>OU015493.1:42579595-42934595 GCA_907164885.2 Dolomedes plantarius | reverse complement strand
AAACCACTATAAGAGACTTAATTATGGAATTTACAAAAGGTAGTAAAGAAAAGTTAGAATGGGATTCAATATAAAGTACATCAACGTTGTCTTTGATATAATAATCTGAAAAATTATGTGAAGTAAATAGTTTTAAGGCTGCTTTGTACTAACCCTACAGGATTAACTCACCTCAATGTTAACCTATCGAGAAAATTTGTCTACTATTTGCAGCTACATAAATGCTGATAATCCAACAAAAATGGTATTTTCAGATAGCATGAACCTTGCAACAGAATTCATTTTATAAATTTTGTTCACCGAAGGAATTTATGAGCGGTTAAAACACACTGGACCAGATTTTCCCCTGTAATAATTTTAATTTTAAATATTATTTACATGTTTTTAATAACGAAAAATGCTCCAAGGTGTAATATTTCTTTCTCTATTCCAGAGTACAATTTTTTTTAATCTTTAAATCCAAGTTATCAATCTTTGGACAAATTTTCTCCATAGGTTAACATTGAGGTGAGCGAATCCAATAGGGTTAGAACATAGCAACTTTAACAGTCATCTAGATTTTTGCTCTAAAATTTATTTGACCCAATATAAGTTTCTTTGACTTTTTGAATGATTTTTAAATTTTCCAGTCTTTTTACTTCAATTTTGAAATTCTCAAACTTTCTAGGCTCAATTTGAACTGTAGTCACCCTGTATAAGACAAATACTGTTGTAGTATACCTCGGATTAAACTGGTGTATGATATGCTTTCATCACAAAAATGGCATAAAAAATAATTATGTCGACCACGCATACACACATACATAATGTGTTTATTAGACACATAGTATAATGTGTCATATTTTTTTTATTCTTCATAATGTCAAGTGTAGGGAGGATTTAAAATACTATGTACAAATATAAGGTGAGTTTGCATATTCCCTTTTGTTTCTCTAATAACGTGCTTTTATAATCTCCGAAACCCTTAAAAAATCCTATAAAATCATAGTTTCTGTTCATGGAGTCCGATCTGACAAGGATCTGAAAAGTCTTCCAAATTAAATATTTTTAGTCAGAAGAAGAAACATGAGATTATGGGACAGACAGAGGCGATCCTAATTTAAAATTACCTCTCAATATAAATGAATATATCTGTGGCTTGGTACAAGAAGTGCCATCCAAGAAGTGCCTAAGTCAAAATTCTGAAAAATGACTTTGTTTGCTTATGTCTCTTTTTAAAAAAAATACTATTTTCAATGTAAGAAGTACCCAAGTCTGTCCGATGTCTTAAAGGTGTTTTCTAAACCATTGTACAGACTTGGGTACTTCTTACATTGAAAATAGTATTTTTTAAAGAGACATAACCAAACAAAGTCATTTTGGAAAAAAAATGACTTAGGCACATCTTGTACCAAGCCACAGAAATATGGAAAAGTGAATTGGTTTTGTGAATTTCACTCTTAATTTTACCATATTGCATGTCCGGTAGAATAGTATCAAGATGACTAAAATCCGAAGCCATTATAGGCACTTAAAAAGAGAACGACACATTGAAAGTAAATATAATCGTATATCAACGTATAATTACATGTTAGTATATCGTTCATTCTATTTTCTATCGTTCATTCTATTTTCTATTTATTGTTTTCAGACTAGTTTTTTGTTGACTAAACGTAAGTCTTTCTACCATTTGTGATGTACTGCGACACCCCCTAAGTGAAATCTTATCTGCAAAGAGTGTTGACTATTGGTTTTCACGGGCATTGAATTTCGGTTAATTGCAACTAGTCGTATCATTATTTCATCCAAGAGACGGGAAGTCTTAAACGCTTCATTCCGCTTGGTTTGATACATTTTTGATACCTTCATATTTTAAATATTTGACTATATATTTTGCTGCTCAATACAATACTTTATCGTTGAGAAAACAAGTAAAAGAATAGAATCTCAAATTATTAGATTTTTGCAAAACAAATTTTGACATCAATCAAAATTTTGACAGCGATCAAAAATCGTAAAAAAGATGGATAATCAAACGGTAAAATTCTTCTATTTATTTACTGCTTTTTATGTACACGTCATTGTTTACATTATATCATAGTGCTTATCTCGAATCGATACCATGGCCTATTGAAGCCATCCATCAAACCAAACGGACATTTTCGTAACCTAATATCACCTTTAACGCATGGAAAGGCTTTCTCTCATATCTCTGGAAACTCTCTCAGTGATCAAGTTCAATGTTCTTTGCTTTCTACAAGGAAAAATAACTGTGAAAACTTATATTACAAGTTTCGTTGCGGACGTCAGAGAACTCTCGAGAATCAATCATCATCTAATTTTTTCTAGGCGTGGCTGATGACGTAGTAAAGAACAAAGAAACAAAGATTGACGTACTCCCCCCCTCCTTTTTTTTTTCAATACCAGCCGTCAGAAGCTGTACCTACCAGAACAATGCCAAACTGGGGAATTGGAGTTTGTAGGTAAGGTATTTATTTTACGCTGTCTGTAAGAAGAGAATTTCTAACGAGACTAGAAATACGCCTGTGGATATGCACTTTAAAAAAAAAATTCTACGATCGTAGAACCCTATTAATGATCGATTAAGGTTTTCAAGTGTCTGTCTTGGACGTGGAATCGCATTTTCCTTACTGTTCATCGACTCCGGGCGATAATTATTCATCGATTGTCAAAAAGGAAACTATCAGTAGTACCGGGAAAACGCGGACTGACCTTGCACTCGCGTAAAGCGGCAGAGATCATAAAGGATGAGTGGTTATACCGAAGAGGCAGACGTACTAATGATGCGATTTAATGGAACATCGAGGAATTGAAAGCGTTAGAATAGAAAGTTTGATGATAGTTATGGGCAAACAGTATGCTGTTAAAGAGAAGAGGAATTTTCCTAAGTAGGACAAAGTATTGAGTAACTGAAAGTAGTTTAAGCAGTTTGAAATGCTCAAGGGTTAACTGAGGATTGTTATATAGTAGACCTGATATGTGCGTAAAGCGTTTTTCAATTTATCCTGTTGATGCATATTAAATTAAAGATGAATTATTTACATTAAAAACTCATCAAAAGTTTATTTGAAAAATTGTGAAATAACTATGATTAGAGTAGAATTCATCTATGGTTACCTTATTATTAATCCTAAAAATAGCAGAACTCATTGATTAAAAAAATACTGTATAATTCAGCCTTATTACTACAATACTCTATGGATTCTTGCATTGTAGAGGGAGTCGTAAAATCAAATGCAAGTCTGAAAGAAGTTCTTTAGATAGGCAGTATTAAGCTCACTTAAAATTATACAAGGTTTTCAGAGCCGGCCCTCATAGGTGAGGCGACGCGGCGACCGCCTCAGGCGCCGAATTGAAAGAGGCGCCAAAATGAGACACAGTGAAAATACGGAATTTTTAACGAATAACGAAAAAATATTAATAGTTTAGTATGATGTATGACGAATATCGTAAAAATACACAAATATAAGCGAATATTCAGGCTATTTTCTATAAACTGCCGAATTTGAGATCAGGAGAAATAAATTTTGAATGCATATTTCCAAACGTTGTTGTACCTCTAAGAATTCTACTAACACTACCTGAAACTGTAGCAACTGTTGATTTTTCTAAACTGAAAATTTTAGAGAATTATCTACGAACAATAACCCTAGACCGATCGAAATATCTAGCAATAGTCTCTATTGAAAAGGCAAAATCTAAAAAAAATTACAATAGAGATGCAATCAAGCTAATTGCTGCAATAAAGGCTCGAAGAATGATTTATTTATTTATTACAAATGCCCTGAAGAGTGGCTATGGGGCCATTAGCTCTCATATAAAGGGCGAGATTGCTGGCCATTCATTTAAGGGAGCAACGTATAGATGGCCAGCATTACCCCCATACAACTCAGTCCCATAATTTAGAACTGAGTCAAGTGACGAGACCGGAACACTTGACCCCGCACCTCCAGAGGTAAGTTTGAGAACTTGGAGGACATTGCAGCCATGACAGATTTTACGTGCGCCGGCCGCCATTAGTGAACACGGCAGTGGATTTGTCAGCGCTGGCACCGAACCAGTTATGTTCAGATCACTGCTCTTGCAAACTGGGCCACTGCTGCCCAAGAATGATTTAGTCATTATTTTTACAGCAAAACAAATTATATTCAAATTTATTGCCATTTTCTGCTTTTTTTTTTAAGTTCTGTATTTTTTTAATTATATATAATTTTAATAGATAAAACTTTTTAAATGAATACATATTTTTTCCAAAATGACCGTTATTATAAAAGTAGACTATTTCTCATAGAGATACGTTCATTACTTAAGAGTCTCTAAAAATTTGAAAAGACGCCGTTTCTAAAACTTGTCGCGATAGATCGGTCGGGCTCTGCAGGTTTTCATATTTTAAAATTAGTCTCTAAGAAACCATTCAAATATTTCTGATTCAGTACCTTATGGCAGTGGTCCCCAACCCCCGGGCCGCGGACCGGTACCGGTCCGTGGATCAAATGGTACCGGGCCACCAGCTTAGGTCCACAAGCTCAGGGTTCTCATTGATTTAGCGTTCTAGTGAGTTAAAATGTTAAATCACTTTATTTTCATTTTTTGGTGTAACTGTATTTTATTTTGAAGGCATGTTTAAGTACAATTAAATTAAAATTATTAAATCAAAATAATCTAAAATATAAACAATCAACGTCCCCCCCCCCCCCTCATCGGGCCGCGGTAAAATTATCAAACGTTGATCGGTCCGCGGCGATAAAAAGGTTGGGGAGCACTGCCTTATGGTACAGAACGTGAATGAAAGGAACTGAAATTATCACAATATTTACAAAATCTATTTTACGGAATCAAAAGAATAATTTGAGGGATAATCACGTAAATAAGATGGAAAATCAAATACTATTCTATTTACAGTTTTTTAAATATGCAGAAAAAATTTGAAAAGTAAAATCAACGTTCGGCTCGAATTTTGAAGATTATATGATTTTATGACCATGAAACGAATCCCTGTAAAGAAATGGTAGATAAGAAGTTTTTTTATGGGAAGAAAAAAATATTTCATTAGAGACGGACTTCAAATGTCAGCATTGCAATCACATTAAGGCCTTTCACACCTTTCACAGTTTTTTACAGATTTTTTTTAAATATTCCGAAATATTCTTGCATAAAAATCAGATCAAATATTACTTGCATATAACTAACAGTATCTGGAAGTAAGAGGGAGTCAAAGCAAACTGGTCTTGGAAACTCATTAACTGTTAATTTGAAAGAATCTCACTCTGCATATTTTTTTTTCCAGTGGGAAGTGTTTCAGTCGGTGAAAGTTATTTAGCGGGTTTCTAGATAAATATTTTATATAGAGACTAGCTGAATACCCGTGCTTCGCTACGGAGTACATTCAAATTAAATACAACGGTCAATGTATGCAGTTAATGCCTATATATATATATATATATATATATATATATATATATATATATATATATATATGACGCGTTCGCTACTCACGCATTCCCAGTACGTCGTCTTACATCCAAACTTACTCTATCTTAATCTATCTCTAAATAATTATTAAAGTTATAGCAGTGAATGAGTTAAAAGGCCGGTGGCAAAGAACTACAATTAATACATCTAACATATTTTATTTTCCCAATAATTTCCTACCTGATTCAATCTGTTAATTTTATCAAGAACTCATCAAGCTCCCCTACGACGCGTGACTGTCTTAATCACGAATTTCCCGCCGTCTGACTAAAACGCTATTGTCTTTGACCATCTAAAGCCATCGCGAATGCCCGCAAGAGCTCAGTGACGCATACACCGGAGAAGAACCATGGGCGGTCCTACAAACTGTCAATCAAATCCAACGAAAAACCCGGGGATTCCCCTTTTTCTCCCGATGCATTTCGAACCAAGATATGAGAATAGTGGCGAATTACGCCACGACAATAAATTAATTACTAAGTCCCCTTTAAATTTAGAGTAATCATTCTTTTCCCCACTAAATCCTTGACACACACACACACACACACACACATAGCCGAAATTTAGGTTTTGGGACAGGCACACACACACCTATATTCACATATATTAGATAATTTACATAAAATACTCTTTAATTTACGTTAATTATCTATTATTAAAATTATTTTTTATAATTTTAAAAATACAACTTAATTTCTAGACCTAAAAGTAGATACACATGATTATAGTAAGAGAAAAAAAAATCCAGTATTTGTTACAATATACCTGCTTAACAGTTTTAACATTTCAGCTACAGGAGCTACCTCTTTCAATACTAATAGTCTCAGACGAAGATTCACCATCTAGCTTACGTTTCACGGTTTGATAACGTGTTGAATCTACTAATGTCACGTTTGCTTTAGTGATAGTGGACACTTCGCCGAATATTTATGTGTTTCAGGGTCCCGGAATCCGCAACCATGATGTGGGAGGTGGGAAAAAAGAGTGCCTGTCTTTCTTTGTCACTGGAGAAAAGTGAAATCGGACCCGGACGGGTAAAGAAGCCCCCAGGTCTAACTAATAGGGCAGTGTTGTGCTAAAGCGTTTAAGGGGAAGCTATTATGTTATGTCTAACAAAGAAAGCGATGCATTTTACGACTATATTCCATCCCATCTTATCAATCTTTCTTAAAAAAAAAAAAAAAGAAAGAAAGAACTTCGTGCCTTTTGAGGGTTTAAGTGGCTTTTTTGGAAAAATGAAAGGAAAGCGAAGAATGTAAACTGATTCTTAAAACCGGTGGATTGATTCTTTAAAGCGAAAATTTGAACATGGAAATAATACATTTGTTTTTGTTTTTGAGATATTGATTCTTATAAACGGTTGATTCTTATAACCACTGATCACTTTAAGCGGTGGTTATTGTATATATATATATATATATATATATACACAATGGTCAATAATGCAATTAATACCAAAAAAATATACTTATAAAAAAATCGTAACGGATATTTTTATAGACAAAATAATGTAGAAGAAAATATTGAAAATAAAATAAATTAGAAAAGAAAATAGAACATACTAAAGAATATAGTACAGTTTGGGGAACATTTCTTTTATTGTATTTTAATATTTTTTTGGATAACGTCCAATCGTCTGCCGCATTAGCAAGAAAAAAAATTTGTCGATTTATTTCGTTGTTATGCACGTGACGCAAAATCAATTTAAAGTATCACAAAAAGAAAAGAAACCACGTGATCTGCATTTAATAAATTAAATTCTAAAAATTAATCTTTAAAAATTCACCAAAAATCAGAAAATGGAGGTAAAGATTCGAAAAAGATTTCATTTTAAAGGAATTTTTATGATCTTTCTCGTGATATAAATTTTATAACCCCCAAATTATTATTTTAAATGCAAATTTTAAAAAAAGTTACTAAAACAGCTTAAAAATTTAATTTTAAAAAATCTAAGAAGAAATTTTCAAAAATCTTTCTCAGTGTATTCCTACACCATAAGAAGAAAATTTCAGCCCTTTAGGTCCAGCGGTTTGGTCTGTGCGTTATATGTCAGTCAGTCAGTTACGGATTAGTTATATATATATAGATATGCTTGTGTGAAAATACCTCTTTTTGGAGAGAATCGCTCGCTGAGGGTTATTCGGAATTTTTGTCTACGAGTGATGATGTGCGTTTGAATGGATTGTCATTCATGTTCATTAATGACTCGGAAAGAGTGTTACTGTCCAGATACTACCCGAATCAGATACTCAGAACACTATGGCTGAGTTTGAATACGAGATTCAAGAGTGAATAATCTAATAAAAGAATGCACGGGCAGACTATCTGCGGTAACGGTTACTCTTACCAAAGATTATTTAATTTATTTTCTTTGAATCTGTGTTATATAGTCTGTAGTGGGAAATTAAAGATTTTTTTTTTCACACGTAATAAGTATCATATTTGGATTCAGCCCATGGAAAAACATGCCTCTTTATTTTTCTTAGATCTCAGTAATATAACTTTCAAAACAAAAGGATGACATGCAAATAATCTTTTTATGGATTTAAAAATGATAGCTTAATCTGTAACAGGAAATTTCCCCGATTCTTTAATTTAAAGTGTGACTGAAAATGCTTGTTGAGAAATTGTACCAAGAACTCCATATTTTGAACTTCCTAAGGGATAAATAGGCCTTATAGAGTACTAACCAGTGCCTTGTCCAGTTTTTTGTGTGAATAACTCTTCATATTAATTGATTAGGTCAATACTTTCGCATGTTAATGTTAAATGCATAATATTTTATGTAATAACTATCATTATTGCCCGGCGTTACCCGGGTAGATATATAGATATAAAATTTTTCATGCATTCCATCAAAAAAATACTGGGCTGCACCCCCCGCAAAATAAACACTTCGCCCTCCCCCCCCCGTCACCCCCCAGACCAACTCTCAAACCACCCCTCAGAACAAATCTCTTTTCCCCGCTTATCGAATTAGACTGGTTGTGGTGAAGGGACTGTATCCATATTTAAGAGGTGAGCTTAGGGACATAAAAATCATTAAAAGATTAATTTTTAAAAAAAACTAATTGAGCCCCAAATTTCGTTTTTCCTGATTTAAGTTTCTCGGGTCCTAAACATTAACTGTGCCGAATTTGGTCCCGGTGGGTGAAACAGTCTATGATTCTATAGCGGACAAACAAACAGACAAGCTCTTTTATATATATAGATTTAAGCTATGTAGATGGTTATATTGTAAAGAATGGGGCATAGTCGTACTTTTTAGCTGTAATGTATAAATCTTATACATCTTTATTTTGTCCAATTTGAGTATTGTTAAAGCGTCTCAATATCACCCTTAGAGATTATTCATATCCTGAAGTATCTCCGAATATCCATAGCTATTTCATAACATCCAACCACGTTTTCATCATTCTAGAGAAGGATGAGCACTCCAACTTAAAACTTGAAAAAAACAACTACGAAACAACTTTAAAATACAGTGAAAAATTTGGAAAAAAAAACCTCGCTCTTCGTGTACGCTTTTCAGTGTAAAAGTTAAACATGATTAATAGAGGTGAAGATCAAATATTTTTTTCCGCAGCTAAAAAAATGATTTTCGAAGATTCTGTCTAATCCTGGCCACAAACTTTCCACACGCTGTCAGATTAATATGTCGCGGCAGGTATAACATAGAGATTACTTGTACCGTGACATTAAAGATTTAAATGGTTCTCCCACAGGGAAAATATGAGAGCCAAATGGCCTTTTGAGGTACTGACACGCAATAATGTCAATACATGGCGATGCTATCTATATTTTTTATTATAGATTACTCGCAGTGATTACACAGATTAAAAAGTTTGTGGTACAAAGAACAAGTTATGATGCTTCGCCAAAATCTCTTTCCAAAGGAATATAGAGGTGTTGGCAAGCATCAATGTTTATGCGCATCGATGGCATCTGCATTTTATCTCTAGCACGGATTACGGGTAGAAAGTTTATAAATTAAATGGTAATGTACAGAAAACTGCTGGGAACCTCTTGACAGATGATCTTTAGAACAGAGCGCGGAGGTGTCTGCCAGCAGTGGTGTTATTGCACGGCGATACCATCTATATTTCATCTAAATGCACAGAATGGGTTGATACTCTGAGATTCTAGTTAATCATTGCATTGAACTTCGGTACACTCTCCTCACACCGTGATAATGATAGATTATTCTGGCAATGCACTTCCCGCTTGAACTTCTTTGCTAATCACTTATCTCGATCGCTTTTCTTTGCTGTTTGGGCTCTTCTCGATTCAGGTCAGTCGGCATACCGTTCTCCTCATCGTATGTTGCCAATGTTAGCGCAAGTAAGAAAATGAAAGCGAATTGATAAATGCTGTTAATGATAATATCACGGCAATTGGTTCAGAGCTTGGCACAACTTGCGCGTTTCGTCTCACTGCAGATGGAGCTGCTGCTGACGGAATATGCGACGGAATAAACTTCCCTCGACCCCCAAGGGGTCCACCTAGACCCCGTTGGGAATCCCTGGTCTAAAGCATATCTGATGATAATATTAGTAAATACAGCCTTTGACTGTAGTAACTTTTATTCTTAATGTCGTACTCGTATATACATTTTTATATCTTAATATTGAACTGTAAAAGTGTTTAATGTGTCATTGCCTTATGTAATTTTCTCTTGCTGATCTCTAATTGATATCCAATTATTATATATTGTTGTGTAGCTAAATTAACTTTAAATTTTGGTATCTTAATATGAGATAAATATCCTTTAAATAATTATAAGTTCAGTTTTTTAACAGTATGCTTTATTAAATTAAGAGTCTAATTCTAATTGGCCTTAAGTATAACAGCTTTGTGTTACATATCTTTTTTTAAGCCTCTGCCCTAATTTGTTTAAAATGGTTGTGATCTAAATTATTTAAGGGATATTTATTTCATATTAAGATACCAAAATTAAAAGTTAATTTAGCGACACAACAATATAAATATATTGATTGGTCAATAAGTAGAATTCGAAGTTAGGCTTCCCGGTCCTGAAAAATGTTTTTAAAAAGGGAATCTACGTATACATTTTAATTTAAAGGTATTATATATATATAAGTTCAACCAACGCCTACAGCAAACAGAAACCTCTTCAAGAAGTCCAGCAAAATAATACCTTAAACTAGGCCCGTGTCACATTTCATAAGCTTGTTACGATACGTTCATGCACTCTTTCATTCATTTCTGATCAGCAGTTTGTTAATGCACATCCTTTACTGATGGATTTTTATTACAATCAAGGCTTAAAAAACTTTTAACACGCACGCACCCACAAAAAATACGTTTGAACGAATCTAACATATACCTATCCTTAACCTTTATTGTATCTGGACTATTACTGTCAGAGTAAACATAAATATATATATGTTTTGGATAAGAATCTTTTCATTTTAGCTTTTTTTTTTGCATTACTTTTAATACATACAACAATAGAATGGGCTACGAATAGAAAGTGAATGTAATTTACAACCTTAATAGCCTTGCATATTTTTTTCAATGAACAAAAGAATAATTATTTCTCCAGTTTTCTCTTCATTTGCCTTTCTACCTATAGTGTAGCGCAGAAGTAGAAAGTAAAGGGGAGTAGTCACAAATGGATGGAATGAGTCTTGTCTATTGTTATAAAATAAAAATGTAAATTTAGCAGATATGCAACATTGTAATGAGTAGTTCCTTTAAAAGAAAAATAGCGCATTAAAGATAATGCTCTATTTATATTTTTCCTTCCGAGTGAATAACGTATAACTTTTTTCCTGAGACTTAATTAAATTCTATTTATAAGCATAATATTGAAAAACCTAAAATAAATTCTTGCTTTTTTTATTAATCAAAATTGTAAACAAATTGCGACGTTGCTTCAAGTTTTAATTATCTACGTACGTACAAACGATGAACTTCAATAAACCTTGTCGCATTTAAAATAGGTCTTATGTTTAGAAAGGCTTTTAAACTAAAATTGTATGTTGCTAAAATTTCCGTTAAGAAATTTTAAAAACTAAATGAAAAGCAAAATAAAAAATTTACTTTTATGATGAAAATGTGATTCACGCTTTAGACCATGGGTGCCCAGCCTTTTGTCTTGCCTGGGTCGCATTGGGAAAAGATGAATTATCTCAGTCCACATATAAAATACTAGCATTATTGCCCGGCGTTGCCCGGGTAGATATATAGATATAAAATATTTCATGCATTCCATCAAAAAAACACTGGGCTGCACTCCCTCTCTTCATGTTCATCTGGCCAGACAGAATGCGCTTAGCACGTTTCTATATGAAATGATATACAAACAATAAGAAAGAAAGAAACTTTGACCCTGCGGACCTTCGTCTGATTTTAAGGTCATTCCCAACCCTCTTTCTCCCGAGCATTGGAATCTGACCCCCCCCCCTCCGTCATCCTCAAACCACCCCTCTTAACGCACCTGGTTGAGGAGAATCCACAGGGGGTAGACGCACCTCTATCGGGCACAAAAAACATTAAAAAATTAATTTTAAAAAAACTAATTGAGCCCCAAATTTCGTTTTTCCTGATTTAAGTTTCTCGGGTCCAAAACATTAACTGTGCCGAATTTGGTCCCGGTGGGTGAAACAGTCTATGATTCTATAGCGGACAAACAAACAGACAAGCTCTTTTATATATATAGATATAATACAAGTTGAGCCCATAAAGAAACCGGACAATTTTTTATAAATAGGAAAAATATTACTCACCTTCAAATAAATTTATCTCCTTCAAAATAATCGCCAAAGGAGTCTATACAATTTTTCCAACGTTTCTTCAAGTCATCGAAACACTGTTTATATGCGTTAAAAAACTAACCGTTCGCAAAATACGCATAGCATTTGATTTAATATCCGAGACGTTTTCAAATCTCTGTCCTTTCATGGATTTTGCATTTTTTGATTACAAAGAACTTATTCACCACGAATTTGTTCGTGAAAATCAAACAATTAATCAGTATTTTTACAAGAAGGTGCTTTTTCGATTAAGAAACAGGGTAAGGCGAGTTAGGAAGGAACTGTTTGATTCTTGGCAATGGTTTCTTTTACACCATAATGCTAGGCCACATACAGCAATTTCTGTACAACAATATCTTGCTCAGCATTCAATTACAGTGATAAATCACCCACAATATTCTCCCGACTTATCGCCAGCTGATTTTTTCCTTTTTCCGAAGCTTAAGGTGGCCATGAAAGGGCAGAGATTTGAAAACGTCTCGGATATTAAATCAAATGTTACGCGTATTTTGCGAACGGTTAGTTCCAACGCCTATAAACAAGTGTTTCGATGACTTGAAGAAACGTAGGAAAAATTGTATAGTATCCTTTGACGATTATTTTGAAGGAGATAAATTTATTTGAACGTGAGTAATATTTTTCTTATTTATAAAAAATTGTCCGGTTACTTTATGGGCTCATCTTGTATATATTTACTGTTTATAAATAACCAAATCTCCTTTAATTAAACTTTTTTTATTTTAACATTAAAAAAAAAGATAACATAAACGTAAAATGAGTGAGATATTTTGCCCTTCTTTGTGAAACTAATAGATCAGTTTCTGGTCTAGAGGAAGTGGTTGCAATTCTAAGCGAGTTTTGAAGATGCTCATCATAAAAATTTTATCTAATTTTACTCCTAGTGTGTTTTGAAAACTGTTTTAATCTTTGAAAACAGTTGCCCGCAAATGTACATAGTGCAAAACTGCGATGACATGAATAAGGTGTGATTGTAAAACGAGGGATACCTTTGTGAAGGTAACTCTTAAAAAACTGCGATCTTGTGGGGGCCTCATTAATAGCTGTCACGGGCTGGACACGCCTGATTTACACTAATCAAAGGCATTATTTAGCAGCTAAATTAGAGGAGAAATGAATAAAATTTTTCTTTCATTATTGCTCAAAAAAATGCTTGGAATAGAGCAATATTACGGGGAAAAGCAGATTGTAAAGTATTTTTAACCTACAGAAGATTTGGCGGAAGACTATAAACAGATTTGGCTGTTTTAAACAGGTCAAGTGGTGTACTGAAAGCGTGAGCATTAAATAACAGCAAAAAATATTTAATAATAAGAGTTCGGTAAAGATCTGATAAACTATAAAACTAATCTGTATACTACTAAAACGCCAATTATTTTTGTTTGTAATATATATATATAAAACAGTTCTGTAACTGGCTGACTGACTCACTGACATATAACGCACAGACCAAACCGCTGAACCTAAAGGGCTGAAATTTTGCATGGCGATTCTTCATATAGTGTAGGGGTGCACTACGATAGATTTTTGAAAAATTCTTCTTAGATTTTTTTAAATTAAATTTTTAAGCTGTTTTTGTAACTTTTTTAAAGTTTGCATTTAAAATAATAATTTGAGGGTTATAAAATTTATATCACGAGAAATATTATAAAATTTTCTCTAAAATGAAATCCTTTTCAAATCTTTACCTCCATTTTCTGATTTTTTGGTGAATTTTTAAATATTAATTTTAAGAATTTAATTTATTAAATGCTGCTCACGTGGTTTCTTTTCTTTTTGTGATACTTTAAACTAATTTTGTGTCACGTGCATAACAACGAAATAGACAAAAAATATTTTTTTTCTTGCTAATGCGGCAGACGATTGGACATTATCCAAAAAAATATTAAAATACAGTAAAAGATATGTTCCTCAAACTGTATTATATTCTTTAGTATGTTCTATTAGATTTAATTTGAATATTTTCTTTTTCATTATTTTGTCCATAAAATATCCGCTACGATTTTTTATAAATATACTTTTTTTTACACCAACTGCACACATTGATTGTTGTATTTATTATATATACTAGGGGCTTCGCCCCTAGGCTCGCTACGCTCGCTCCTCTGGTGAATCAAGTGAATGAATGACTCAATAGTTGTTTACAGCGATTGAGTCATTCATTTTGTTGACAGTTGAAGCTTCCCCCCCCCCTCTCGACGAAATGGATGAAGCCCGGCGAAATGGATGAATGGGTGAAAATTGGATCTTCTTTCAAAGGAAACGAATGAGAAGATTTTTTTTGAAGTATTTCTTTAAAATTCAATTAAAAATCGAAATTTTAAGATAGAGACTTGAAATGAAGTTTATATGAATGAAAAAGCTTTCATCTTCCAGTTGATATAAATATTTTCTTTGTAACATAATAAGTCTGAGAGCATCGAATTTATATATCTCGAAACGCATCAATTTTTCCAAAAAGTGAGTTTTCAATTTTAATAAAAATATCAGTCTGTTTTAAATTATTTTTAAACAAATGACGTCTTGTTTGAAGGAGAAATGTCTGTAGTCTTAGATTGTAAAAAAAAAAAAATTCTACGATCCTTTTTTGGCGAGTTATCGTAATCTGAACATGAAAAAGTCAATATTTTTCCACAAAACATAAAATAAAAAAAAAACTTAAAGTCCGACGAATATGAGACATGTCTTACTTTCTTCCCCACATTGTTCTGCATCGATTGGTATCGGTCTCGACCCCATACCCCCAGCGGTTTTGGAGGAGATAGCGTGACAAGCTTTTGACAGCGGCGGCGGCGGCGGCTGCGGCAGCGCCAGTTACTTTCTTTTAGAATAGAGAGACATTGACATTAATTGCATATATTGACCGTTGTATTTAATTTAATATACTCCGTAGCAAAGTACGGGTATTCAGCTAGTTCAGTACAAAAAGAGGCTTTGATACCGTATTTTTAACTATACATCCATCATTCGGCCCTCAGGCGTTACTGAAGAATTTGCAAAGTATGGCCTCCGGAAAGCAAGCTAAAGTCAAACGTGTTAGAAACTAAATAGTGAAATTTGCTATTTCCTTACTCGAACACAAACAATTTAAAGAAAAAAAACTTTTTTCTATTAAAAATATACCCCTACAAGTAAATGAATTTATCAAAATTATAATACCTCATTTCAATTTTAAGAATCTATGCTAGTTAGCATTTAATAAAATTTTTTTCACTTTTATTCTGGCTATGTGAGTCCCCGTTGGTTCAGGATTCACAAATATAGACTCCTCTTCTGTAACAGGGAAGACTATTAATCCTTGCACTCTACGGCATTTGCTCAAAATTTATTCTAATTACAACCGAATTAACCTTTTTCATCTTTAATATCAAGGCCGCACGTAGAAACGGTTGATAAAAAAGGTGTAATCTAAAAAAAGGCTTAAGTTGGGAAGCGGATAGTGAAGCGCAGGAATATAGTTTCTGGAATGGGAAAAACTGAGACCTTCTTTCCACCCTTCCGCGAGTGGTTTCTTCCTTTTCGATGACACCTGAGCTCGTGGTTTGCATAAACAAACTCATCACGTCTTAAAAACCTTAACCATGAGCTGCTATCCCTTAACCATTACGACGGCTGTTTTTATACGCTGTCTTTGGAGGCCTTGCAAAGACTAAACTGCGTAAATGTGTAAGATGTTTCTGAAAAGAATAATCTTTCAGAAATTAAACTTCATTTAACGATAATGTCGGTGTGTAAAACGAGATTTTACCGTTAAAGTTATTAATTTTTTTTTCATTTAGTTTTCCTTCTTGATTTTTATTTTAATTACTAGATGTATTACCCGGCTTCGCTCGGGATTCAGTTTCTGTTATTATTTTTTTCAATGATTAGCCTCATGTTATGATGTTCTACAGTTTCCGCTAAAATTCTTTTGCGGTAGCAAATAGCAATAGTTTGTTGTCGGTGCTCTCGTTGTTCATCGCTTTCCTCTCCTTTCGATGTTGAAGCTCGAAGACAATCGTATGTTCGAAGCGTTAAAAGTTTCTTCATCAGTCTCACTGCTTCGGATCATTACAATTCTAATTCTGTTAACTTCGAGCTCTTGGGAATGTTTTTTATTCAGATTCTTGTGTGCGTTTAACTGCATTTCGAATTCTGTTGGCTTCGCGCTCTTCTGTTAATTTTTCATCACATTGCTCATTTCTCAACAATCTTTGACATTTTACCCTTACTTCTGCAGGATTAAAAGTTGCTCTTCTCTTTTGGGGCATTTTAAAGCATTAATTTACAGCTAGTCAATAACGTTTGAATGAATTTATTATTATAGAAAAAGAATCAATAATGTTTGAATGGATTGAGATCCCATTCAATATTAAAACACAGCAAATCTGGTAATTATTATAGAAAAAGTATATACACGTATTTCATGCTCGGAATTCTTTCTCAAAACTAAATCGTCTGCTACGTTTCAATGCCACTTTCAGACTTTCTTAATTATAATATACACGTATTTCATGATTGTAATTCTTTCTCAAAACTAAATCATCTGCTATGTTTCAATGTCACTTCAGTTATATAAATCATCGCGTCAAGGCTAAACGCACGTGTTTCTAGCTAAGTCAACGTGTTCTCCAGTATATTTGAGTTTGAAGAGGTAGCTTGGGATAGTTTCAATTCATGAAATAGATAGATAACACATTCATTGAAAATGAATGACTTTCCATCCTTATATTTTCATTTTTAAAAAGAAACATTCCGGCGTTGCCACGTACATGAAAATAATATATCAAATTCATTCTTGCATGCGCCAATATATGAATAAATCACTTTTTAATTCATGTCTATTTATTTTTACGGAAATGTTATGATTTAATTGGCAACAATGAAATGTTACAATGGCTTTGAACAAAAATATTTGGAGATTTTTTTTGGCGATTTTCAATATTCGTTGATACTTCTTACATAATTCGGGAATGGAAGGACGTAGCGGAATGAAAATAGTCTATAACCATCGCGCAAGTTCAAGCAATAAGTTGATCAAGTTTCATCGCAATCGGATGAACGGTACGGCAGCGCATAAAATACGAACAAACAAACAATCAAACAAACAAACATTCATTTTTATATATAGAGATAACATCAAACATGAGACTGTGTATTATAGAACTATTGGCCATGTCATTAGTAGCCATTACATGAGCTAATGAATCAAAGTACAGTGTTTCTGAAGATTGTATAAGTTGTAACCCTGTAACTACACTGTGCTACACGGTTCACCTATAGGGTGATCCCACAATAGAGAGGCCCACATATCCACGGTGTGGATGAGCAAATATCGTTATAGACAATGTGCCTGCAGCTGTAGAAACAACACTGTACTGCAGAAACAAAAAATAGCAAAAGAGAAACGAAGACATAACCGCTGCCATTCCAATTTCACCCGACAGGACTGAATGATAAATAGAACTCCCGTTGTCACTTCAAGCAAGTGAATCTGCTGAAATAAAACATCGAGCTACCCGTAGTAGATTAAAAGCAGGAAGTTTCATTCCTCGTTCGATTTTTGGTAGGTCCAGTTGGAATGGTGATTTTGTCTTAATATTTTTACTGTAATAATGTCTTAATTTTTTTTTTTGCATTAGGATAGTGTACAGCATGCTTTGTTTTACTTCCTGATAGTAATGATGACATATGATCGACTGATGCAATTTTTCTTGTTTCCTAGTTTGCAGTTTTCTTGTTACTCAGCAACGATATGTATTACGGCTAATCATTTAGTCATAAAAATTTAGCAATTATATATATATATATATATATATATATATATATATATATATATATATATATATATATATATATATATATATATATATATACACACTGAAGTGCCACTGAATTAGGGATACCTACCTAGTAACGAGTTGGGCCTCCTCTGGCCTTGATAATGGCTGCCACACGACGAGGAATAAATTCAACAAGTTTCTGGAAACGTTCCACGGGAATGGCTTGCCAAATATTGGCTAAAGCTGTCCATAATTCAGTAAGGTTCTTTGGTGCTGTGTGATGGCCTTTCACGCCTTGTTCCAAAACATCCCAAAGATGCTCAATAGGATTTAAGTCTGGGCTTCTAGGTGGTCAATTCGTGACAGAGAAGTCAGAGGAATGCTCATCCAATCAGCCAGTAGCCAATCGGGACTTGTGAGAGATACAGTTGTCTTGCTGGAAAACTCCATTACCGTGCGGATAACAGAACAGCATAAACGGATGGATGTGATCACCCAGCAACTCTACGTACCGAATTGCATTGAGGGAGGTTGGTACACGCACCAAAGATCCCAAACTGTGCCACGAAAAAACACCCCAGACCATGTTTGAGCCACCAAGCCCTTGTACAGTTCCAGCCAGGCATGCAGAATCCATGGCTTCATGAGCCTGACGCCATATTCTCAGCCTCCTGTCGGCGTTAAGTAGTCGGAATAGAGACTCATCACTCCATGCTACTCGTTTCCAGTACTCTACACTCCATTCTCTGTGCTCTCTTGCCCAGGCAAGACGTGCAGCCCGATGGCGAGTATAGACCAATGGTACTCTCGTAGGTCGACGGCTCCCGAAACCCATACGGTGAAGCGAGCGTTGCACAGTCCGTTTACTGACTGTACGACTGGCACCGTCATTAAACTGGGTGGTAATTTGAGCTAATGTTTGGCTTCGCTGGCTACATACAATACGCCTGAGCCGTCTCTCACCACGCACTGTCAAGGCTAATTGTCCTTTGCAGTTTGCCCGATCGCTAGTTTTTTTTCCACCATCCATGTAATCTTGATATACTCTTGACACTGTCGACCTTGAAAATCCTAGCTGTCTGACGATTTCGGAAATAGAATGACCCATGCGTCGCGCACCTACGATTTGTCGGCGATCGAAGGCGTCTAAATCAGGCAGTTTACCCTTACTGGCAATTCCAACAACTAATTCAGAGTACCCACAGTACACGCTATATATGCAGTTACCACAGCGCCCTCACTTGCGCATACATGATGCGCAGCGCTACACATTTTGCATAGGCTTTGCTATCCCTAATTCAGTGGCACTTCAGTGTATATATATATATATATATATATATATATATAATGAAACTTCTCTAGCCGGTCACCCCTCAAAATGACCACTTTTTTCTGGAACCATGGCTGGTCAACTTAGAGAAGTTTCACCGCATATATATATATATATATATATATATATATATATATATATATACAGTGGACGCTCGTTAATTCGAACTCAAAGGTTCTCGGAAAAAAGTTCGAATTATCCGAAGTTCGAATTATCCGATGTTAAGAGAAAATACATAACTTTAAAAGTGTATCACTGAAGAAGAAAAATCTCCTAGTATGTTTAACCCCAGAAAATATATTATACTATGTTATCTTAAATTAACATATTAAAAAGCAATACAGACTTGCCTTAATCATAAAATGAAGCAGAAGATATGCAGTAGAAAGTAAACTTTAATTAAAAATACGAATTACACTTTGGGGAAAAACTGTAAAGTGGATGTCTGGTTTTGTTTATGATGCCTACATTGTTCAGCCAACTTCTCGATTTGAAGTAAACATTTCAATTCATTTTCAGAGGAAGGTCCCATCTGAATAAATGCTTTCAGAGTTTTAATAGAGTCCATAATGGCTTTGTCCATTATGGCCACATTAAAAATAGCTTTCGGCAGGTAAGTAGAGAAAAGCCCTGGCAGTTTCCTACCGAAATTAGTGCATACGTCTTCGTTTACATCAGAGCTTTGGTCACATACAGTTTGATAAGAAATATTGTGCCTTGACTTAAATCGAGAAAGCCATCCATCACTGCATTAAAATCTCCAATACCCAATCGACTTGCCAATTCATCAGCCTTCGTCAGCATTAGGGGTCCATTTATCGGAAAATTTCGAGATCTAACATCCTGAAACCATAGCAGTAGAGCTTTTTCTAGATATTCTTGGGATGCATTTCTCATGCGTTTCCTTCCTCTAGCAAATTTTGATTTTTCCCATGAATCTAAAATTGACTCCTTGTTTTTCAAATAAGTTGACAAGATATATATATTTTTTTAAATTCCATAGTCAGCTGCTAATTTTGTTTTACATTCGCCATTCTCTACTCTCTTTAAAATTTCTACCTTTGTCTCCAAAATTAGGGTTTTGTACTTTCCACGCGTAGACATCCTGAATTTTTACACTTTCACATCACACACTGAGGAAGAAAAACTAGATCACATTAACTTGTCTGCACTGCAGGCCTAACTGACACAGCTCCCTAGAATCTGTAGTAAAGACTGGTTTTTCTGAAATTCTAAGAAAATCGTTACAAATAACGGAAAATCGCTTTGTTCGTTAAGCACTGATAAGGACAATAGCCACTAACGTTTAGCGGAAATGCAATAGTCTAGGAATGCATTTCCGCTAATTTTTACATAGAAAAAAAATACAGGTGATTTTGACACACAAAATAATAAATACGGCGGGTATTTTCTCCGCTAATTGAGGAAAAAGAAAATTTTTTTGTCAAATTTTTAGTTCGAATTAACCGAATTGATACAAATTTAGTTCGAATTAAAGAGATTTTTTAACATTAACTTCAATACAAGTTTTTGGGGGCCTTTGGATTAGTTCGAATTAACCGAAAGTTCGAATTAACCGAGTTCGAATTAACGAGCGTCTACTGTATATATATATATATATATATATATATATATATATATATATATATATATATTTATATATATATATTTAAATATATACACTCAAGAGCCAAAACATTATGACCACCTGTAAATAACGAGTTAGCCTACCTTTGGAGCGCAACACAGCTTCAACCCGCCTTGGCATGGATGCCACAAGATGGCCGGAGACAGATTGTACCAGATGTTTAAGCAACGGTCACGCAAATCCGAGATATTGCGAATTGGTGGTCTTTGAACTCTGAGCTGCCGTCCCATGACATCCCAAATGTGTTCTATCGGATTGAGATCCGGTGAGTTAGGCGGCCAGGACATTAATTGCAATTCAGCATCATGTTCCTGGAACCAGTCCAACACAATTTTAGCCTTGTGACACGGGGCGTTGTCCTGTTGGAACATTCCATTTCCAGCTGGAAAAACAGAGGCCATGTAAGGGTGCAACTGGTCCGCAATGATGTTCAGATACCCTGTAGCATTCATGGTCTGCTCTACCACAACCACGGGTCTCAGAGACGCCCAAGAGAACGTCCCCCAAAGCATAATACCGCCACCACCGGACTGTGTATGACCTACTTTACATTGAGGGAGCAACAGTTCGCCTGGAAGACGGCGTATCCTGACACGGCCATCGGCGTAATGAATGACAAACCGTGGTTCATCTGACCAGGCAACTCTCTCCCACTGATCCATGGACCAGTCGCGATGTTCCGGGGCCCAGCGCAGGCGCAGTTGGCGATGACGCTTGGTCAGCAAAGGCACACGAGTGGGACGTTTACTGCGTAGCCCCATATCCAACAGTATCCGCTGAACAGTGTGCTGCGATACTATTCTACTTGGCCCTGCATAGTATTGGACTGTCAGCTGAGCCACTGTCTGGCTCCGGTTTTGCTTCACCATGCGAGACAGTCACCGACGACCTTTTACTTTGATAGCGTGTGGACGTCCAACACCATGTCGTCTACTGCTGGTTTCACCGTCATTCATCCGCTTTGCATAAGTACTAACAACTGTAGGTCGCGAACAACCCACGAGTACTTGTTTCGGAAATACTTGTTCCGAGCCTTCGAGCCATTACAATCTGCCCTCTATCAAAGTCGCTTAGATCCGCAGCCTTTCCCATCACATACAGAAGTAAGTGAAAGAATGATTCTTCAGACTCTCCAGCAGCAGTTAAATACCACTTCCACCTGATCAAGTGCCTTCCACGTCATCCAGGCTAATTCATTGCAAAATCTAGGGGTGGTCATAATGTTTTGGCTCTTGAGTGTATATATACATATATATACGCGTATATATATATATATATATATATATATATATATATATGTGTGTGTGTGTGTGTGTACCTTGGAACGAAAAGAGCCAAAGTCCATTTTAATCAAATGTCAGAGAACACCAGTTTCAGTTTACAAATCTTACTAACGGTTTGTGTATAAATAATTTTCAAAGTTTTATTTTACAATTTTAGTAATAGTTTTTGCCTATATTCAAGTATTATATTTATTTCGACTTCTTTTTCATTTGTAACTCAAATTTCAAAGTTTTGGACATTGGCCCTTTTTGTCCAAGGTACAGATATATACTATATAAAACGTTTTCGTGTTTTGCTAAAAAATATAGTTTATTCTTTATCTCATTTAATGTACATCTTCATGACCCATAAATTACCCTTTTTTATTTATAAATTCCATTTTTAAAAATTTATATATCTACCTTTAAAGTGTAATTATCTTAGAAACTCGCATTTACACATCTGCTTAGATCGTCGAGGCCAGGAGAATCTGTGGCCATTTCTTTGGTATAACTTATATTTCTTAGAGAGACCCATTTTAAACTTTGTCAGCAGATTTGAGCTTTTGACGGGTCTATTTTCGTGGAACGTCAGAGTTAAGAGAGGGTTTAAAGTGCTATAAATATGCGTTTCTAAAATGTTCGCCGGTGGCATTACACGCGTGGACTTGATGCTGTTTGGATAATGTCGGGCTGGACCATGAAACTGAAAATGGAGAAGTGATCAAATAAAGGATTTTATGTGTGTCAGACTGTTTCTTTTGAAGAATTACTACTTCTGCCTAACTAAAACTTTATGGTGGAAATAAGAGTATTGTTAAAACACGCACAAATAAATAAACTAATATATATTTATAGATAAATAGATAACCACATATATATAGGGCTACACAACTATCAGCATGCGAGACTCGGATGATCAGTTGACAACGGTTATAACCAACTAAAGCGAGTACATTACTCACTATGAATGCAGCTTATACTTTGCTGTATGATACAGGGAAGTGAAAACGTTAAAAAGCACTTCAAGTAAGTAGCAGTGATAACAAAAAGCTGCAGAACTTAAGGCAAATGCACCTATAATGGGCCATGTCCCTATAATGGGCCGCCCTTTAGAAATGTCGAGAAATTAAGGGTCTATTGTTACCTAAGGCAGTAGAAATGGTGAGGGTCATTGGCTACTAGTAACCAATGACCCTCACCCCTTCTACTGCCTTAGGTAACAATATACCCTTAATTTCTCGACATTTCTAAAGGGTGGCCCATTATAGGTGCATTTACCTTATGTATATTCATAGAACGGAAAGTTAAGCTATTAGAAAAAAATTAGAGAAATGTAAATGTGAAATGTCTCACAGAACAGTCTGTATAGTAAAGAGTTCGAATAACTACCATTAGGAACAGCAAGGCATTGAACGACAACCTTTTGAAGCAATGTAGTGAAATGTATGATCAGTAATTGGAAATAGATAATATTTTTCGAAGTACTTTACCCAGCAATGAAAAATTTCGTAATATTGATGGGATGGAATTTATGGATTGAAGTTATGGATTCACAGTCTTAAGTATGAAGCTATTGAAATCAAATTCGTAGTTACGTTTGCTATTTTCTGTAGAGGATATTTGAGAAAAAATCGGGGATCGAAACAAATCGATAACCACAATTTCTGAATTAAGTTATGGATTCACAGTCTGAATTACGAAGCTATTGAAATCAAATTCGTAGTTACGTTTGTCACCCTGATAAAATCATAACATCTTTCAATGAATGGATGATTAGAATTATTAGCCTTAAAAAGGTACTTTATAATCAACACATACATTTTAGTTCCTTTTTATTTCTGCTTGTGTCCAGTTCTTTAATTTTTTTTTTCTTTTTCCTGTTATTTTTGTCAGAAATTTTTTTAAATTTTGAACAAAACTTGTCCGTTTAACCTTTTCAATTGTTCAAATAACGGGATTGGGTTCTTCCCTTTCCTAATCTGTATACTGGGGAAAGAATCACCAACAACGAAAAAGGTTTTCAAATGATTCAACAGATGGCAGCACTAAAATACCCAGTTCGAATCTGGGACCATGATCGATCGAACTAGAGACACAACAGAAAAAATTTTTGGTATCTAAGAAACCTAAAATAAGAATTTGTATTTATGTGTTTCTTAATTGACAGTTAAAAATGAAAAATTATCATGACGAATCAGCATGTGACAAAAATCGTTCATCATATGGGAAACCAGTCTAACGAAAAAAATCATTTTATTTCGATCTATTGCGTATAGGACAACAATAGACAGTGTACAAAAATTATCCGATAGATTACGCGATTCCCAACTGGTGTGCTGCCGCGGAACTTTTGAGGTGCCATGAAATCGGCCAGGGCTGCCCTAGATTTTTTTGGGATAGATAAAAAAAATATTCGTAGTTCCCACTTAAAATAATTCGATTATTCTCACGCCCGACAGATTGTGACAAAATTTCGATGCACTCGTTCTTGAGGATGAATTAGTTACAACGTTCAAGCCCATAACTGTTAGGCCTTGGGGGGTTGGGCAAGGGCGCCCCCCCCCAAAGAAATAGAAATTGCATTATAAATATTTTTTATTCGTTCAACTCGCCTCCCCCCCCCCTCTCCCCCAAGGGGCGCCACTGGCTCTGAGCATCAGTCGGAAGTCTCACATTAAGAAAACAAAACTCTTTTTAGCGATTTCCATTGCAATCCTCCAGTGTATAACTATACTGAATCCCACGGCTATTCTTGAAACTGTATTAATATATGCTATTCTGGTGTTTGTTAATTACGTATCCATGAATGAAAATGAGCAATGAAGTAAGCATTTACTTGAGCTTAAATTTAACATGTTTTTGATATATATTCCCTTTTGATTTAATATTTTAAAAAACTGAACGAACTAAAATTCTAGCGAGGGTGCCCTAAATTTCTAATCTTATTCTTATGGATATCGCAAACGTAAAAACGTTAGGAATCTCTGTACTAGAAGATAAAAAAACAAAAATTTCTTAGCGACTTCTAGGTACCTAAATTTCTTCATGGTAGGATTTTTTATGTTTATGCTCGTAGCCTCATACTGAGCAGAAACACTAGGATAGTAAATGATTTAATTCTAAGAATTGTCTAATTGATAAAAGAACAGTTGTAGGAACAAAAAGTCCATGATATAAAATTAATACCAAAAGTATTTAAAAAAGTACATGGTCACTTTTACTCCAATGAAGATACCTTTTTCAACCAGCATTCGTTCCCGGCGGTACACGTCAATGATGAGCAGTGCTATCACGTCCTGGAGAGATCTTAATTTCCCCCATCCTCATGGTTTCGCTTTGCAGCTTGTAAAAAATTAATGAAGTAGCAGATATTATGTGGTACTCATTATTGTAAACGACGCAATACCAAACCTCCTTTTCAAAAGAGTAGTAAACTTAGAATTAAAACCTTTCATTTTTCTTCAGCTTTAAGAAAGAAAAAAAACCTGAAGCGGCAACGTGGTACTTTTATTAAGGATTCAATTCGATGAAAATATAGTTTATTTATGTAGGCAAATGTAATATATAAAAATAATTAATGTAAATTATTAATAGTGATGAGCTACAAAAATCTACTCTGATAGATAAATAATCATGTAGAGAACGTTCAGCTGTGAAATTAAGTTTATAGTTCAACGGATTGCTCATAATGTAAGCAACACACATATGCATATTAGATTGCCGTAAAAGTTAAAATTTTTCTTCTTATTGATTAGTGATAGAAAATATTTTTTTAAATTCCTTAAACTTTTCTAAAGGCAAAATATCCCCCCTAAATCAATAGAAATGCAAATACATTACTTTATTTATTTTTAAAATTAATATGCAATTTCTGAATACGTTGTTTGTCCATTTGCACATATAGATGGCAGCACTACATATCTGGTAATTCCACGGAACCTGTAGATTTAAATGAATTGGAGATAAAGTGTTATGAGCCACAATAACTACAAGCGGAAGATTAGTCCTGGACAAAAATTCACCAGGTAATCTAAAATTCATATGCGACTGTCTTATAAATCACAAACGCGGCAAAATATAAACAGTTCAGTACGAGATGTAAAAGACGGAACAGTGTAGAAGGGACACAACTCCGTACTTGCGGAGATGTGAACACTAACAACAGAATGGGGTGTGTTCTAGACTTTCCCTTCCGTTTCCTTAATTTGGAGCGAAACAAACACATTAGAATTTTTGATCAGATTTGCTAAAATTAAAGTAATTTGCCGTCAATACCATTCTTTTTTTCATCAAACGAATAGCAGCAATGAAAATGCAAATGGTAAATTTACGCTGTATAATCTAAATTTAATAATGATTGAACCATGAAATACAATTTTAAATACTAACACGTCAGTAATCCGTAATTCGGTGTCGGCCAAAAATGTTTTACTGTTTCTACTCACATCAAAGGTACTGGGTACTAACAAATTTGGCTCTACTGCGCGGTGTTGTTGCAGTATTAAATTACAAACTCAGATGTGGATAAAACAGTAACCGTTTTTCTGCTACGGGCGTTTCCAACAAAGCAATATGTCAAAATTATGGTTTTATGTACGCGAATTTTTATACTTAATTTGTTTGAATATTTTTTTTGTTTCGCGTTTGAGCTCTAACTGGAGAGAATTTATTGCTGTCGAATTAATAATGAAATCGCACCGGAATCCATTAAAAGTAATTTTAAAAATACATCGCATGAAAAAATTTAAATTAACTAATATAAACACGACAAAAACATTAACCACATGAAGCTTTGTTCACTTCAATAAAAACAGAATAAAAGTAATATTCATTTAAAGATTTAATCAAGTGTTAAACGATACAAAAGGTAGAAAAGGTATATTTCTTATTTCTTTTTACAATCACAGCTTAGTAGGAAAAGACAATAAATTTACAAGCTCCCAATCTTTCAACTATACACGGTTTGACATCTTTGGCACGGCAGATTTAAGAAGCTCGTGGTGTGTTCTTCTGGCTCTTGTATTAATGTTCTTGCAAAATCCGTTTACGCAGTCTAAAAATAAAAATTACAAGTGATATACTATGATGAAAACAAAAATTGAACGAAAATATAAAAATCAGTCTTTTATTTTTTCTTGTTTACGTGTGCGACTATATATTTGTGATATTCTTAGAAATAATCGTATTTAATGCTCTTCATGTGAAGAATTTTACTCATATTTTAGAAAACAAAACATGGAAGAATTCCTTAAAATTCCTTGTTTTGGGATGTAATTTCTCAGGAGAAATATTTATAACAGCAATATTTTGAAACTACAGTACATTTATTTCTAGCACTGATAGAAAAAGTTTGTATCTTTTCGATAAATATATATTAAAAAAATGAAATAAATACTTTTGAACATCACTAAAACAGATATTTTAAAGACGTTTCAAGAAACTCATGAAATCTGAAATTTTCAGTCGCAGTTTAGAAACACATTCCCTTTTCCCACTTCTTTTTGGGGGCCGTTCAAATATTACGTAAGCATTAAAGAGGGAGGCGGGGAAGGGCGTTCAAGCTATACTTAATTTTGCTGACAAGGGGAAAGGGAGAATCAGAGCAATGATTACGAAAGATAGAAAACATGTGCGCAAGAGAGTTCGCTGCGATGTGCTCCTGACCACATCAAATCCCCTACCATGCAGTACTGAAAATTAGTGGTCCTGTTTTTACTGCTAATGATTTATTATCTATGCACTTTTACTTACGAACATACAATAAATTTGATGATTGAAAAGAAAAAATCGTTAGGCCTACGGAATAGCGACTAGAAATTTGCCAAATCTTAAGTAAGTAGGGGGGGGGGGGAATCTGCTTATTTTTGCTTACATGGGAAGGAAGTCTAAAATGACTACGAATGTGCTTGCGTGATAATTGAACGGCCTCATATCGAGCTTTTTTTTAGATTTTTAATGCTTTATACACAAATTCAGATGAAAAGAGTAGAATTATATACACTGCTGGCCACCCAAATTGCAACACCAAGAAAGACAAGAGATATCACAACAAAATTTATTTTGCAGATAACATGTTGACCAAGTATCAAATGATTAAATTTATAGACTTCTGTGAAGTGTGGTTCCTGCCAAAATCAGTAGCCAGAGTAGCCGCCATTGTTGGAGATCACCGCTGCCACACGCCTCGGCATTGATTCAAAGAGACTTTGGATGAGTTCTTGGGGTACAGCAGACCAAGCAGCTTCCACACGTTGCCAAAGTTGATCTGCTGTGGCAGCTGGGGATGGAATCTGGGTCAATCGTAGAGCAACCATGGACCACATGTTTTCTACCGGCGAGAAAGATCCGGAGAGTGAGGCGGCCAGGGAAACAATTCAATCTGGCGACTGACGAAGAACCGTTGGACAATGCGAGCCACGTGTGGTCGCGCATTATCCTGTTGAAATATGGCTGTGGGCAAGCCCTGAAGGTAAGGAAGGACAACTGGCTCCAACACATCGGAGATGTAGCGCTGGCTGTTTAAAGTACCGGCAATGCGTACTAGAGGTGTGCGAGAGTGATATCCAATACCGCCCCATACCATAATACCCGGTGCATAACGCAGCTGTTCAGCATCCTCTCTTCACGGTGTCTCCAGACTCGAATCCGACCATCGTGGTGTTGCAGACAGAAGCGTGACTCGTCAGTAAAGACAATTTCATTCCATTCTGCCGTCCACATCCTTCTGTCATCGCACCATTGGCGGCGGAGACGTCTGTGGTTCTGCGTCAAGGGTAGACAAAGCAATGGACGTCTTGCGGACAGACCACTCTGCTGTAAACGGCGTCGAATGGTACGCGCAGACACTGGATGATGTGTTACAGACTGCATGTGCTGTGCTATGGTTCGTGATGTGACTGAGCGATCCGTCACTGTCATGCACACAATTTGCCTGTCATCACGTGAAGTGGTGCGCTGAGGTGGATGCGATCGAACACGCCGGTCCGTCGTACCCTCCTGCATACAACGATCACATATCCGCATTACAGTTGTTTGGTTTCGTCCAACACGACTACCGATTTCCCTGAAAGATAATCCACAATCTCGGTAGGCCACTATTCTTCCTCTGTCGAACTCGGATACTTGATCAAAAGATGATCGCTGTTTTCGACGAGGCATAATTGATCGTTTTTTTTGAAAAAACCACAAGAAAAACACAATTGCCGAACTTGAAATCGTCGAAATCTCCAAGCCTTAAATAGCGCTTTGAAGTGGCGCCACAGGCGCGTGTGATGTGCGTCTGCGGTGAAATTCTAATCATTTGCATATCTCACCTCCGATAATGCATGTTGCAAATTTCATGTTATTTGCATGTTTCCTTCAGGGTGTTGCATTTACAGTGGCCAGCAGTGTATAAGTAGAATAGATTAAATAACTATCATAAAAAAACTTCTGATATCAAAATTCCCTCTCGTGTAAATGTCGGTCGCTTTTTATTTTATTAAATCAAATCATCAAAGCGAGATTAATCTTTTTGAGAGTAGAGAAAAATTGGTTCATAATTTTTGAGTTGTTAGTTTTTCCGGAAACGTTCCTATATATTTAAAAAAAATTAGCAATAACTTTAATGATAAATTAAACGCGTTGTTAGGGAAAATACGTGTCCACAAATTTCGACTTTAAATAAATCTGTGAAATAAAATGCTACTTTCGTGATAACATTTATCTTACCATGGAATGCTACTTCTTCGTAGTACCTTATTAGAGCCGCGGGAAATTTCTCACGGATTTCTTCATACTTCTCAAAAGTTGGATTGGGTCTGTCCTTCCTGAAGACGGAATTTGAAAAAAAAAATTATAAAAATCCGTTAATAATCATCTTTCAAAACATCATACATTATATTATATTCTAGCAATCTGCCTCGCTGGGTTTTTTAGGGCCAACCAATGTCGTGTGAGCACTAAGAGCTTTGACATTTCATAAGGACAGCACTTCGTTGTACTTTGATTCGAGCTTTCCATCGAATGAAATCATTTTTTTTTCTGCTTCTTTTCTACATTGTCACGTTTACCTTCCTGAAGCAGAAACTCGGTTAATCCTGCAAATTACGGTGCATATGTAACATTTTATGAATAACAATGATATAAAAAATTATATCTGTAAATTTTCTATTCAGTAGCATATGTTGTACTAAGGGGTACTTTTTACCTCAGATTTGTAAAAGCGTATCCCAATAGTTGATAGGGATATTACGCCAGGGATAACACACCAGCTGTTTTGTACTATTTTTGATGGTTAAGTTAGAAAATTAACACGGTAGCATTTGACCTGATAGCTGAAATATGAAAATTACTACAAGATTGACATTGAGGATAAATAAAATTCACTATTTAAATTTATTATTAATATTACTATTTAAATTTATTATTAATATTACTATTTAAATTTATATAATTCATTTTAGTCAATAGATATTTTATGGTTGAAGATGATGAAGTCGTATTGAAAGTACATGCGATAACCTATCACCTCAGCAAGGAGAGAATGATTCCCAAAGATCTCGTTCAGTTTTCAAGCAATTCAAGTATCGTACGGTTTAGTGATCCCTGTAATACCTACAAGTAATTAACAGCCTTTGTAGCACCCTCCTCACTTGAAGATGTTGCTGTTGTCGTATGTACTTGGGCTCGCAATACGAGTTCCAGTCCATATGGAGATACATGAGGAAACAAACACACACACACACGTTTTTTGATTCACAAACGATGGACGATGGCTTTTGCAGCTTGTCTCTTTCGAGGCAGGGCTATTTCTTTGCAGGCTTTTACCCTAGTTTACAGATATGCCTTATGCGGGATTCGACCCCGGAATGGTAAACCGGTGCCTTAACCACTGTGCAGTTGAACGGCTCATATGCAGATGATTAATATCCCTGACGCAGAGATCAGTTTTGCAACATCTAAGTGTTTAACAATGGAAAGTAAACCTGTCTGTATATCGTATTTTTAAAAATACAAGAGCGTGTATTCAGCACTCGAGTATATCTGTAGAGGCTGGGAAAATCACCCATTTCTCATCATGCTTTGGCTTTTACGAAAATGTCTTGCCTATTCCAGTAGTGTCTTTACCACTTTTGCCAAGTTTTTCCCAGGTCACTATAGGGCATAGAAAAGTTCTCGAAAATACAGTTTGTCCTTCACAGCTTATTGTCTCTAATCTTAGTTCTGTAAACGTAAATCAGAGAGAACTCAGCTGTTTCGGGAGCTAACCTGAAAAGTAGTAGAAATTTTTTTTCTGTTCTTCTCCTTATAGAACTTGAAACTCACTAATTTCTCTCTATTTCTGCAGCAATCTTGATGCCGTTAGCTAATTAACAAATAATATTTCTACTATAATTTGTGCGGAACTTTGAAGGTACCTACGCACTTTTCCGGGGTAAAGCAACACAAACGGCCCTCCATTCTCGATATATTTTCTTTTCCCCATTTTTCAACAGACCACGTACTGGTAAACAATTTATCAGTTTCACACCCATTCCGAGTTCAATCTTTAACACTGATACTCCGAAATTTATTTCTCTTATGTACTTTACGCGGCAACCGTCTTTCAGTGCTATCAAACTTTGCATAATTTGCATTTCTCGTCAAGATTCACGGGTGTGCAAAGTTTGAGTCGATATCGATAAACTTCAAATCTGTTTGACAACATAATACTGAAAACAAGACTAAAGTTGTTGAAAAATACACGTTCCTGAATTTCGATTTTATAAAATGAATATCACAAATTACCATTCCACAAGCACATAATTTCTCCCATCTTGAGAACAGCGCCCGATAATGTTTTCAACTATGCAACCTTTTTTTGCCCTGCGCGTGGTTCTTATTCTTTCCGCGACGCATCTGGCCTGAAATAATAAAAATATACAATAAATCTAAAACACATATGCATTGACTTTCCAATAAATTAGGTACTGTCAGAAAATGCGCGGCCTCTCATAAGTCATAATTCGTATATTCCTAGATACAGCTTGAAAATTACTTCCTTTACCTTGACTTTAACATGAGTCGTTAGGAAATATTTATGACTCTCTGTACAGTTATTAGACCAATTCAACACAGAGCATATAAGGCCTTGATCAGTCTTAGTAGTGAATCAAGCACTTGGAGGGCTCCAAGCGCAACGTAGTTTTGAGGCCCCCCAAGAACGTAGTATATCTTTTCTTGGAGCTCCTAACTATAGAAGGTCCCACGCGCGCGCTTCTTGCGCCTGTGAGAGGATCCGTCACTGTTCAGACTTCTGCTAGAGCGTAGCGTTGCGTTCATTCGTTGGCGCCGCAATCGTTAACATGACATGTGATTGGCTTGACATATCACGTGGCTATTGCGTTTATTTCTCGGAATGGTTGAAATTGTAATCGCTGACGCTCCGCTCCGAACGCAATGTAAACAAGGCCTCAGTGCGTCAATAACGCATATGCCACTCGAAAAAACCTATCGTACGCGTCTTGATCTCTAGCAGAAACTGGGCGATAAAATTTATTTTTCTAATACCTGCATGAAAAAAAAAATTTTTTAAGTATATTGTCCTACATCAGTTTAAGACTTGGGTGATACCCGGTTTTCGTGGAGAAAACAGACGATGTTGTAAAAAAAAAGGGAGGGGGATAAATAGAAATCAACAGCAGATCGAAAGTACAAAGCAATGACAGTACAAAAATTCTCGTAATTCTCCTCTCCCATGAATGGAAGCAGTTGTTTTTGACGAAGTGTCTAACTGATATTTGGTTGGTGAACGAACCATATCACTTTATGATGTCTCTGTGACAACGAACCTCAGTGGAAACCTCTTTATTTTTATCCTACGTCGGGGGAAAGTCTAACGACCATAATACCCCAGGGGTAGCCCAGTAGAGGTGAACTGAATTATAAAAATTTGCCCCCACATTTGGGGCGCGATGGGAAGACGATTGGACATATCCCGGAATGTTGCCGATTTAGCCCGACAGTTGGATACAATTTGGCAAGAAATACCACAGGCCACAATCCGGGAACTTTATCCGGCTACGCCAAGCCGGGTAACGGCTTGCATCCAGGCCAGAGGTGGACCAACGCCGTATTGACTTCCTTATTTTGTAACGACCAAACGACGGAATAAATCAATCAATTGTTCTGAAATTTTAATCCTTTTTTTTTCTGTGTTTGTTCTTCCCATCCACCAATTTGTGTCTCAATCGGACAACTCCTTCTTGGTGCCTGTTTCAAACACCCTGTCACACCCTCTTATCTTTCTTTGGAAGGGGGAGGGAAAGTCAAGTTCAGTACCTACTCAACAGGGCTAGATGGACTTTTTAAAGTCTATTCGAGAAGACTCAGCAAAATTCATAATACGATTGCAAAATTTCAGTCATAGCAATCAAACGAAATTCTGCTAGAAAACTGATAAATAAGTACTTACAAACAAGGTTTTCTTTTTCTCCTTAGGCCTTATTTTCGCTGCATTTTTTTCCAGTGCTAGGAAAAGAAAGAAAATATAGAGTTGGGTGAGAAGAAACGTCAACACTGAAACTTTCCCTATTTCGCAATACAGCGTTAATGCATTCCATTGTTTTGTAGTTTTATATTCAAATTAATGAACAATGTCATAATAAAACACCCATTTTAGAAATTAATTAAAACAGGGAAAAACAATCTCTCAGTTTGCTAGGTTCGTTTCTCTGCACTAAATAAAAGTGCTAGAAGTAAGCTACTCTGTTCTCCTATTTCCAAGGCTAGTGATCGCATGTCATTGACTGACAGACACACACACCTTACGCATACACATATATGTGATTTAATCAGATATATTTACCATCTTTTTGACATTATATTACAATTTATGGCGTTAAGCGCATGTCATGATAACAAAATTACATGAATTTCAATTCGTCAATGAAATTTACTGAATAGGTAAAAAGTAATACGAAAACGATGTTTGAACGGTCAAGAAATCGCTATAAGGCCTGCCGCACACCGAGAAAGCGCGTACATGACACAAGCTACGTTGAAAAACCAGTTATTTCTGCGCGAGTGCGTACACCAATCAGACATGCGACAAAATAGCGATGTTTTGTCGCTGCCTCTTCGGTGTGCAGCATTTTTGTCGCGTGTCGCGTTACGACGGAAGTATGGAGAGCCAAATGCCCAAAACTTATAATTTCAATGCGTTTTCTCTCGCAGTTATTGAACGCAGCTTGTGTTAGACGCTTTCTCAGCGTGCAGCAGCCGAGAAAGCGCGTGTCTAAGACACGCATGTCTGATACAAGCTGAATTTAAAACCAGTTATTTCTCCGCCGAGATCTTACACCAATCAGACACAACTGATTTTTTAATGCAATTTGTATCAGACATGAGTGTTTCAGACACGCGCCTTCTCGGTGGGCGGCAGGCCTTAGACTTCAAAATCTTATTTCCTAATGATAAGTTTTGTGTGGTTGTCTAAATAAAAGGTTTTTGTATCGACATGAGTATTTCAGACATGCGCCTTCTCGATGTGCGGCAGGCCTTAGACTTCAAGATCTTATTTCCTAATGATAAGTTTTGTGCAGTTTACTTAATAAAAGGTTTTTTGTATCAGACATTAGTGTTTCAGACACGCGTCTTCTCGGTGTGCGGCAGGCCTTAGACTTCAAGATCTTGTTTCCTAATGATAAGTTTTGGGCGGTTGTCTTAATAAAAGGTTTTCAAGTGGTCGTTTAATTACAGTGGCATTATTACAGGAAAGAGAGATAAAAGTAGCTACATATACTTTTAAACAAAACCCCCTAAAAATTGGAGCTAATTGCACAGAGAAAAACAACTGAAATCCACTTAATTTACTTATAGGTAGCTGTGGCCACGTGATCGCATATTATAGTACGGAGGGAGTGGATAAAATTATAAAGTAAAAATATTTCAGTAATATATCCAGTAATATATTCAGTAGTTCAGTATAAGTTGTTCGTTCAGTAGAGTGTAAGATTTTAGATGATCCGTAGATTGTTGAAATGGTTTTGACAGAACGTGTCAACGTCTCAGATGAGAGTGAAGGTGAAACAGATTGTGACAGTGAGCAGAGGGTATACCACTCGGGCACTGTGGCTGCATTTGATGCAGCACTACGCTAGGCAGAGCAACACTCCGCCGGACCAGAGCGGACACCATTTTTCTGACGCGTTGGCGTAATTTGGCTTCAAAGGAGAGGTATTCTTCTCTTCGACAAAAAAAAAATTAACAGATTTTTTTCAAACCAATGTAGTCCAGTAATAATTAGTTCAGTACATTGCCTAACTTTGAATTTTCTTGTAACTTTTAGAAATATACTTTATATTACTTAGTATCACTGTAGTTTTATTGTAACCTTAGTTCTTTTTGACATTTACTTTCGGATTACTGAAGTTCGGATTATCGTCACTCTGCTGTACTATTTTTTGAGAGCTGAACAATTCATAACAACATTTCCGAAAATTTTCATTTCATGATATTCAATACTTCGCATTTCGAAAACCAGAGCTCAGTAGTAATTGGCATTTCGTCACGCTATTCATCTACACATTTCCACGAGCTTCGTGTATTTTCAATTTTTACCGACTCAATAATACACGGAAAAAGATGATAAGAGGACGGAACTCCAGGTTGTACCTCATAATCCTCGGAATTCCCTTTCTTACAGAAACACGTACTAAGACTATGTATAGGCATACAACTGTTTTAACAAAGTCTTTCTTTAAAAATAAATAAATAAAATACGTGAGAAATAAAAGATTAATTTTCTCTACACTACATTTTCAAAGCAGGTATCGAAATACTCAGTTATAAAACATATATCCTGAATTTTAAGTTTATGAATATGAAGAACCAGTTTGTTTGATAAAGTAATTTTTTTATTTTTTTGCTTTCGCATAATTATCAGAGCTATCAAATATCTGATAGTACTAAAGCCAGAAAAAGCCAATTTACGAATGCATACTTCGCAGATTCTTGTTACAGCCGCGGACATCCAAACTTGTTCTGTTCTGTACTGCTGATTCTGAGTTATATTCTTCGTGCGACTATCGCTCTCATCGCGCGTTGAAAAATACAACTGATCAAACGATTGCGTACACATGCAACGATCTCTTCTAAGGCTATGTACACATGAGAGCGTTGCAACGCGCGCTTTCTATCGCGCGTTGAAAAATACAACTGATCAAACGATTGCGTACACATGCAACGCTCTCTTCTACTAAAACGCGCGTTTGGAGAGTTCCATGCAGATCGCGCGACTGCAGCGCGCCTCGAGTTCCTTTGTGTTGAATTAGACCGTACACATGAGAGCGTTGCAACGCGCGCTCTGGGGCAGTTGACTACTGTTTTTTGACAGGCATATTTCTATTTTATTACAAAGTGCAGAATAAATAAGATATATATAAAATACATGAATTTTTCAAAATGAACTTATGCGAAATTTTCAAATGTTATTATTTTAAAATTTTTTTAAACATTTGAATTAAAATAAGGGAGTTTGGTGTTACATGAAAGATACGCGACTTCGTGCCCAATATACTAATGTATATTTTTTATTTTATGATTTATGTATTTTATTATTTTTCTGATATAGAACCACAAATATACATTCCCTGAGTACATTATAAATTTACATTTCTTTAAATTTTCTCTCCACTTTCTATCTAGAGATGATATTTTTTGAATGTAACTGCACACATAACGCACACATGGGTGGTGTTGATAAGTCGGATATGCTACGACTGATCTATGAAAGAGACAGAAAATCAAAAAAGTGGTGGCATAGGTACTTTTTTGCTATGCTGGAAATAGCATGTGTAAATTAATACATAATATATACCGAAAAACATGAATCAGTCTCCCTGTTAGAGTACAAAATTCGTGTAACATTTGTGTCAAATCGAGATCTCTGCAAGCTTTGTGCACAAAGAAAAGTTCAATCAAAACTTCATTCAAAATGCAGCATATGTAATTTTTTTTTATGTGTAAATTTAAAAAAAAATTTTTTTAATCTAATCAAAGTTAAATTTTCATTATATTTAAAATTGTTCTGCGTTTCATAATAAATAATTATATCATTTTTCAAACATTCTGATTAATTTTCAAAGTTTGAAGATTTTTGTAACCCTATAATACTGGCGGTACTTTAAAGTACCACTTCAATTAACTAGTAGTAATTAATTAAATTTTAAGAAGGTGAGTAATTATTTTACACTAATTTGTTAGTTAGTATTGAATTAATAAAATAAAAATTTACGTGAGTTTTCGTTTATGAATTCATAATTTGGTACATAAAGGGTAAGGGTAAATAATATAGAAAATGTTTTCATTTCTCAATGTGATTACGAGATTTTCTTCTGGAGAAATGCTATCCCTTACAACGTTCTCACTAGGAGCCAGGTCATCCTTAAATATTTCTAATAACTCGTCAAAGGATGCAATCGACATTCTTAAATAGTTAAAAAACTTGGGCTCATGTTTTCTTAGATTCGGGTAAAGTGTTACAAAAGAACCGTGAGTCAATCTGTCATTTAAAATCGGATGTACCCAGTATTTTCTTTGCCTTCGTCTTCGTGCTTTATACCTACGGTACAAAATCCAAACACATGCTGCCTCTTCAACTTCCATAGCTATACTGGCGCTCAACGTGGCGTTAACGCTACTATAGTGTACACATTCGGTTTTTCTAACGCGCGCTTTAACGCGCGTTGCAACGCTCTCATGTGTACATAGCCTTAGAGTCTGCGACACAATAAAATTAAAATCCAGTCGCTCTTTGGTCTTCATACGAACTTGAACCTCTCGACTCTCTAAGTATCCTATATCAGTGGTTCTTAACCTTTTTAAGCCGCGACCCGAATTTGAGAAATATGTTCATGTCGCGACCCAAAAAAAGTCAAAATTTTTTCATTGCTTTATTTTAGATCGTATTTTTAAAAAATCTTCAATCCTACGATGATGATTTTTTTAACTTACAAATTTTTTATTAATTTTTTTAATAATAAAGATAAACAAAAGTACTTTTCGATCCAAGGAAAATTTAATTAATAATCAAGTGTTTTTAATAATTTTTATTGACCAAATTAAAATATATTTATAACTTTTTGAAAATAATTGACATTTTAACTTATTCCTAAAAAAAAAAAAGAAATATCAATACATATGTTAAGTCTTTTAAATTTTAAATGCAAGTCATACAGTTTTAATGAGAACCTTGTGCTTGAATACATTTTGAAAGATCTTCAAACCTCGGTTGAATGCTTGTCAAGGAGCACCTTATATCTATTTCAGGATTTAACTTGTTCCGGTAATTATTTTTGATTACACACAGAGCCGAAAAACCAGCCTCACACATATATGTTGTTGAAAAGGGCAATAATACTTTTAGGGCTTCTTTAACAATTATTGGCTTTTCGGTTTTTAATTTTAACCAGAAAGCACATAAAGATTCAGTGTTTTTGTAGAAATTGTATCGAAGTGCTTGGTCACTTTGTATTTCTATTAATTGTTCTTGAAATTGATTAATATTAACAAATTCTTCATGCAAATCACTTACATCAAAATTAAATGGCATTCGAACCCAATTATATTTGAAAACATCGTCTGCAGGGAAATATCGATCAAAGTCTGCTATTAGTTTTTCTAAATGATTAATAATAATTTTCTGTATTTCAAAATCTGTGATATCAATATTATTGTCTTCAACAAGTAAATTAAGAGTCGGGAATGAAGCAAGTTTCTTTACTTCAACCTTATTTCTCCATAATTTGAGTTTATTTTTAAAACATGTTATTTTTTCAGTTAATTCAATAATAGTATGATTACGTCCTTGTATAGACGTATTTAGATTATTTATTTCAAATAAAATATCTGACAAATAAGCAACTTGAGTAATCCACTTCAACTCGGAGAATTTAGATGCTAATGGGTGTTTCTTTTCTCTCAAAAATAATTCGACTTCTGTCCGTAATGATAATACTCTTTGAACAACTTAGCCCCGGGACAGCCATCTAACTTCAGAATAATATAATAAATGTTCGTATTCTGCACCAAATTCGAAACACAGTTCGCGGAAAATTCTACAGTTCAGAGCTCTTGATTTGATAAAATTGACTACCGCAACAATTTCATCCAAAACGATACATAATTCGGGTGATAATTTTTTTTGAAGCAAGATTTTGTCTATGTAACAAACAATGAATCGATATAATTTGTGGATTCATTTGTTTTGCTCTTGTCGAAAGTCCCTTTTGAGATGCTGTCATGGCAGCTGCACCGTCGGTGCAAATACTGAAACACTGATTCCAATTTAATCCTTCTTCTTTAAAAAACGAATCGACCATAAGAAAAATATCTTCACCTCTAGTTGTTGTTGACATTGGTTTGCAAAATAAAATGTCCTCCTGTATATCTGTTAAACCTGGATACCGCACGTAAACCATGAGTTGAGCATCTTTACTTACATCTGTCGTTTCATCCAGTTGAATACTAAATAAACCAGCAATTTTTATAGCAGAAATAAGTTGATTCTTAATATCAAATGACATATCATTAATTCGTAAACGAATTGTATCATTTGATAATGGTATCTTTTGTAATTTCTTTGGACTTTCATCTCCGCACACGATACGTGCCATGTCACTGGCAGCAGGTTTTATAAGTTTTTCAGCAATATTATGGGGTTTCTTTTGTCTTGCAATATGCCAAGCCACATGAAAAGAAGCAAGTGTAGCTTGTTTGACAGAATTTATAAAACCACTACTACTTGGTGCATCCAAACGCTGTCTTTTTAAATGGGCTTCTTTTCTTTCGAAAAAAGTACGATCTTTTCCCTCAAAGGAAAAATTTTTATGTTTTGCATCAAAATGTCTTTTAAGTTTGTTCGGTTTCATCGATTCATTACTTAATATTTCACTGCACAACACGCATTGCGGCTTGTTCACTCCTCGATCATAAATGCAAGTAAAACCTAATTCTAAAAATGCTTCCTTGTATTCACGTTTTGCCATTATTAGAGTGATTACAATTTTACAATACGCACTGCAGCTTGATCACTCCACTATTAATAATAAGACAAAATTTGTTTCTAAAATGCTTGTATTCACGTTTCACTGTTATTACACGTTTCACGTTTCACTGTTATTCACAACACAATAGACTTTACGCCTGTTTACAAACAAACACTGCGACGCCGAATGCTGGTTGGCAAAACATCCGTTGATTTATCATGGCGTTCTATGATCACGCTAACCAGAAATTCGATATAAAATTATCAAATTATGCGAATACTTTAGACAGATCTTGAAAACAAACTTACGTTGATAAAATAATCTTTAAAAAAGAGGAGGGGAGGGTTCTTTTGCCTTATAGATCCCTTTTTATTAAAAAAATGAAGAATGGAAGGATGGCATTTTCTATGGCCAGTTGTAAAGAAATCCGACATCAAACGATTTTTGCACTTTACACCAGGAAAAAAAAAGTTAGATCCCTTTGTTTGTTGTCAGTTTGATTTGTATAATTTTATATGGCCTTCCCTAAATATTTAAAACTGTCGATAACTTTGCTGATCTTACTTCGCACGTGTTGAATTATGTGTAAATTGTACCGTGGTATCTATTTTATTCTTATTACGAATTTATGACGATTCCATTTTACTGAAAAATTATTTTTGAATCTGAAAAATTAATTTAATTAGTTAAATTCTTAACTTGATACACTCTTTTTTTTAAGTTGTTATATCATGTTATCCTTGCTTCTGGAAAAAAGGGTAAATGAATAAAATGCATCACATTACACAGTGAATTAACAATAAAAAATTGCTGCGAATAACACCATTTCAGTTGATTGTTTACAGCAACATAACTGTTTTACTGACATTATAGTTTGCATTAATGATGCATTAATGCTTGCCTGAATATTATAGCTTACATTAATGATGAAAATATTTAGTTAAAAATACTTTGCCGTTTAAGTTTTTTAAATTTCTAGGTATTTATATTTAATTGTTCTGAATGCTTTGATAAATAAATGCTCTTTTTTAAAAAAGGAAAAGTACAAAAGATTTGTGAAAATTTCAATATTGATATTTCCATGGTTTATCAGAAATTTATAAAAATATTACCGAGAGATTATTTGTCAAGAATAAATTTTTATATCTTAAAAGAGGTTTTATATATTTGTTATCTATGTATGCTATCATCAGGTGCCACAGGTTTATATTCCTCTTCATTAATTAAAAAGATATTAATCTATGTAAAGTTTTTGTCTTGTACCTAAATTAGGTTTGTATATTCTCTAAGTTAAAATTTTTGTAAATATAATTTAAATATATTTTGTTGCAAATATATTTTAATTAAGTACAAAGAAAATGTTGCTTTAAAAGCAATATTTAAGTGCTGAGTTGTAGTTTGCACAGAATGCTCTCTGATATCTGAAATACATAATGTTGGCAAAATGTGCCAGTCTGAAGTGTATATTTTTATTATTAGGTTTTATTCACATGTGTATGTTTTTCATCCTTCGGAAAACGATATATGTCAACACCATATCCTTTTGAATGCCTGAATATGCACACATAAGCTAAATAACTCACTAGCATAATGATAATTTAAATCAATAAGCAGTTTCAAACATATGTAACTGTTTGAGTAGAGCTTTGCTAACATGTGCACGATGCAAAATGCCGAATGTTTTGCCTACCAGGGGGTGGTGCTTAAGCGTGACGTCACTTCATGACGTTTCCAGCAGAAAGCCTATACGCAGAAACGAGTTTTTGACAGAGAGCTTACTGAGTCTGCGCGCACGCAAAGCAATGGCGTGCGTATTACCAACACCTCCTAGAAGAGAAAGCCTCAGGACAGGAATTGGACGTCACTTCCGGAAGGCCATTCGCGAAGAGCGGTAAAACCGAAACATTGTACAGTTGGCTCTCTGTTTAACGACGCTCTACTTAACGACGATTTCTATTTAAAGACGATATTTCCCAGTCCCGGCCCCTCCGACATTATGGGAAATGTTATGTTTTCACAAATTCTGTTTAAGGGCGATCTCTACTTAAGGACGATTTTTTACGGTCCCTTGAAAGTCGTTAAACAGAGAGCCAACTGTATTAGGGAATAACTCTTCTAGGAGGTGTTGGTATTACTTATTATTTGGTGTATTACTAACTTTTTTGGTTCGACTCAGCGCGACCCAAGAAATATGCTTCGTGACCCAATTTTGGGTCGCGACCCATAGGTTAAGAACCGCTGTCCTATATGGATAATGAAGGTCGCCATAAAACATGGACGATCTCTCCCCTTCACATTTTGTGGTCGTTATATTAAATCCTCATGCTGCCATTAAAATATCTTCTCGGCATTACTTGCTGATCTCCTAGGTATGCATTTCTGCCATAGGCGCTTAGGTTACTATAGGTTTCTTAGGTTTACTTTATATTTGTCGCACAAAGCTATTGTACATTTCTTCGTCCAAACAAAACAAAACTTCGAACAAAACCCAAACTTTCAAACAAAACTTTTCCCACTTGTAAAAAGTGTAATAATGAACAGGACAATCCTGGCAACATCCTATCTAGGGAGGACTTTGTTACCGATCCTCGCCTATTAATGAACCTGATTTATGGGTTCATGGACAGATCAGAAGGAATTAGAAACAACAACAACAGCATGTCTTTGTCCATGATGGAAAAAGGAAAAGAAATACTTAAAAATTATAAATCATTCATGCTCAAATAATGTATGCATTTACGCTGCTCATCAAGGCAATACAGGACATAAATTTGTAAATTTCATGCCGCAATAATTTATTTTCAATATACGTTGGAGTTTGATTTGCTCTAGATCAGTGGTTCTAACCGGTGGTCCGAGAGAACCGAAGAAGCGATCCGCGAGGTCAGGAGTGAGAAAAAAAATGGTTTTATCGTTGCAAAACGGCCGCGTATTTAAACAATTATTTTTAAACTGAGAGCAAATAAAAATTTAGTTCCCAATATTTTGTTCCTATTCTAAAAATTCCCGTATTTATTCCGCTTTCTGACGTTTTGAATTCGAAAAAATCTTTGCTCTGCTTAAAAATTTCGAATTAATTTTCTGTGACGCGGACTTGCTGCGTCATAGTCATTTTACAGCTCGTAATGCACATACGTATAAGCTGAAAAATATCGATCAGTTTTAAATTTTCGTAGGGTTTTTAAGTTTTCTTTTACGTTAAATATGTTATTATTATTAAGTTTATATGCAGGGGCGCGGTGGCCCTGTTGGCAAAGGCAGCGAGCCAGTGATCTGAACGTCACTGGTTCGATGCTCGTCGCTGACAAATCCACTTCCGTGTACACTAAGGGCGGATGGTGCACGAAAAATCTGTCGTGGCTGCAATGTTCTCAAATTACCTCTGGAGGTGCGGGGGCAAGTGTACCGGTTTCGTCATTTGATTTGGTTCTAAATTACGGGACCGGCTAGTAGGGGGTAATGCTGGCCACCTATACGGTGCCCCTCTTAAATGAATGGCCAGCAGTCTCGCGGTGTACATACAGGCGAATATCTAGCGATAAAAAGTGCCTCCGCGTCCCTTCCCCCCCCAAAAAAAGTCTTTTTTTTTATTAAAGTTGCTTATTACGAATAGTTTGTGCATTCAGAAAATAAAACCAATTCTTGTCTCTAAAAGGATTGGTTGGGAGAGGGTCCCCGACGATATATATATATATATATATATATATATATTGTTGTTGTTGTTTGTTTTGACCAGTGGTCCCTGATGAACAACAGGTTGGGAACCACTGCTTTAGACGTAAGAAGCCCGGACACCGTCGAGTACGAATAGCTACTTTAACATCTGCAGGCGATTCTTTTCATTCTCGCTTGTTCAAGATAGAATTTCCTTAAGCGATACTTGGATATTGCAATTAAAAAACACACTTCTATGTGCGTTTTTTTCTGTGTGCATAAAAGTTTTATGATTTCTAATAAAGGTGGAAAATGCATGAAAACGCCCTCCGGGGAAGAGTTACAATTGCAAATGTATGGTGAAATATTGCTCCAGGGCTGCCAGATACACAGGAGTGTCATATATTTGCAACTGTGTTTCTTTCGATGACGACGTTTACCATGTATTTTGTCATCTATGTACAATATTTACTTTTGTACAGCAGTTCGTGATAGATCATAGTTCTCCCCATGACTGCACTTGTCGGTCACCAGCAAAAATTCAGAGAAATTTCGCATTTGAAATGCTTTACCCTCCAAACTATTTATCGGTTATGCCTTACTTAGGAGCCTATAACATGGACAAAACCTAGGTCTAAGTTTGCTGGGTACGCTAGTGGTGTATATATTTCTAGGGAAGAGTTTACTAACTCTGCTGGTTTATAAGCATACGACTTTATGGGTGAAATTCATAATTTTAAATTTTAAGTATTACCATGAATAGCAAATACTTTAACTATGCTTTATACTGAACACAGCACCGACGGGCCCGAGAAAAGAGAGAAAATTACCAATTTTTACTGACGTAAACAGAAGCGGGGGAGACGGCCTCACACCTCCATGTTTTAGCTAATAAAATTGCTACAACATATGAGAGGCCGGAGGTTTTGCCCTCCCCCCTCCTGCTACGGGGGGACCAGGACCAAACCAGTAACCAAAGTCCATACCGGGCTTTGGTTACTGGTGGCTCTGATCATATGGGCCTCTAATGGTCGCGTGGTTTATATTTTCAGTACCACGGGTTAGTAACCTTAACCCCCCCCCCCCCCCTCATCAGATAGGTTCTGTATCTTTTAAAAAAATGTTGCTTACTTTATATTTCCTACTCTTCCCTAACTTCTGCTTTAGGTATAGAAAAAGTTTTAACAAATTAAAATTAATCGAAATATATTAAAGATCTGTCGTCGAACACGAAAGCTTTAAATGATACGTAACATAAAATTTCTATGAATATACCGCGTATGTGATGAATTCCCAATAAAAGCAAGAAATATCCATTGATAAATTGGTTTTGTATACAATATAAAGAATGATACTAAAATAAATTAGTCACATTTCTAAATATTGTGTAGTTCATAAGCAATCGTCAGAGAGCATATATTCTGACTACTCATTTCCAAAATCAGTACCATCCGCAAAGCCATGCTAATGCTAGTCATGGCACTGTTTGTCAACAACACAAGGAGATTTGTTCATTCCTAGAAGAAGGCTCGGAAACCTGGCTAAAAATTACGGAGACCGTTATGAGTGTTTATAACATTAGATCGTACTCGCCGTATCGAAATAATGAAAACTAAATACTCACGTGAAATGCCAAAACCCATACGAAATTCAGAGAGCAGCACCGTGTTTAGATGCCTCGCGCATGAAATATATACTATCTGAAACCTAAGTGAGGGCTCAAAGTGACTCCTCCCGCTAACATACATTCCTGCTATGTGTTATTTTCGGGGAGAATAAGGAAGAAGGACGCTACCCTAGACGAAATTGACTCCCTACTAGCAATAAGCCAATGGGGAGAAAGAACCGCAAAGCACACGCGGGTAAAGGAAGGGGAGTGGGGGTACTGCCGACACTCGACTCTCCAACACACTCCGGCGATAAATTATACTACGTGCCGATTGATAAACCTATCCGACGTATTTGCCCTGTTGTTAACGCACTGTACTTTCGAAAATACATTTGGAGAAGGGAGATTCTGGACTCAAATACAAGTTTCTTTTTAAACGGGGGAAAAATGAGGGAAGTTTGTGAAATAATATTACGTACTGAGGTGAAAAAAAAAGTTTAGGGTAAGATACTAACATTTAATTTTGAACATCTATAATTGTTTAATAAAAAAAAAGACATCCTTCTATCTCTCTCTAAATATATAATTACTGGTATGCTGTGCTCTAAAAATCCTGTATGTATTCTCTAACCCTACAAGTACGAGTCAAGTATATTTTCTTTGTACATACTCGACAGGCCCTCGTATAAAAAAAAATGTAACGAAGTTGTAAAATTCAGAATCAGCGCTCACATTAGGTGCAAGAAGTACCCTACAGTAAATGAAATATTTCTTTACTTCCATTTTACTACTAAAATATGAATAAATACCGGTACTGGTATCGTACCGTCATTTAAGACATAAGAGTGGAAAAGAACGGTAAAAGGGACGAGTGAAATATTTCACTACTTTAATTTTTCTAGTAAAAACATGAATACCGATACTGACATCGTATTATCATTTAAGACTTACGAATGGAAAATAATGGTCAAAGGGACGAGATGCTTTGAGAGATAGGCAATTCAAATGTGTCAATCTTTTTAAGGATTTTGGAATTAAGTGGAGGTTGGAATTTTTATATGTGCAATTAATAAAAAAAAATTGACCATTCCGTGTAATAAAACAATACTGATGGGTTTCAATTTAATAATCAATACTTCCATACTTCAACTCGATGAAATAGACATTTACTGCTACATACACTATCTACCATTAAGTATTTGGGCACCTGTGACAGAAAAGAAAAACAAAATTTATTCATCTTCAATAGTTGGTAGAGCCTCCACGATAGGCAATTACAGCCTCAACCCTCCGGGGCATGCTTTCCACAAGTCCTTGCATGACGGCTAGAGGTTTTCTTCCACAAGGCTGGGAGAAGACATGTAAGTTCCTTCACCGATTTTGGACGGTTCTTGTACCCCCGAATTTGGCGATCCAACTCGTCCCAGAGGTTCTCGATAGGGTTCAGGTCTGGGCTCTGGGCAGGCTAGTCCATTTGGTTAAACCCATTGTCACCATGCCAATCCATGGTGGACCTCGCAACATAACAGCTGGCGTTGTCACAATAATACTGATGGTCCAACGTCGTCCTGGAAGTAACATGGGTCCAACGCGTAAAACTGCCCAACGTAGGAAGCATACTGTCATCCAAAATAGTGTAGTAGGCGTCGGCGTTGCGCTTACCATGTATTGGGACCAAGGGTCCCAGTCCATACCAGAAGAAACAACCCCAGACCATAATACCACCTCCACCGAACTTTACTGTGGGCACAATGCATTTTGGCAGGAGGCGTTCTCCAGGCAATCGCCAGACCCAGACCCTACCATCCGAACGGTAGAGGGTGATCCTTGATTCGTCGCTCCAAAAAATCCGTTTCCACTGATCTAAGGTTCACTCTCGACGTACACTAACCAAGCAGCGCGGTTGAACTTTGTGATCAAAGGCTTATGGGCGGCAGCACGACCATGAAAACCAAGCAGATGTGTTTCCTTACGGATGGTATTCATCGAAACAACACTCCCGGATGCCTGTTGAAACTCCTGTAGTATGTGGGCCAGCGGTTGGGTGTGGTTCTTCCGAATTTCTCTGGACAGCACCCGTCGGTCTGTATCTCCAAGTTTCGTGGTTCTGCCGACTCTGAGCACATTCCAACAATCACCGCTCACCTTCCACTTCTGAATCACATAGTCCACTGTCGATTTTGGGTAATTCAGCTCGCTAGATACGTCCCTTAAGGATCGGCCATTTCTGTGATACCCGACGATTACACCTTTCTCGAAATCAGATAACTCTGCACTTGGTGGCATCTTGCATGCGACTAATGCAAATGTTGTTTCCTACACGATATTTAACGTCGGAGAGCGTGACGTGTATCAGGACCGCAGATTTCGTCATTTGCATGGGTGTCAAATACTTATTGGTAGATAGTGTATAATCATGTAAAATGCAGAATTTTAACAAGTTCTTGGCGAGCAGTATTTTCCATGGGGAAAAAATGGGCATCAAAATTTCTTGCAGGGTATTATTCTCTTTGGTGACACACTCAACCGGGTATATTATACTTTCGATGTGTTCTGACCTTCATATTTACTTTTATTTTAGCTGTTGATTCTAAGATCCACGTAATATTGAAACCTTAAATTTCTGTGATGTCTGTGTTTCAAGTCTTGAGTTTTACTTTAGCTGCTGATTTCACTATCACTTTCCCTATAATACGAACAGTCTGATGTTGGTTGCCTGTAATTCGACTGACCAAAAGTGGCGGACTTTTCCGATTTTTTCTAGCTTTGATGTTTACTTAAGCTATTGTTTCAGCCATTCATATTAACACGAAACTCTGCCTCTATTTTTCTGTAGTTTGCCTGTGATTCAAATGTGAAGGCATTAAATTGCCTTCTGCAAAAATTTTTTTAGTAAACATAAAAATTAATGATATCATTTTATTATCATTAACTATTTTATGCTAAGAAATAAAGATTATATATATATATATATATATATATATATATATATATATATATATATATATATATATATATATATATATATATATATATATATATATATATATATATATATATATATATATATGTAATAATAACGCCCCATCCTTATAAACTGTTCCGCCCCACCTTTTTTTACTTAACGCGTATTCTAAATTACCCTTGTTTCTTCTCAATAAAGTACAGTCTCTTTCTCCAAATTGCGACCTAGGAATTAACGAACTAACGATCCATATTACCCCTTAGTACACGCGCGTTAAGGATATTTGTAAACATGAGTCGGCATCACGTGATGTTTTCGCCTCGGAGCGCTTTTCGGTACATCATGAATTGCGCATCATGAATTGCGCAACTGTTCATTTTTTCCCTTAGAAAATTAGCATTAGAGTTCAGTTAAACGTAACGAATTTTTCTTTTAAAAACTGCTTTTTGAAAGTAAAATTATTTCCCTTCCCTAATACTATACAAAAATCTCTCAGTCGGGTTCGCGATTAATCTGCTGGCTCGAATCGTATGACCCGATAACGGAACTACTTATCTGACACGCGTCTTCTCTTACACTTTCTCTTCCTAAAGTGCTCAAAGTAATGAGCTCAAAAGCATATTGCCAACGGCCATTTGTTAATTCTTATAATGGTGTTTGATTGTGACCGAACTCTAGTTAATCTTAAGATTTGAATTTGCTTTGAATAAACTCCGTCGAACGGATAATCAGTCGAAAATTTTCGCGCAAAATCCCCATGTTCTTCATTTAATTCATTTTCCAGAAATACCTGTTCAATGTCTTCGATAAATGCAACGGGATTTTATCAAATGTTCATCAATAACTTCAAAAGGTCTTGACTTAAAGTAGGTCTAGCGTGTGACCAATTGTTAAGTGAAAGAGTACCTCTTCTATGACTAGAAGCATCAGATACTTACTGCTAAATTAAGTATTAAAGGTATTCAACGGTTTCAACAGGTATTTCACAGGTAACTTATTTTAACACTTACTCTCAATGTGCTAATGCTCTTATCATCATGAAGACCCCACGATGAGGTAAGTAAAATATACCCTTATTATCGTTAATGTCTTCCTTTAAAACCATTTCCATTATTCCTTCACTAAAATATTGATGAAACATTTACTTGTATGTAAGGGGTAATGTCGGATCATTTCTAAAATTAACCTTCGTTGTCTAAAATCGCTTTGCAGCAACTTCTTTGTTGTCTTTTAATAATTCCTACATTTCCTGCTTCTACGGAAGTTTCACGCTGTACCTCCTATCCTCAAATGTAATTGAAGAATTAAAGTCTAGCAAAATCTTCTGATTAAAATTATCCGACTGATCACCATAAGAATTCCAAATACTTAAATTTTCTAAATTCCAAAACCGTCCGAGATGAAGAGAAATCACATTTCATAAGATTCGCTGCTACATTCCTCTCTTCAAAGTAATAATCAACTCTTCCCAATAAACACCACCCTATTATTGCTTGAACCGCAACTAGTGATGAATCTAAACGCTCTTTTTTCCTGTCACTAACTTCCAATATAATTAACCGTCCCGATTAGTAAAGATATTTTTCTATCCTTCAAATGATTACTGATTTGAGTATCTGCTAAAATGATCCCTTTAGCATTTAGTTCGCTATGAATGCAATCTTGGAGGAACCGAAGCACCGCATTTGACATATCGTTATCTCCAACGAACCGTTGGAGATATAGCAGTAAATGAATCATCAAGAACATTTTTAACGTTGATCTTTGCTCTGCGGCATACTTGTTGAATGGGTGCATTTGATTGGACTCCGTGAATCACTATTTTTTCTTCCCGCGATACACATAAGTTCTTGGACTATTTCTGCGGTTATGAAGGATGTCTGGTTACTGCAAGGGTATTGGGAATAACAGCAGTTAGAGTGGAACGCTATCGAATAAGGCGTGCAGATACTATTTGCAAATACACATCCTTATTCCGATCTGTCACGTAATTATATATTGTGTTTACTACGACATTGGTACCAGCGCTTTCAGTATCTGATTGTTAGCTCTCAATAGATATGAATAGTGTTACAATTTTTACAGCAAAATAAACATTTTGCTTTGATAGATGATACCAGTGCTGACGCCGAAAGAATGATATGTTTTACGTCGAGCGCTCGTTTTGTTTTTGTTTACAATTCTGATTAAAACCCTCCGGTGGGAACATGATTCATTTCCCGTTTAGTGGTAACATCTGCCTGGAAGGCAAATATAAATAGAATACAAGTATTCCTCGACTTACCACCGCTCGCACTTACGACCGAAATTTTTAAATTAATTTTCTTTTCTCCTCAAAAATACAGTCCCTCGAAATGTACCGTACATACCTATATGTATTACATAATTATTAAAAAATATGTTGCAATATTTTGCAATACTGCAAAAATTTATGACGCAATAATACAAATGTATGATGCAATAGTTTCAATATCCACACAATAAATCAAATAAATCTTCACTGGCTTCAGCTTATCATTATATTAATAAAGGACTACAACAATTAGAAGCAATGGATTCAAATGAAGAAAGACTCAAAAGTGTAAATCGTCGTATTCGGGAAAATCTGGTTTGCTACCAGACAATATAAAAGGAAAAGAAGACGCAAACTGTTCAAAATACATTGAATAACTTTGTTAAAAAAACTTTCAACGTATCTTCTGTCGCAAATTCTGAACCAATGGATTTTACTAACATAATAAGTAGTGATGACGAAGAATAATTTATGTCTTCTAAATACAATGTATTTTAAATTATGTATGAAAGTAAAAAATATATATGTATGTGCATATACCAAAAAACAAAAAAATTGTTTGAAACTTGACTTACGACCAATGTCTCCGTCCTTATCTCGGTCGTAAGTCGAGGAATATCTGTATCTCTTTCCCAGGTATTCCTGACTAGAAATTCAGAGGGTTTTGTGGTTTATTACATTTAATGGTAGCCACAATCGTCAAACCATTTCTCCTTCATTCTTGACCAGCTCCTATTGAACAGAACTAATTATCACAGGTCATATTACGGTTCGTTTTGTAGAGGCATTTTGTTAGCCAAATGAATGATTGGGTTGGGATTTTTAATTTTTGCTCCGAGTAATGTAATCTTTACTTGAATCGTAGAAGGCTGGCGTCACAAATCTCTTATCAAACTGAAGACAAGATGTTAACTGATGCATATGTAGACTCATAGTACCCAAGGTCGAAGGGGGGGGGGGGCAGCGTTGAATAAAGAAACCATAGCTGTCTGGGCGGCAGATGTTTCCACCGAAGGGTTAATATCGGATCTAACAGTTAATTTATCTTTTACACAGGGATGATTTAACTGAATCGCTTTTTCACGAAATTTGATTAGTTCTGTTACATTCCAGTTTTCATAAACTCCTCTGTTGAGACTAAAATCTAACTCAATATCTACTGCATCAATTTTAATAATATTGGACAAAGGAAACTACCTTACGTGTCCGAATTTACATCCATAGATTCCAAACTTCTAATCCGAATTTCATATTGATCATACAATTTCCTCAGAGCTTTCGAGTTCCTAACAAGCAAAATACTCAAAAAATTATTCATGTGAGCATTTCAAACAAAATCTTTTCTTGTGAATCTATAACTGAGCAATTTTACAGCAGCATCATAGTCTTCGTTCGCGAGAGAAAATTCGCAAATCGAACTGGATGCTACTCCTCTTAACAGTGATTTTAAATAATTAAATTTATCTATTTTAGTAAACGTTTCATTGTTGTATACCACAGATTCATACTGGCACCAAAATTCTTGCCAATTGCACGAATTTCCAAAGAATTTATTAATCGTTAACTTTGGTAACATTACGGCTTTCACATCGCGAACTTTATTTACAGCACAAACTTCATGGTTTACTCTAGAATTCGCTGCGACGCTGTCAACACCATCACTTAGTTCTTTTATGGCTTTCTTAGCTCTGTTCTTCCACATTACTATTTTATCCTGATAATCTTGTGTAGTTTCGATTTCTAAATCCCGCTCTTCTTCCGTTAAAAATTTTTCAATGCTATTATCTAGCTCAATAAGCGAATCTCGCTTCAGTAAGATTTTTCAAACAGCTTATCTAAAGATTCTTTTACCGATATCGGATCTTTTATACAATTTTCAATTTTCAGAAACAACTAAGTAGCTGCAGGCCGAATAACGCTTCTATTTTCCTTTAATAAATTTGCTTGATCACTTTGATCAGTCATGTTTTAACATGCGGCATGCAAAAACGAAAGTGACAACTTACCTATTCTCTCCAAATAGTTTTAAAATTATTACCTTTATTGCATCAACCAGGAATGGATTCTTATGCAAAATTACCCAACATACAATTGTCTTAATACTTTCACTCAACACAAATTTTTACTCTTCCCGGCGTAGGAAAATCTTCAAGCCGTGTTAGCGATAATCTGCTTGTTGCACTCTTATTCATTAATTCTCTCAAAATCAAGTACATACAGATGACTATTACAGAAACTAACACACTATATAATAAGAACATTAATTACAAATAATAAAAATTCAAAAATTGAAGAAATTTTCAGATAACGGATCTGCTTGTCTGCCACGCGTCTTTTCGCACTTTCTCTTCCAAAAGCGATCAAAGGAATGCACTCAAAAAACATGATGCCTGTGGCCATTTGGTAATTTTTAAACTTTGTTGTGGGTAAGAGTTTAATGTGGTATGCTTTATTTCATTACAATTACATGTCGTTATTAATTTTCTTAACTTTCACGCAATGTACCGACCAATATACCGACAGTTAATAAACTCACTGAAAGCCTATAAAATATGACTCATAGCTTACAATTTTGCTTTCACTTCAAACCCAGCCTTGTTTTTGTGTGCTCCCTACTTGTGTGATGATCGCCATTAAGACACGTCTTTGTCTTCTAAAGTGTTCATAAAAGAACGCTTCATTACAAACTATTACTGATTTAATTTTCATTTATCATACAGGAAATAAGATAGCTTTAAAAAATTCTAAAAGTAATCAGAAAGAACTTTATATCATTACAAAGAATACACTAGAAGAAAAGAACTAACCATAACGTTGAAATAAAAAGTATAAAATATTTATTACCAGATGCTGGTAAGATCTCGCGTTCTATTTCAAATTCCGGTGGTGAAACGCTTGGAAAAGCCGTAGATTCCTTAGACGGCTCTAAAAAAAAGGAATCAAACACAGAGTTGAAATACTAAAACAGTATAGAAGAAAAACAAAATATGCTCTCATGTAACCAGCGTTACAATATAATTTACTTAAAGCAGCTTCCAAACGACTGCGTGCAAACCAGGCGCGGTATTCGTACACATATACAGTGTGTAACAAAATTATAAGACCACTGTGGATTTTGTGATTTTTACTATAAATAGTATAGTTTTTTTTAAAATTAAATTAGGTTGATGTTAATAAATGAAATATAAAATATATGTATATTATTTTTAAGAGATATTTAAATATACTAAATATTTTATCAACAATTTCAAATTTTTCCAATCAAATATCTGTAACAAAATTATAACACCACTAGTTAAAACAAATTTTTTTAATAAAACTAATATGATGCTGATCCACCATTTTTCTGAATAACTTCAAATACTCGATTTTTCATTGAATTAATTAGGTTTTCAAGCAAATATTTGGGAATTTTGTCCCATTCATCCATGATAGCTAGTTCCAATTCATACACAGAAACATGCTGACGGTTATTTGCATACACTTGACGAGCCAAATGGCCCCACAAGTTTTCGGTGGGATTCAGGTCTGGACTAAGGCTTGGCCAGTTTAAGACCTCGAATTTTTCTTTTTGAAACCAGTTTTTAGTTGGTTTAGACACATGGCATGGCGCATTGTCTTGCTGAAATTTCCAGTTTGATCCTCCTAAAAATGGGCCAAAAGGTATAAGGTGTTGGTAAAGCAGTTTGTTGATAACAAGTGGAGTTCATTTTTCCATGAACTCGCTGCAGATCACATTTCCCATCATATGCAAAAGCTCCCCACCCATCTGTCTACTGAAGAAAACCCGAGGTTCCGTTCGTAAATCATGCCAGTAGGAAATATTACCGTCCGGGCCATCCAAATTAAATTTTTTTTTCGTCGGAAAAAATAAAATTTTTCCAAGCAGCATCCCAGGTCATGACTTCCTTTGCCCACTTCAGCCTTCCTTCTTTATGATGCTTTAACAGTCTTGGTTTTCTTTTCAATTTCCGAAGAGCAACATTTGAATTTGATCTTAAAGTGCGCCGGACTGTCATATGTGAAACAGTTTTACTTGTCTGCTGTGTTATTTTATGAGTAGACAAGTTCTGTTTCGTTGCAAGCTTGAAAATTTGACTATTATCGCGAGCTGATAATTTACGCTTTCTGCCAGATCTTTTATATTTTACATAAAAATCTCTTTTACTTAAAACGTTATGAATAGCAGTTTTAGAACGTTTAAGTATCTTACTTATTTCACGTTCCGATTTTCCAGAGCCCTTATAAAACCAAATTTTTCGAACTTCTAGTTCAGATAATTCTCTTCCACGCGGCATTGTGAATTTCCTCATAAAAACAAACAAATTTAATTCTATTTGAAAATATCAGCATGTTTTAAAATAATTTTAAACAAATGAGGTCTAGTTTGAAAGAGAAATGTCTGTAGTCTTAGACTGTAAAAAGATCAAAATTCTGCTATCATTTTTTTTGGCGTGTTATCGTAATCTAAACATGAAAAAGTCAATATTTTCCCACAAAACATAAAATAAAAAAAACTTAAAGTCCGATGAAGATGAGACATGTCTTACTTTCTTCCCCGCATTTTTCTGCATCTATTGGTATCGGTCTCGACACCATACCCCCAGCGGTTTCGGAGGAGATAGCGTAACAAACTTTTGACAGCGGCGGCGCCAATTACTGTTTTTTAGAATAGAGAGATTATCGTTTGGACTTTTTTGTGATGTAAAGTTACAGTTTATCTACCATTTTGAAAGAAAAAATAACATAGTTTTAAAAACGCAAACGATTTTAAATACAAAAATAAATGGTCTTTTATTTATGTTACACCGAGATTTCAAAAAATCGTTTGCTGTGTGAAATTAACTCAATTTTTTTTCCGTTTAAGCGATTTATTTGAGAAAATATAACTTTTTTCATTTGCTTCAAATTTTAAAATTATTCATATTATGCAGTGTAATATTAAAATGAGTGATATTTTGGGTGGTCTTATAATTTTGTTACACACTGTAGTCATTACCTTAGCATTCCTGATTTTACAGTATGACAGAACTATTATGTCTAGATTTTATGCTTTTTTTTATTATTATGTGGCAGGTTATTATTATCAATATTCATTATAATAATAATAATTATTATTATTTATTTATTTTTGCTACCAAATAAAATAAATTTTCCTTTACGCTTTTCGAAAGGTTTCACAAAGCGCTTCACTTAAGAATTAGAATACAATAGTGAGGGGAAGATAATAACACCTGCATAAGAGTAATTTTAACTGCATTAGATATGGATACAGTTACTATAAATTAAACAGAACATTAAAACATTGATTAATAGTTAATACAGTGTCTAGCTGAATTTCAGAAAAAGTTGGTTCCTGAATGAATTCACATCGTGAACTAAAGATGCTAACAACTCCACAAAGAGGACTAAATCATTTTATAGGCCGACTGAACCGATTTTCAAGGGACAGTTCACTCGCTTGCTTTCGTATACTCGTTGCGGGGCTGAAGGGGCGCGGTTCCGGTTTTAGCACATGCTATTTGGCACCACATGGGTCGGAGATAGGTTTTCTGGCGCTACAATTTAGACCGCGCACCCCGAGGGACGAAATCTGGCGGGTCGTACACTCCTCCCACCCCTACAAACCACACGGAAAGTTTTCGGCCTACGGATTTAACGTGCCCATACTCGACATAGACGTGAGCATTCAGTGACGCTTGTCGGGACTCGAGCTAAGACAATTAGTGTCGGAATTCCGACGCGCTAACCACTAGGATTTCTCCAGGTCCTCAAAGCACGGCATCTAACTGAAAAATTAATCAAATGTGTTGTGTATCACTTTATAAATTAAATATACAGAGCATAAAAATACGTTTGTAATATATTTCTCCACTTATTGTTTGACATTGATGAGTGTCATAAGATTAATTTTCGCGCGGATTAATTGCAGTGGCATTCATGAAAGTTGAACAATTAATTAAGTAATAATGATAAATCAAGTTTTTATGTATGATAAATGTAGCATAACGTTATTTCATTTGTTTTGGTATTTGATTGACTGACAATTTTCAATTTATTTTAATTCCTTTTCATTTTGATTGACTGACTCAAGGTAAAGTTTTTCTAAAGATTTAAGTTTTGTTTAATCTTTTATTTATTTAACCCCTTATAATTTTTAAGTTTTTATACGCTAAATTTTTCCTTTTTTATATAAATTTTAAATTATCGCGAAATGAATTAAAACCCAGATGTGCTTCACAAAAATCCAGATGACACAGAAAGAAAATGGCGCTAAGAGATTCTCAGTTTCATTCAAGAGAAGGGACAATTTTTGCTCACTGTTACCAAAAAAAGGCCCGTATAACGCCAAGAATGTACTGGTAAGGGATCCCCTCAGGTAGGCCAGGGTCCCCGTAGTGGAGGTCAAGAACCCTTTAGATGGTTTCGCCCAGGAAGATATGGTGATAATTGAATTGTCGCCCCAGGAGGCTGGAAGAAAATTATATAAAGGGTTGACACGAAAAACAGTGGCTGGCTCGCTCTCTCTCTGACCCCCTCTCTTGCTGACTGCTGTTTTCCAATCTGCAACTGCTAAGAACGCTATCATGATGAAGATGTTGAAGCATCAGATCGAGAACTCAACGGGTTTTCTCTTGATATCAGAAAATAACTTTGTCTTGGATGATGCCTCGAGGCCCTATGAACTCCCCCTTCAGATAAGTTTTTTATTTTTCTTAGCCATGGCTTAATTTAAATTATTTTTTCTTTTAATATCTTTTTGTCAGTCAATTTAATATTTTATTTTATTTTTTATTGCCCATTTTTTTTCTCTTAATGATGTTCAAGGTGATACTTTTTAATTTTAATACGAGGGATATTATTTGATAGTATTACAGTTACAAATAGATTGAGAATTGTTATTAATATGTATTTGTATGTTGAATCTGTAGTTTAAGACAATGAGAGAAAGATTCTATTAACTTCTCCTGTTATAGGAAATGAAACTGACTTTAATAACTTTTGTTATAAATAATGAATAAAATTCAGTTTATTTAAAATTGAGTCTGTCATGTTTTTTGAGTATTCATTTGTGAATTTCTGTTAGCCATAGAATCTAGGTTATTGTTTTAGTTTGGGGAAATAGAACACAACACAATGATCATAGCGCGCACTAAATACGACTAAATGAAAAGAAAAATGTAACTAAGAGAATTTCAGAACTCATCTAGTTTTAATAAAATGAAATAAGTTAACAAAAATTAATAATATTTTTTAAATACTTGTACTTTCCTTAATCTTTATATAACTTCAAATACTTCTCTAAATAATAAAATATTATATATAACTTTATTTAGTAATTAACTATAATATTTAATTACCTTAAAGACTTCTTTATTAAATATTAAATATAAATTACCTTTAAATGTAAATAAAATACCTTTGTTTTAAATAAACTAAATTTTTTTTAAATACAACAAATGTAATTATAGAAAAAATATCTTCTGCATAAGAATTTATATAATAACTTTAAAGAAAGTAAAATAGTATGAGAAAATTACTGCCATTTAATGCAGTATCTAGCTGGATTTCAAGGGCGGTTGATTCTTGAGAAAATTCAGATTCTGTAATAGATTCAAAGTAACCAACAAAATGAATACAGTGATGACCAATGATTTAATGTGACCGATCAAAAAAAGGCAATGTTACACATGGATCAAGAAAGTTTAACTTACAGTCATGAGATATTAAAAGAATTTTAAATCAATATACAGTACGTAACAGGAGGAAAGAAATTAACTGTACTGACTAACAACGTATAAAATAATTTTACCAGGCGCTGGTAGGATCTCATGTTCACTTGGTGTTGAAAAGCTTGGTAATATGACATATAACATCTCTTCAGATTCTTAATGTGTAAAGAACTGATGTGTCACTAAATGTGTAAAGAACAAATAATATTAACCTACATAAGTCTTGGACTTTTCACCATTTTTCAATTTTCTTCAGTTTACATTTCACCCGTTAATTTGCATTGAATACAAAATACAAATATAATTAAATTACTGTTAAAAAACTATGCAGGGAAAGATTTAGAATTAGTAATCTGGAAAAAACGAAGAATAGTTATTTAGGATAAAAAAAATATGGAATCATTCTAGAAACTTTTTGTAAGGTTTTTTGATCGGTCTGGTTCAAAGACTCAGGAGAATGTCAACATAACAAAATTATATAATTACTATGGAAATGAGAAAACTAAGACAGAAGTAACAGTTATAGATAATTATTTCATCAGTACTGGTCTTCTTGCTGTAAAATGAAAATTAGGACTTCTCATTCAACCCAGATCTCAGGATCCGGGTCGTTTTTAAGAAATTTTATTTCTCGAGAAATCCTGAGGTATATTTAAAATATGTTGCATTTCACTATACTTTTGCTATAACAGAGAAACAATACGATTCAAAGTGTTAATATGACTCAAAGAAACATTATTTTATGTATACGATTTTATATATTCCATGGTTGCCACTCTTTTTTTAAGAAGTATAAGCTGGAGATAACGAGTATGACAAAACAATAGTAAATGGAGAATACGATTTCAACGCCCTATTGTGGATCTAGAACTGTGGTCTGTTAAAGATAGTTCATTTCATTCATTTGAGACTAGTATCGGAATGCACATAACATCATGAATTATAAGCTTTTAGCAATCCAACCAATTAGAAAAATCCAAGAATTAGTTTTTTAAGAATTTTAGAAATCGAAGTCCAACAAGTACACGGCAAAACTTAGCTGTCACTGTTGGGGGTCTTAGACTAGCCTTTTAAGAATGGTGCGACTCATGAAAACTGAGAGTACGGTATCGAAACCTTCCACAGGCTACGGTTAAAAGTAGTGTTGATCTCAAAAACAAGGAAGTTGCAATAATTCGGAATCAAACACATGGTTTAAAGGTCATATAAACACGTCTGGAAACGAACAGCAGGAAAGCACTGAACCAGTCGAAATTTTGATGCTGAATCTGCAATGAGTTTGCAGCTACGGAACGACGTGATGTCAGAAAAAAGACATCTAAAAGACATTAGAAGTTATTTATTTTTGTTAGCTTTTTATCATTAAAATCGTAATAAAACAGTCTAAACACTACTATATTAAAATATATTTAATATCCTGACTACAAAAATATTTACCGGGAATTCAGAAGTACAGGAAAATCAGAATTTCACGTAGAGATGACACATACGCATACCAGAATTTTTAAAATTCCCTTCTTGCCCAGTTAAACACTTGGCCGAAATTTGACATCGTGAACGAGTTAAAATCTTCATCGAAAGATTCGGAATTATGAGTAAATGGAACAAAAAATTTTAATTTTACTTGTTGAGGATATGAAAAATTAGTCTTAATATTTCCCCTTTGGATCTTTTCTTTCCTAATTTTTAATTTTCATAAGAATATATCAAATACACAGGTAAACGTATCGGTCATGAATATAAGAACCGCGAAGATATAGAGAATATAAGAAGAGAATATAGGTATAAGAAGTTTAAAAAATCTTCAAAAGAGAATTATAAGAATATTTGAAGTTGGAAATAAATAAAAGCAGAAATATTTATTACCACAGGTCGTTATATTTACTAGTTGAACGTCTGGATAGCGTTCTATGACATCAAACAACGAAGTTTTCTCTGAAATTGAATAAAATATTCCATATAATGCTATTATAATTACTTTTACACATGCAAGATACTTAAATTTGAGGTATTTGTATTAAAAAACTATGATTTACTAACCAATCATTTTTCCCAACCATTTTAAGTTTGCAGCAACCTTGGGAATGGTATGAGAAACTTGGGTCAATCTTTTTAAAATTTAAATTTTTTTCAACGTTTTCAATATTAATCAAAGAGGAATATATATCAGGGACATGTGAAATTTAATTTCATATAAATACCTACCCCACTGTTTATTTTATTTATTTTTTTAACGATATAAATAACAAACACCAAAATAGAAAATTTTAATACAGTTTAAAAAGTAGCTGTTGGAATCAATGTACACTGCTGGCTATTAAAATTGCAACACCATGAATGAGGGATGAGAGAAACGTCAATTAGCTTGAAAGGAAGCAATCGAACGATGCAGGAGGGAGAAACGGTATCTCAAACTCTGTATAAAAGGAAAGTTACGTAGCGAGATTCTCATTCGGAAATCGTATTTGAATGTTGTTTGTGTGTGAGAAGATAGTGTTACGCTTAGTATAAGAAGGAGAAACGGCTACCAGCACGTGTCGGAATTCGATAGCGGCCGGATCGTGGCCTATCGAGAGTGCGGTTTATCGTTCCGCGATATTGCTACTTGCATTGGTCGGAATCCAACGACTGTCATGCGAAGGGTTCAGGAGGGTCCAACTGAACGCCATACAGGATCTCAACGCCGTCCCGCCACTAACGCCCGAGAGAACAGGCATGTTGTCAAGTTAGCCTTAGGATCATACACCTACATCTAGGACCTCGAGTCAGGAAATGAGCTTGTTTGCAGTACAAGTATCCGCACGAACAATGCGACGTCTGGAGCAGCACGGACTGTCTGCACGGCGACCATTATTGAAGCTTCCCTTGACACTGCAGCGTAGAGACGCGCGGCGACAATGGCCCAACAGCAAAACTGGATACAGGAATGGCACCACGTCGTCTTTACAGACGCGTCCCGGTTCTGCGTGCAACATCATGATGGACGTATCCGTGTTTGGAGGCACCGAGGAGAACGCATGTGGCCTTCTTGCATTCGATATTGTCCTACGGGCCCTGCATCTCGTGTGATGGTATGGGCAGCCATTGAATACACGACACGAACACCTCTTGTTCGCGTCGTCGGCAATCCGAACAGCCAGAGTTACATTTCTCAGATCTTAAGGCCGGTGGCTGTGCTCTGTCTTCGAGGCCTCGAATGCGTCCTATTTCCACAAGATAACGGCATGTTGTCCGTCGTGTCCTGACCTACCTCCACACAGAGGATGCTCGACTGTTGAGCTGGCCAGAACGTTCTCCAGATCACACCCAAAGAAAATATCTGGTCATGGGTTGTTGAGAGACAGGGCCGCCACCGCTCTCCAGCCACTACATTTGATGAAGTGCGTCTTAGACTTGAAGCATTATGGAATGACTTGTATCTGTCAACCAAGCCCAGTTCGACTCGATGCCTAGCAGGGTTATAGCCGTTTTAGATTGCCATGTACTAATTTCGGACCCTGTATACCCCCAAATTGCCTACAAATTTAATCATGTTTTCTTCTTGCTATGCTGTATACGTACAATAAGTAAAGTTTTGTTATTTGTTTCCTTCCTAGTGTTTCAATTCGACTATAATACGGCTACCACAACTTTCGCTTATAAGCCTTATAGAACCTGAAGACCAGTCGCCGCGTAGCAATTCCTGTATACTCAGCCGATGGTTATGCACCTGTCCGGTAAATTAGTATGGGCCTGGCGCCGGACGGACATTACAGATCTGCCCACCAAATTGGGCAATTCGGCGCCCTTTCCTGGTGTTGAAATATGCCAGAAGTGTAGTATTACACTACAGGACAACAATGAAAATCACTTAAACGAGTTTTATTTTATTAATGTTTGATTTGCGATTGATGTTTAGAGCACAAATGTTTCATATCAGGCCTAATAATTGTGGGCGTGAGAGTTGTAACTAATTCATTCTCAGGAAGGAGTGCATCGAATTTTGTGACATTCTGCCAGCCATGAGAATAATTAGTTTAAGTTGTTAATTATTTTAAGAGGTCCCTACTAAATTTTTTTGTTTAACCCCAAACAAAATAATATCGCGGCACCCTAGGCCGATTTTGCGGCAGTCTTAAGTGCCGCGGCACGCCGGTTAAGAATAACTGCTTTAAAATTTTGAATATAAAATCATTTATTTATAAACTATTCTCCAATGGAAAAATTGTTTTCCATCTGCTTTCTTTACCACAAGCTGAGTTTCACAAACCCCCTAAAGAACATAATAATTCTTTATTGCTAATAGTATAATGATATCCTGAGCAGATTTAACGTACTGAGAGGTACTGCGATAGAGAATTAAAACAAACTACAGAGTCGCAGAGCGGATGTCAGAAATTATAGATATACTACAAAAGAAGAAAAGATACAAGGATTTAGTAATTTCGATCAGCAAAATCATTATTTTAACGATGACATACAACGGTTTGATGCTTCTACAGTAATGTACAACTCTCTTTCCTTTTTAAAATTTATATCTGCTAAGCATAAAAAATTACACATTTTTCTAAGACTCTTTATAACAGTAATTAAATTTCATATTTCTAAAAAGTGCAATTCCTTACGATGCCATATCTTTTCTGAAATTCATATCTAATTCGCAATCATAATTGATGGGCAGCCTTGGGCCACTAGGATTCGTTACTGAGGAAGCTCGATTCGTGTTCAGACAAGAGCTATTGATTGCTTTTGTGTCTACCCCGGTACGGTCACATTAATCCCTTATGGGCTAGGAAGTTCCTTCGTGGGGTTTCCTGGGGAGGGGGTGGGATACAAGCCCCCCAGATGTCGTCCCTGAGGATGCTCGGTCTAAATTGTGGTGACACCAGACCAGAAGTCAGACTTAGATCCTTGTGGTGCCTAAATGGCCAAAACCTTAAACTGGAGTCACGCTTTTCCTCCTTCCAAGGGACATAAGGAAAAAAATTCTAATAAAACATCATTTTTAGTGTATGAAACAAAATCTTTGGAGTCTTCAAAGGGTCTAAAAATATATAAATAATCTGCATGTTGTTCAAAGTGGAAAGCACATTCAGGGCCGCCCAGAGACTTTACGGGGCCTGGGGCAAATTTCTGTAGGGGGCCCCCAAGACTATTTTTCAGAAGACTATTTTGTACTAAGAGAAATCTGATTAATTGAATAAATTTTTTTCATATTTTTTTTGGGGGGGGCCTTTTTTTCAGGAGATTATTTTGAATTTTGAAGTACGGTACAAGTTTCAGAATTTTCTTTCGGAGAAAAATATAAAAAAATAAATTGATTAAAATTTTTTGGGGCCCCTCCGGCAGTTGAGGGCCTGGGGCAAAGTGCCCCAGTTGTCCCCCCCCCCCCTCTGGGCGGCCCTGAGCACATTACCTAAAGTTATAGATATACTAGCTGAGTGGCAACCCCATGTGTTGCATTTTCGATTTAGAATGAAATGGTTTTATTTCTTAAAGACTGAAAACTGTTTAATCACTTTTAAAAATACATTAGAATTTTTAAAAAATGAAATAATGATTTAAAATTCCCTTTTTCAAATTTTGGTTTTTGGCATTTGAAATAATTATTTCAAATTTCCGTTTTCAAATTTTGCTTTTTAAACAAAAAAAGAAGCTCATTCAATTAGAAAAAAAATTCTAAAGGTTTTAACTTCTCCTTTCCTGAAACTAAAATTATTTCTGGTGCTTTAAAATTATTTCTGGATTTCAATTATTAAATGACTCGGTCTCAACTAATAAATTTTCATTTTGGCAACATGGCCGAATGTAAATAGACAATCTCATGGACGAAAAAGTACTTAAAAAATAGAAAGACAGTTCTCAGGAATTCAAAATTGGTGGCGGAAGAATCCTCATCAGTTGCTCATTAATTAGAAACAAATTTCACGAACTTGCTGGAATTATTAGTGAGGAAAATAATAAGTCGAAAAATTACGAACTCCCCATTCAGTTACATTAAGATACTATAGCGATCAGTGTGGGAAATTTCAAAAGAGAGTTTTCTAAGTACGCTTTTTTAGAATGATAACATTTATTTTATTAATTGTATTTGGTATATTTTGGAAGCTGAATATCTAGCAAATGCCGATAAATCGTATAATTGACATTAATAGGTGCAGAAAACCGAAATATTTGTCCATCAAAATTGTCGATGTCGGGAAATTCGGAAAATTGCTTTGGGGAAAAAGCTTCGTTTGAAATTAAAAACATTTTTAACTTTATAAAAATATGTATATCCTTAAAGATGAAGAGTTGTAAAATACATGGGAATAAAAAATTTGTCGATTGGTGGGCGAAAAAGTTCAATTTTGCATGCATGAAAATAGTGGAAATCTGCGAAACGGAAAGGAGCTGGCCCACCCGGAATATCACCTGTTTCTGCTGTCCGCTTCTTTTGACTTCGTCGGTTTTAATTTAATAATTAAAAAAGTTTAAAGTTTTGAAAGTTGAGGGTGGCACCAGTGTACGCGTCTCGTCCGTCCGCGTCCATCGGTACCAGTCGTGATATCCTGCTATGCTCGGTTCGCGAGATTAGCCTGTCCCCGTGTCTGCTGACTAACAAACTAACATTTGTTTACCTTCAGCTGTTAATAGTAAGACTAGCTGAGTGGCAATCCGATGTGTTGCATTTTCGATTTAAAATGAAATGGTTTTATTTCTTAAAGATTGAAAACTGTTTAATCACTTTTAAAAATACATTAGAATTTTTAAAAACAAAATAATGATTTAAAATTCTTTTTTCAAATTTTGTTTTTTGGCTTTTGAAATAATTCTTTCAAATTTCCGTTTTCAAATTTTGCTTTTTAAACAAAGAAAGAAGCTCATTCAATAGGGCAGTGTCTCGCAGCATGTCACATCTCAACTCTTGCAGATTTTACTTCTTGTTTGCCGAGGAGTGGCAAAACATTGCGTAATTTAACATGGCGTTCAATGAACATTCTTATAGCTTGTTGAATAAAATGCTCTCAGATTACGCAAAGTCTTTAGATACGATATCTAAACAAAGGTATACCACTAAATTAAACATTCAGGTACAGCCCGGAAAGGTTTATTCAGTATGTGACCCGTATTTATTGACAGAGGAAGACTGGAGTTACGATAAAAGACGCTGGCCTGAAGTAACTTATCCTGATATTTATACATATCTGAACATAATAATAATCATTCTCAACGAAAGAATGATTATATTCTCTTAAACCTTGCGAAATATTTTAAAAAAAAGTGTTAAAATACCTGTTACATACAACTAATATGAGGAATTTTATAAATAAACTTAAATTATTTAACTCAAAATGAAGGTATCGTCCAAAAACACATACAAACGCATATGAACGGCTTCTGTTTTCTGCCACCCGATAATCACGTGATCTATAGTACACGAAAACTGACGTAGCCAGTGACGTTGCGACGTTTCGCCTTATTAGAAAAAAATTCTAAAGGTTTTAACTACTCCTTTCCTGAAACTAAAATTATTTCTGGTGCTTTAAAATTATTTCTGGATTTCAATTATTAAATGACTCGTTCTCAACTAATACCTTTTCATTTTGGCAACATGGCCGAATGTAAATAGAAAATCTCATGGGCGAAAAAGTGCTTAAAAAAATAGAAAGACAGACTCAGGAATTCAAAATTGGTGGCGGAAGAATCCTCATCAGTTGCTCATTAATTAGAAAAAATTTCAAGAACTTGCTGGAATTATTAGTGAGGAAAATAATAAGTCGAAAAATTACGAACTCCCCATTCAGTTACATTAAGATACTATGGCGATCAGTGCGGGAAATTTCAAAAGAGAGTTTTCTAAGTACGCTTTTTTAGAATGATAACATTTATTTTATTAATTGTATTTGGTATATTTTGGAAGCTGAATATCTAGCAAATGCCGATAAATCGTATAATTGACATTAATAGGTGCAGAAAACCGAAATATTTGTCCATCAAAATTGTCGATGTCGGGAAATTCGGAAAATTGCTTTGGGGAAAAAGCTTCGTTTGAAATTAAAAATATTTTTAATTTTATAAAAATATGTATATCCTTAAAGATGAAGAGTTGTAAAATACATGGGAATAAAAAATTTGTCGATTGGTGGGCGAAAAAGTTCAATTTTGCATGCATGAAAATAGTGGAAATCTGCGAAACGGAAAGGAGCTGGCCCACCCGGAATATCACCTGTTTCTGCTGTCCGCTTCTTTTGACTTCGTCGGTTTTAATTTAATAATTAAAAAAGTTTAAAGTTTTGAAAGTTGAGGGTGGCACCAGTGCACGCGTCTCGTCCGTCCGCGTCCATCGGTACCAGTCGCGATATCCTGCTATGCTCGGTTCGCGAGATTAGTCCATCCCCGTATCTGCTGACTGACACACTAACATTTGTTTACCTTCAGCTGTTATTATATAGTAGATGTAACCAAAAAAATAAAGACAATGAATTTACTATCGAAAAGGGGTACTGAAAAGTTATAAACTATGAACATATAGAAGTCAAAATTAAAATTATCCTGTTCAATGATTTTTAAATTTAATCAAGGATATATCTCTACCAGATTATTTTTTATCCTGTTAAATTTTCAGGTAAAATAAGGTAAAATGTGTTTTAAAAGCAGGAGGAACAAATAAGTAAACTAAAGATGAAAAAGTAGAATTAAGAGCGAATTTGATTGAAATAAATAATAAAAATTTTTATTACCCTTTATTATTATCTGTCCTTGCTGACATTTTGGAGAGTTTGATTCCAACAACAAATCGTCCTCTAAAATAATACATTTTATAAACTGTATTTATAATTTTTTAAATTTTTTTTTGCACTAGCATAAGAAAAGTATACATGTTTTGTCAAAATTATTGGGAAATATTGTAAAAATTAATTTTAGAAAATATAGAAAATGATCAGTAAAAAGGAATTTTAAATGAAAACTTACTATTATAAAAATATCACTGAGAGCTTTAATAACCATGAACCAAAAGCGTTATTAACCATGAAAAAAATACGGCATATTTATAGCTATTGCACCTAACGTAAGCAATAGAAATATTTATTGTAAAAAAATTAAAATCACTAGAAATTTTAATTGCGAAAGGTAATTATGTAGTTTGAGCACTTACTAAAAAGGATCATATGTATTAAATAGCAGGACAATTTTAAAAGTAGACTCTTTAGGGGGAGAAAAGATCAATTCATGTTATAATAATTCCATGCATTACCAGATCAGTGAATAGTAAATAAGAAAAAATCATTTACACTTAAAACACTAAGACTTTGCAAAAATTCACCGTAAAATTCAATTATTTATAAATTGTGTACGCTACATTTTATGTTGTTACTAATACTCTGGGCTAAAATAAGTCCAAAGGGATTTGAAGACTGTCGAGAATATGAGAAGCTGCCGAAGTCGTGCAAAGGACATAATGGGAACATTCTGACACCGTTCTCAAATTTCATGCATTTCATATGCTCACTCCTAAAACTCGCCAAAACACACTGAAGAAGTCTGTGACTACTAAATTGATGGGTAATTAATCCAGGACTCTTAGCGTGGTACCAACGGTGGGCTGGTGAGATATTCCTACTTTGGTATGTTTTTGCTTGTGACATGAATTGAACTTCGTTGCCATTTACCATATTATTCGATGGAGATATCTCTTCACAGCCCTCGTTTCAGAAGGGAAGAAGCAGTTTCGTTATAAGAAGTTTAAAAAATCTTGAAAAGAGAAATATAAGAATATTTGAAATTGGAAATAAATAAAAGCATAATTTTTTTTTCAGAAGAACAACTTTAAAATTTCTTTATTTTGCAGCCGTCTGAATATGGGCAAAATTTACAAATTCGACTTACATTACTAAAAAAATCCAGAAAAAAATATATATATATGAGCGACTTGCTCTTTACAAAAAATGAATAGCAATAACACTGTTAATGTTGCATTTCAAGTGGAAATCAAATGAAATATTTTAACGCTGATTTCTAAGCACCTCTTTTAAAAGGTCCCAAAATGGGAGATTTGGCGTCTTATAGATATATGAATGGATGAATTTCACTTCCTGTCTGCGATATGGAACACGCGCTTGTTATTTTCTTTATACACGCCGATTATTTTCTTGATATCCATCTCTGCGAATAAGGGATCAGGTGGTACCCAGACACTTTTTCATGAAGCTAGGTTCATTTAAATCTACTTTTTATTCTTAAAACATGGCGAGTTTTTGACAATTCAAGAAGCTTTAGATTATATGCAATGCTTGGATTCTGATGAATACTCAGATGAAAGCAGCATTATCTGTTTGCCCCAAGATCCTGGTCAGGTAACTGGTGAAGAAAATATTGCCGATAATGATTTACTGTAGGTGAAATGATTCCAGTGGCTGTTTCTGGACAGTTTGTACTAAAAGTCAAACAGCTGGGAGGTAGAAATCTTGAGATGAAGAAAATAAAACGTAAGAGAAAATACCCATTACAACTGATACTTCAGATGAGAATAAAAAGTATGGAAGGAGACAAATTGTAGGAAAATAAAGCCAAAAAGAAATTATTAAATTGAAAAAACGCAAATCACATGTTGGCTATCTGTATGAACTTTTCCACAAGTACTTTGACTCGAAGATCATGAAACATCTTACAGAAGAAACTTTAATATATGCTCTGCAAAACAATAACAGCGGAGTTTCTTTATATGAAACGGACATACAGAAATTTATCGGAATCGTCCTATTTAGAGGATATCACGTTCTGCCTCAGGAAATTTTCATACATGATTAAAAATTACAATGAGATTTTAAAAATGTATATTTTATTCCATAAATAATATAGAATACTCGTTTCAGGAGGTTTTAAATACTTGCTTGAATTTAGCGTAACATCCGGCTTGCATGTTCATACGCAGAAGAAACAAGCGTTACCCTTGTAGCGTAATGGAAGTATGGGGTTATTTTTCTCAAGACCTCACAGGGTGCACGACACACAGCGTGCTTATCGGGGTCTTTTGCCAGTTCCCATCGAACGAACACGTGTGCGGATTCCGAGCGGATTAAAATATGATACCAGCAAAGGCCGCCAGAATTTTTAGCTTGAAAGTTAAGCCCATGCATATCAGGTTCTCAAGAAACCGTCTCCAATCTGATCGTAAGGCTGTCTTTCTTAGTAATAGCTTCATGCGAGTTGACGTCGGAGGGCAATAAAGATGGTTGAACTATACATCGATACGAAGAACTGTAACCAACAAAGCTGACGGCCCCCTCTCTGAAAAACAGAGTCATTTTCGAGGAATTGTGATAGACGTCGGCAAAGAAAACACCACGAGAGATAGTCAGAGGGTTGGAGAATTTTAGGGAGATTGTCATGTAACATCTAGCTAGGCAGACGTGTATTTTGGAAGCTCCTGTTGAGACCATGGTTCTGGGAGCGTACGCTGTGAATCTGAACTTAAATTAATTGAATATGTTGTAATTGTTTAATGTTTAATTTTTTTTGTAAATAAATTTCCTTGTTAAGTTTTTGTTTGAAGTATTGGCCTTTTCACTATAATTAGGATTCTGCTTTTCTTGGTCATGAATTCAGAAATAGTGTCTGGTCATGAATTCAGAAATTCACATAGCGGCGTATAGCGGCCTTTAACGGGTAAAGCAGGGAATGTATTTTTGTGCACAAATTACCTGCAGTTAAAAGCACACTTTCTGCATCTACGCTGGTTGGTGGTACTGTTAATAATGAGTGATGTACTTACTCTAAATATTTGCCTCGAAATCCTTCATATTCTAACAATTTGGTCTCTCGTCTAGCGGTTTTGAATTAATCTATTTTTGTATTACTGTTGTTTCATTGTTTGTAACATTTTTTTCATTTATAGCTAATATCGGTATTGAAATCACTGATCGAAACGGAACGAAAATGAGACAGCAAATGATTTATGTAAGTACTGCCACATCAATGAAAAAAATACGTACTTCAAATAACAGTAGATGGCCAATAATTTAAGTCAAATCTTTTGATAAAAGAATATTTATTAATTATAGCAAAACCGAAATACTGGTATTTATCCTCAGCAAATGCAGGTTTTTTACGAAATTGCAAAATAGCATGAAATACCGGTATTCGATATACCGGTATTGCGATCACTAAGTGCAATTTATTTGTAAGATGCCATTTTGTATAGTAGTTGTTGAGATCATGGGGTTTTATCAGTGTTATTAAGCCGGCTCTTGAGATGTTTGATGGAACTCTTACTTACCGTCAAAATCCAAATAATGGCATTGTTAGATCTGTCCGTATAATTCAATGTCTCCCTGTTACCCACAGATTCTGATCGAAGTATTGAACAGAGATCAGAATTTCTAAATTTAAGTTTAAGGAAGATGTTAGTCGCTTGTGTAATCTCTACTACCGGTTCTGCCATAATTTTGCTTCCATCCGTCAGTGTAAATTTAGAGTGCTGAAGCAGGAGTGTTATGAATGACCTCCAGAGCTTTTTTTTCAAGTAACATTGGGGGGAGGGGTCAAATTTTTATTATTACGATATTTAGTTCTTCATGGAATTTAACACGAGAAAGCGATTCTGTAGGTCTCCGGCAACTGCTGAAAACTGAGTGTTATACGCTGAAATCCAAAAGCCCAAGCTTCTGGGTAAAACTAAGGACTTCACTTTATTTAGTCTTTGATATATGTTTCCCAGTTTTATAGTGATATATGTTTCCGAGCACCAGTTTCCCAGATGAAGTGTTTCTCCAAACACTATTAATTAATATCAACGGCAACAAAAAGCAGAAGACAGTAAGGGCATTTATCGACACAGGGTCGCAACGTTCATACATATTAAAGGAGACTGCTGTAGACATAGGGTGCCACCCGTGTGGATCTGAATCTTTGATTCATGCACTATTTTGGGGAGTAACAACGAAGAGAGAAATTCACAAACGCTACGAAGTAAGCGTTAGAAGCCTAGATGGTAATTATTCTAGAAAACTGATCTTGTTGGAACAGTCGAAAATTTGTGGACCCGTGGTCAGTTTACAGCCTGGACCATGGATAGAAGAACTAAGGCAGAAAAATATCCATGCATGTGATATAGGAAGAAGGGATTTGAAAATAGAAGTCCTTATTGGAGATGACGTCGCAGGTGCTCTTCTAACAGGACGAGTTCAGAAATTAGAAAACGGGCTGGCGGTTGTAGAATCACTACTCGGACAAACATGGAAAAGATGAATGATTACATTTCAGAAAGAAACGCCTTGTCCATGTCATCAGTGATAACGTCCATGTTGACTCACAGCAGTGACATAGAGAACTTGTGGAACCTAGAATCACTGGGAATTGCAGATGCTAAAGAAAATAAAACTGATTCAGAATTAGAAGAAGCAGTGTGGGATCACTTTCACAAGAAAAAGGTGAAAGATCGATATGAAGTAAGTTTACCTTGGATCAATGAGAAACTTTACCAAGTAACAGAGAGGTTGTTGAAAAACGACTGATTTACACGACAAAGAAGCTGATGTTGAAAGATAAATTTGAAACGTACAATGCAGTGTTTGAGGAATGGCTTGAATCTGAAGTAATAGAAGAAGTACCAGAAAAGGAGAAACGAATCGACAGTCATTATCTTCCCCACAGACCGGTCATAAAAGATAACTCTACACCATCAGTAAGACCAGTATTTGACGCTTCATGCAAGCAAAAGGATTTCCTGTCACTTAACGACTGTCTAGCAAAAGGTCAAAATTTAATTTAATTGATACCTGGATTGCTTCTTGATTTTAGACAAGGAAGAATAGGGATTATCTTGTATATTAAAAAAACTTTTCTTCAAACATCTATTCAAAGAAGTGACCGTTATTTCCTAAGATTCCTGTGGTGGAAAAACTCAGAACAAAAAGAAGAGAATTTCGCCATTGCAGAGTAGTTTTCGGACTAAAATGCAGTCCGTTTCTTTTAGGAGCAGTGATAAACTCTCATTTAGACCAATGTGAGCCTTCATCGAAGGAAGTGGCTACAAAATTAAAAAATTCCTTCTATGTTGACAACTGTGTTACTTCGGTCAATTCGAATGAAGAGGCAGAAAACTTTGTTGCAAAGTCAACTCAATTAATTGCAAGTGCGAACTTCGACTTGAGAGGGTGGGAGCAAACAGAGCTGAGCAGTGTGGAATCTACAATGGGGGAACCATTAAAAGTACTTGGTAGGACACTTCTGTGGGACAAATTTGAAGATTCCTTGTTGTGTGATTTCCCTAACGTCGACTTAAGTGATCTGCTCGTGACAAGACGAAACGTACTATCAATTACACAGAGAGTTTTTGACCCAATTGGTTTCACCTGCCCTTTTACACTTCTCCCAAAGTCATACTTACAAAAGAGTTGAGAAACTAAATTGAGCTGGGATGCAGAACTACCTGAATATATCAAGAGAAAATTATTTAAGTGGGTCAAAGAATTGCCCTTGTTATCATCAATGAAGATTCCCAGACTATGCACACTGACAGAAGGACAATCTTTCAGTCTACATATGTTTACCGATGCCTCACAGGGATCGTATGCAAGTGCAGTATATTTGAGAAGTCAAAATAAAGAAGTAAAAGTGACTCTACTACAAGCCAAAGCACGAGTAACTCCCTTGAAAAAAAGAAGTATACCAAGACTCGAATTGCTTGCTTGCTTTATTGGAGTACGATTAGCCTCATTTGTCAAGAACCTTAAGGTCGAAATTTCAAAGGAATATTACTGGACCGATTCTTCAACAGTGCTCTTCTGGATAAAGAACGTAGAAGCTTGGGGCACTTTTGTAAACAACAGAGTTTCAGAAATTAGAATCCTAACGGACCATGCAAATTGGTACCATATACCGGGTGCAGACAATCTGGCCGACAAGAGGATGTTGCCATCAAGAGGATGTTCTGTGAAGAAACTTATTGAATCCAGCTGGTGGGAGGGCCCACCTTGGTTGGCATTGCCGGAAGAAGAATGGTCTCGTTCTATCCGATCTATTTATCCGATGTTGCTTCCAAAGAATCATAAAACTGTGGAGAAATTGATAATTCATAAACATCTATCTATGTCTCATGCCGGAATACACGCATGGATATCAAAACTTAGAGAGACATTTTGGATCCTCAAAAGCAGAGCTACGATTCGAAAAGCTTTAACTGGATTTGTCAGGTGCAGGAGACATGGAAGTAAAAGACTACAGACTGCGCCAGCAACTCTACCAGAAAATAGAGTTAGAGATGCTCGTGTTTTCGAGATTGTCGGAGTTGATCTAGCTGGCCCGTTAATTTTGAAGGATAAAAGAAAAGCCTGGATTATACTTTTCACCTGTGCTGTTTTTAGGGCGGTTCATTTGGATCTGATTTTGACCCTTTCAACTCAAGGATTTTTATTTGGCCTTAGAAGATTTATTGCACGTAGAGGGCGGCCACCGATAATCTATAGCGACAGTGGCAGTAATTTTGTCGGATCCAACAATCTCTTGAAGTCAGTTGATTGGGATATCATCGAGATAGAAGCCACCACAAATAAGATCGACTTGAGTTTCAGTCCACCCGCAGCACCATGGTGGGGTGATTTTTGGGAACGACTTGTTCAAATGATTAAGAAGCTTTTGCGTCGAGTCCTAGGCCAGTCAACTCTGAATTATGAAGAATTGTTGAGTGTGCTGTGCGACTGCGAAGCAACTGTAAATGCCAGACCACTCACTTATGTTTCAGATGACTCTGATGATCTGATCCCTTTGACACCGTCCTTGTTTTTAGGTGAAATTCCAGTGTTTGGAGTTCCTGACTTGGATCACCTGGATAAAGTTGATTTCAACAAGAGACTGAGACATCTACAGAATTTACGAGAGCTCTTGAGAAAGAGATTTCAAAGTGAATATCTCAGCCTGCTAGTGCAACGTCCATCTACATTGCCGATTTATCAACAGATAAAAATCGGGGACATAGTTCTCATCGAGTGTGACAACAAGCTCAAAGTGCTGTGGTCTCTAGTAAAAGTGACAACTATATCCAGGAAAAGACGGCAACATTCGTGTAGTTCGTGTGAAAACCATGTCTGGAGAATTAGTTCGACCAATCCAGAGAATATTCTCTCTAGAAATACCGTCATCTTTGGAGTCAGATGAGAAAAATGAAACTGAGACGCAGGGTAAAGACAATTTAGTTTCAAAGATACCAAAGACAAATTCAGTTCCAGATTTGTCGAAGGACTCTCTAAGACTGTCGCGACTAGAAGTGGACGGCAAATTAAAATGTCATCCAGATTTTTTACTTGAACTCTACTTAAGTCATTTTAGTGTAGAACTTTAAGAACTTGATTTTCTAATGATTTAAAGTTTAGCCTTGATATTTGTATGGTCAGTTTTATATTTGTTTGGATTAATTAAGTGCATGTCATCAATCAAAAGGTGGGAGGATTGATAGAACCAAGCCTCAACTCTTAACTGTAATCTTTTATTCATAGTTTAACTTCGTAAAAGTGGCAACTTATGTAAAGAGAGAGTTCGACGGATCTTTGAAAATAAATATGACGCTTTGAATAGTAGCTGTGAAATTATTTTATTTTAAGTTTATTTAGGAGAAAGGAGAACGGTTAGTTCTTGCTAATCTCAAACAAATGGCGAGTCACTATGATTCGCAACATATGACGCGCCGCTAGCTGCATGACTTGGCGACATTTACATTTGGCGCCAAGTGACGTCCCTGCTAATAGAAAAGTACCGTCAATTTAATGGAATAAAATTGTATATATGAATTTATTTACTTATTTTTTATTTTTTTTGCAGAGTTTCAATGAGAGTTACGGCGAACTCTAAAAACTGACGTTTAAAATATAGAGTTTCAGATATTTAAATACTAATTAGAATAATAAATAAACATAAAATTAACATTAAAATTATTAAAATATATTTTGTTATTTTCTACATAAAGCGAATCAAAGCCTTTGGGTCTGACTAGCCTTTTACTAATGGTGTGACTCATGGAAACTGAGAGTACGGAATCGAAAAATTCCACAGTCTACAGTTAAAAGTAAGTGTTGATCTCAAAAACAGGGAAGTTGCAGTAATTAGGAATCATACACATGGTTTAAAGGTCATATAAACACGTCTGGATACGAACAGAAGGAAAGTACTGAACCAGTCGAAATTTTGGTGCTGAAGCTGCAATGAGTTTGCAGCTAAGGAACGATGTGCTGTCAAAAAAAACATCTAAAAGAGATTAGAAGTTTAAATTGTAATTAAAATAATTTATTTTTGCTAGTTTTTATCATTAAGATCGTAATAAAACAGTCTAAACACTACTATATTAAAATACATTTAATATGCTACAAAAACATTTACCGGGAAATCAGAATTTCTCGTAGAACTGAGACATACGCATACCAGAAAATTTTAAAATCCCCTTCTTGCCCAGTAAAGCACTTGGCCGTTATTTTACATCATGAACAAGTTAAGTTCTTCATCGAAAGATTCGAAATTACGTGTAAATGGAACAGAAAATTTAAATTTTACTTGTTCAAAATTTTAAAAATTAGTCTTAATATTTTCCTTTTGGATCTTTTCTTTCCTAATTTTTAATTTTCATAAGAATATATCAAATACACAGGTAAACGTATAGGTCATGAATATAAGAACCGGGAATAATTATAAGAAGTTTAAAAAATCTTCAAAAGAGAATTATAAGAATATTTGAAGTTGGAAATAAATAACAGCAGAAATATTTATTACCAGGGGTCTTTATATTTACTACAGGGTGGCTAATAAATACTGTAACACTCCAAAAAATAAGAGTTAATGTTAATCGTTTGGAAAAACAATTTATCTATCTATTTGTGTGATTGGCAACTTTTTGTAAACGCAGACGATTTTTGTTTAAAGTAAAACATGTAGAATATTTTTAAAGATGGAAGCCAAAAGGTTAATGGTAAAACAGCTTTTTGATCGCGGATTTTCTGCAGGTAAAATATTTAAGCAATTAAAATGCCTTGGTTTTAACAGGACGTTTATATATAGGACTATAAATCGATTATTGGATACCAATAGCTGTAAAGATCGACCAAGGTCCGGTCGTCCACGTACTGTTCGTACAAAAGAACGTATCAAAAGAATTCGTGAAAAGATACGAAGAAATCCACAACGTTCTGCAAATAAAATGGCCTGCAGAAGAGAACATCAGTCGCAGAACTATGCAACTTATCATAAATGAAGACCTGGGTTTTCGCCCTTATCGCAAAAGAAAAGTTCAAGGTTTGACTACTGCACAAATAGTAGAAAGGTTACAAAGATGTAAGAAATTGCTGAACCGGCACGGTAGCAAAAGTGTTGAAAAAATAATTTTCTCTGATGAGAAGCTGTTTTGTACAGAACAAAGTTATAATGCTAAAAATGATGTTGTATATTCAGCAACCTTCGAGGATATACCTGAAAATCTTCGAACTGTTAAACGCTTTCAGAACAAGAATTCTGTTATGGTTTGGGCTGCAGTGTCACACAATGGAAAACTGCCTCTGAAATTCATCGATAAAGGGGTAAAAATCAATGCTGAATATTACAAACAGGAAGTATTGGCTACACGTTTATTACCATATGCTAACAGATTGTATCCCAAAAAGAATTGGATATTTCAGCAAGATTCTGCACCGTCCCACCGATCCAAAACAACACAGGAATGGCTCCATGCCAATTGCCCGAAGTTTATCAAGCAAGAAGATTGGCCACCTTCTTCACCAGATCTAAATCCTTTAGACTATTGCATTTGGGGGATATTAGAGTCTAAAGTAAATGCTAAGCAGCACAGAAGTTTGGACTCCCTCAAAGCTTCCATACGGAGTGAATGGGACAAATTACCTCATAAAATGATTCGTGCCGCAATAGGACAGTGGCGTAAGAGATTATCTTTAGTAATCGATAAAGATGGCGGTCGATTCGAGTAAAATTATTTCATGGTAAACTTTCATGTATAATGTTCATAATATTGTTGTATTTTTCATTTTCTATTTCATCTGTGTGTAATTAAATGATTCGATATTTGTCACAGTATTTATTAGCCACCCTGTAGTTGAGTGTCTGGATAGCGTTCTATGATATCCAACAACGAAGTTTTCTCTGAAATTGAATAAAATATTCCATATAATGCTATTATAATTACTTTCACACATACAAGGTACTTAAATTTGAGGTATTTGTATTAAAAAACTATGATTTACTAACCAATCATCTTTCCCAACCTTTTTACGTTTGCAGCACCCTTGGGAATGAGATGAGAAACTTGTATCAACCTTTTTAAAATTTTAATTTTTTTCAACGTTTTCAATATTAAATCAAAGCGGAATATATATCAGGGACATGTGAAATTTAGTTTCATATAAATACCTACTCCACTGTCGATTTTATTTATTTTTTAACGATATAAAAAATAGATTACACCTAAATAGATTATATTAATACAGTTTAAAAAGTAGCAGTTGGAATCAATATACACTGCTGGCCATTAAAATTGCAACACCATGAATGAGGGATTATAGAAACGTCAATTTGCTTGAAAGGAAGAAGATGCTGGAATATGCAAATGATTAGCATTTCAGCGCAATCGAACGATGCAGGAGAGAGAAACGACATCTCAAACTCTGTATAAAAGGAAAGTTACGCAGCGAGATTCTCATTCGTAAATCGTATTTGAATGTTGGTTGTTTGTGAGAAGATCGTGTTACGCTTAGTATAAGAAGGACAAACGGCTACCAGCACGTGTCGGAATTCGATAGCGGCAGGATCGTGGCCTATCGAGAGTGCGGTTTATCGTTCCACGATATTGCTACTTGCATTGGTCAGAATCCAACGACTGTCATGCGAATATGGAATCGAAGAGTTCAGGAGAGTCCTACTGAACGCCATGCAGGGTCTCAATGGCGTCCCGCCATTAACACCCGAAAGGACAGGCTTATTGTCAGGTTGGCCTTATGATCGTACAGCTACATCAAGGACCTTGAGTCAGGAAATGTGCTTGTTTGCAGTACAAGTTTCCGCACGGACAATGCGACGACGTCTGGAGCAGCACGGACTGTCTACATGGCGACCATTATTGCGGCTTCCCTTGACACTGCAGCGTAGAGACGCGCGGCGACAGTGGCCCAACGACAAAACTGGATACAGGAATGGCACCACGTCGTCTTTTCAGACGAGTCCCGGTTCTGCGTGCAGCATCATGATTGACATATCCGTGTTTGGAGGCACCGAGGAGAACGCACGAGGCCTTCTTGCATTCAATATCGTCCTATACGGGCCCTGCACCTCGTGGGATGGTATGGGCAGCCATTTGGTACACGACACGAACACCTCTTGTTCCCGTCGTCGGTAATCTGAACAGCCAGAGTTACATTTCTCAGATCTTAAGGCTGCTATGTACAAAGAAAAAAATCGTACTTCCCTTTTCCTCTTCCTGCAGACTCTTGTGGTTGGAGGAGTCCAGTTGACAGTTCGAGAATTTCACCCCCCCCCTTAAGATTGACATTTTGAGGGATTGTAATGGCTCTCTCTCTATAAGGGAGGTTAAGCGCTGCTCCCAAATTTTTTATTTAAAATATATTTTTGTCAACTATTTACAGGTACATAAATGCTGATAATCAAATAAAATTGGTATTGTCAGATAGCCTGAACTTTTCTGCAAAGCGCTACAGGATTCATTTTATAAATTTCGTCCACCGAAGGAATTTATGAGCGTTTAAAATACACTATACCAGATTTTCCCCCGAATAATTTAAATTTTAAAATATTAATTGCATTTTTTTAAAAAAAACGAAAAATGTACTCAAATGTTAAATTTCTTTCTCTGTGACGGAGTACAATTTTAAAAAAAAAACAACTTTGAATCCAAGTCGGCCATCCGTGGACAAATTTTCTCCATAGGCTAATATTGAGGTGAGCGAATCCAATGGGGTTAGTACATTGCTGCCTTAAGGCCGTTGGCTGTGCCCTATCTTGGAGACGTCCTCTTTCAACAAGATAACGCAAAATCGTGTTTCCCGTCGTGTCCTGACCTACCTAGACACAGAGGGTGATCGACTGTTGCCCTGGCCAGCACGTTCTCCAAATCTCACTCAATGAAAACATCTGGTCATGGGTTGTTGAGAGACAGGGCCGCCACCACTCTCCAGCCACTATAATTGATGAAGTGCGTCTTGAAGCATTATGGAATGACTTGTATCTGTCTTCCAAGCCCAGTTCGACTCGATGCCTAGCCGGGTTAGAGCCGTTTTAGCTGCCATGTACTAATTTCGGACCCTGTATACCCCCAAATTGCCTACAAATTTAATCATGTTTTCTTCCTGCTATGCTGTATACGTACAATAAGTAAACTTTTGTTATTTGCTTTCCTTCCTGGTGTTGCAATTCGACAATACGGCTACCACAACTTTCGCTTATAAGCCATATAGAATCTGAAGACCAATTGCCGCGTAGCAATTCCTGTATACTCAGCCGATGGTTATACACCTGTTCGGTTAACTAGTATGGGCCTGGCGCCGGACGACCAATAGAGATTTGCTGACCAAATTGGGCAATTCGGGGCCCTTTCCTGGTGTTGCAATTGGCCAGCAGTGTATGTCGTATTACACTACAGGACAACAATGGAAATCACTTAAGGGGGACAATGGAATTTCAAAATTGTGAAATTTGTCCAAAAATTCGATTTTTTTTTTTATTTTATTGAATAGTGAAACTACTGACGAGTAGGAATGTGATGCAAAAAGAATTTTTAATTTCTGCGATTACTTTCAAAGTTATACGAATTTATATTTAATTTAGATATTATGTGGTTACTAATAGCAATAACTTTAAATGTGTTTTTCTCAAAATAAAAATTTTCATGTCATACGAATATTCAAACTGCTCCAGGCGCATTTCTAATTATCGTATTGCTTTGAAATTTACGTTTTATATACTTAACTGTATATCAAATAAATCTTATCGAAAATAATTATGCTTCGTAGCTCAGAATTTCTAAATTTTGTACTTGAAAAGATGATTTATAGGTATTTTGCGTATATAAAAAGGGTGTTTTCACTATTATTATTTTTTTCTCTTTATATTTTTCATGAACGCTTAAAATAAGCAATAAGTTTCATTGTTATTTCTATAAGGTATCCGGTAAATAAAAATTACCGCATTATATGCAAAAGAAATGCGCAAGGAACATTTTTAATTAGGCTAATTTTTGATATAATTAATAATTCAGAATTCAAAAATTATTAATATTTCATCATTAAATTTTAACCACTTTTATATATCTATGGTACTAAACACATATTAAAATTTCAAGCAAATCCATTCAAAACAAGAAAAGTTAGGGTTTTAAGGTCCACTGTTTTATTTTATTAATGTTTGATTTGCGATTGATGTTTAGAGCACAAATGTTTCATATCAGGACTAATAATTGAGGGCGTGAAAGTTGTAACTAATTCATCCGCAGGAAGGAGTGAATTGAATTTTGTGACATTCTGGCAGCCGTGAGAATAATTAATTTAAATTGTTAATTATTTTAAGAGGTCCCTACTAATTTAATTTTGTTTAACCCCAAACAAAAAATATCGCAGCTCCTCTGGCCAATTTTGTGGAAGTCTTACCGCAGCACACCGGTCACTGCTTCAAAATGTTGAATATAAAATCATTTATTTTTAAACCATTCTCCAATGGAAAAATTGTTGGGCATCTGCTTTCTTTACCACAAGCTGAGTTTCACAAACCCCCTAAAGAATATAATGATTCTTTTTTGCTAATAGTATAAGGACATCCTGAGCAGATTTAATGTACTGAGAGGTACTGCGATAGAGAATTAAAACAAACAACAGAGTTGCAGAGCAGATGCCAGAGATTATAGATATACTACAAAAGAAAATAAATACATTTTTAATTAGGCAATTCACAATCATAATTGATGGGCAGCCGAGGTCCACTAGGATTCGTTACTGAGGGAACTCTATTAAAGTTCAGACAAGAGCTATTGATTGCTTTTGTGTCTAAGCCGGTACGGTCACGTTAATCCCCTGTGGGCCAGGAGGTTCCTCCTTAGGCTACGGCCACACGAGCGATTTTTCCCGGTACGGCTTTTCCCCGCGCTTGAAAATCTACACCAGCCGGCCACACGTGCATGTGACATTTTTTTCCCCGCTGGGACTTTTCCCGCATCTTGAAAATCTACACCGGCCACACGTGCGGTTTCTTCATGCGAGGTCAGTCGTTTGTGCTTTGCAGTACAGCATGAATCCAGTTTCAATAAATGAAAATGCTGTTAACGCGTTATGTGCTTTATTAATTGTTCGCCGACAACGTCGTCGACGTCAAAGAAAGTACTGGGTACATCCTCTTATAAGTGAGAGATCAGTAAAGGGAAAATTTACACTTCTACACAGTAAGCTGAAAGGAAACCCAGACAAGTTTTTTGAGTATTATAGAATGTCGATATCTTCATTTGAAACTCTATTATCTAAGGTTGAAGTTGCAATTAGAAAAAGTGGTACTGTAATGCGATGTTAGTATTGATATCGATCGTTGCAATCGATGTTAGTATTGATATGGCCGACATCATTATACAAGCATGCTGTGTGCTTCACAATTTCGTAAGACACCGCGATAGTTACAATTTTGAAGACACCCTGTCATGCCCACTAGAAAGTATTCCTGCAATTGGAACAAGAGGAAACAACATTGGAGTTGAGACCAGAGACAGTTTCAAAAGTTACTTCTGTTCTCCTGCAGGTTCAGTGCCCTGGCAAAATCGTTCTTGCAACATTGCAGAATGGGAACTTTATTGTTACGAGTACACAGTACAAGCTACTAACTAATAACAGCAATAATTTTGTATCACATTCTTTAAAATTGTATACTAGCAAGTTTTGTATAATCCCCTCTTGTTATAACAAGACAGCGGATTATATGCACTTAAAAATGGCAAAATATCCATGCAAATATACACTTAAAAATATAAATATGCACTTCAAATAGAAATAGGTCTAAATATTACTTATTTATCTAAATATTGATCTAAATATTACTTACCTGAACAAAAGAACATATTTAAAATAAGGTTTCTGTTGTTGTTCAGATGTGTAAAGCGGGGATATAACTTTTACATAATATATTTTTTCTGAAGCGAATGCAATTTTTATTTATAATATACTTAATAGAAAGACACATGCAAATCAGAAAATATTGTATGCAATTGTATATAATCACGGTCTAGTTATAATTATCACCTACTTACAACTTAGGTTATAACTCGTAACTTAAAAAATAAAATTTAATTTGTTTTACTACTTATCAATTTTATTTCTTCCATTTTCGTCCATCTGGTCCCATTTTTCCCCAATAACATTCTTTGTTACGGTCATCCATGTTTCTCTTTTTAGTTCCCGGTTTTTGAAATCCTTTGTCCGTGCATCATAAAAACATGGATATTTTTCTATTTCTAAGATCAAAAGTTCGCTATCCAAGTAATAATCCATGATATTTTAAATATAAAAAATTTAAGTATAAAAAATTACTAGAACACACGAATATAGCAGCAAGAGAAATGGTTATCTTTCTATCTTTACGTAAACGTCTTGAATACTACCAGCGAGTGTTTTCACGCACGTACGTGTGGCCACCGATTTAGCTTGAAATCCAGCTAGAAAAAATAGGTCTGGTTCTATCCTCCAGCGGCCGACCTTGAGAATGCGACAGACAACTCCCCCGCTAAAGGGAAAAACAGCTGTGTTTGGCCACCCCTATGTTACAGAAGCTTATCTATATTTTGGGGCTTGTTTTCCAGCTGTGTTTCTCAGGGAAAAATCGCTCGTGTGGCCGTAGACTTAGGGTTTCTTGGGTTGGGGGTGGGGTACACGCCCCCCAGATTTCGTCCCTGAGGATGCTCGGTCTAAATTGTGGTGACACCAGACCAGAAGTCGGACTTAGATCCTTGTGGTGCCTAAATGGCCAAAAGCTTAAACTGGAGTCACGCTTTTCCTCCTTCCAAGGGACATAAGGAAAAAAAAATCTAATGAAAAATCCTTTTTAGTGTATAAAACAAAATCTTTGAAGTCTTCAAAGGGTCAAAAAATATATAAATAATCTGCATGTTGTTGAAAGTGGATAGCACATTACCTAAAGTTATAGATTTAAGTAACTAAAAAATAAAGACACTGAATTTACTATCGAAAAGGGGAACTGTACCTTCAAAAAGTTATAAACTAATATATAAGTCAAAATTAAAATAATCCTGTTCAATGATTTTTAAATTTAGTCATGGAAATATCTTCACCAGATTTTTTTCTTTTCCTATTAAATTTTCAGGTAAAATAAGGTAAAATGTGTTTAAAATACAGGAGTAACAAATAAGTAAACAAAAGATCAAAAAGTAGTATTAAGAGAGAATTTGATTGAAATTCATAATAAAATTTTTTATTACCCTTTAGTATTATCTCGCTTTGCTGACATTTTGGAGAGTTGGATTCCAACAACAAATCGGCCTCTATAATTGTAAAATAATACATTTTACAAACTGTATTTATAATTTTTTGTGAATTGTGTAACAGTGTTCAATTAATCAGTGGTGCAGTTTCATTGAAATGATGGGAGATCATGTTCGAAAGAAGATACTGAATGACATATATCACGCAAAGTACTACGCAGTATTGTTTGATTGCACACCTGATAAATCAAACACAGAACAAATGAGCCTAGTAATCCGATATGTTACTAAAGATGAAAATGGCCAATATGAAATCGGAGAAATCTTGATTGATTTTACAGCAGTTATTTGAAAATCTTGGGTTTACTTGGCTGATACAATATTTCATAAGTAGGAGGAAGATGGGTTAGAAATAAGAAATTGTCGAGCCCAAACATATGATAATGGTTCGAACATGTGTTTATAAAGGAGTTCCAGCTAGGTTCTTGGATATCAAGCCATTAGCAACATTTCTCCAGTGCCCAGCTCACTCCTTCAATCTGGTGGGACTACATGCAGTATCAACACCTCCGATGTATTTGAAGTACACCTACGAATACACCTACAAATGTATTTGAAGTAATCCTGGGATTATACACCTATTTTGTTACATCAACACAACGGTGGGAAGTCATAAAGAAACACACAAAAACGAATTTAAAAGGAAGAAGTGATATTCGATGGTCTGCTAAGTCCGATGAAGTACGTGCTCTTGTAACAGACTTTCAAGGTGTAATAGTGCTCTCACTGAGTTGAACCAAGAAGAACACTATAAGCCAGAAACAAAATCTGATGCCTCCAGTCTCGTTCGTGCTTTGAAAGATTTCCGACTTATTTAGTATTTGGTTGCTTGGGCAAATATCTTAAAAGAAATTAACAGAGTTAACAAGGAAATACAGAAACATAACATAAAATTGTCAAAAACAATACAAATGTTGGAAGGTCTCACCTGGAAAGGCTGAGAAATGAAATAAATGAATGGATAAAGACAACTAAAATAAATAGCGATAAAAATTGAAGTGGGGCCAACTATGGAAACTCGCAGAATCCCAAAAAGGAAAATAATGCCTGGACAGATGGTGCAAGATGAAGAAAGAAGTTTCTCTAAAGAAGAAAATTTTTTTACCATAGTATGAAGGAAGTAATCGATGTGATACTGATCCAGTTGAAAGACAGAATGCAGAGTATAAGTGCACTCAACAATATTTTTTCTTTTCTAAATTGTAAAGATTTGAAAAGCTTGAATGACAAGGAGTTGAAGACTTGTGCAGTAAACTTAGCTAGTAAATATCTTGAAGATATAAATGGAGATGAGTTTCCTACTGAAAACCTAGTTCTTCGTGTCCAATTACAGAATTCAAATAGTTAATTTTGAAGAAATGAATCAACTTGATCTTCTAAACCTAATCCAAGAAAGAAATTTGACTGATGCTTTCCTAAATGTGTGCATAGCCTTGATGGTTTACTTAACGCTCCCAACTACATCAGCAAGCTGCGACAGGAGTTTTAGCAAACTGAAGACACCGTAATTTCGCAATTTGGAAAAGCATGACGATGATGTCATACAACTTTCTCGACCACGCACATTCATTGCAGTCATTCTCTCTCTTTCTGCGAAATTAGTTTTTTACCCTTACTGTGAAACTAATTGACAAAGAGGCTGCAAAACGCAGATACAAAAGCTACCTTGCTAATTTTAAGTTGAATGTAATTGCCAAAGGAGAAGAGATCGGAAATAAAGTTCAGTATTGATGAACGTTGTGTTCAGCGATGGCGCTCCGAAAAGAAAGTTCTACTAAAGATGCCGAAAAGTAATAGGGCACGCAGAAGGGGGAAAGCTGCTTGGCCTCAACTGAAACCTAACCTCGAGAAATGGATTTCATCCCAGAGAAGTAAGGGCATTTCAAAATCCACAATAAAGATACGTTTACAAGCCAGAGTTATGGCGGCGAACATAGAAATAGACAATTTCAAAGCTGGATCCAACTGGTACTACCGATTCATGAAAGGGAAAAAACCTCTCTGTTCGGGCCCGTACAACCGTGAGGCCAAAAATTGCCTGTTTAAGGCCAAAAATTGCCTGAAGTAAAGAAATCTTCTTACCTGGAGTTTATTGGGGACCAATTGAAACAAGTTTTCCATGGACGAGGTGCCTTTGACTTTCGACTGTTCTCCTAGCAGTACTGTGAACAAGGATGGCGAAACTACAGTGAGAATTATTACTACCAGTCACGAGAAAACGTCATTTACTTGTGTCTTGTCTTGCACAGAAAGCGATGAAAAACTGAAACCTCTGTTAGTTTTTAAAAGAGAAATTCTACCCAAAGTAGAATTTCCTAATGATGTTGTGATCCGAGCGAACGAGAAAATATGGATGAATGAAACGGTAAGGCAAGATTTGTTGAATGAAGTCTGGAAGAAAAGGAAAACTTTTATCAATCCAAAAGGCTACTTATAATGGACTCAATGAAGGCCCACTTGTCAAAGCCCGTTAAAGTTGCAGCGAAGACTGTGTCTGCAAATTTAGTAATGATTCTCGGAGGTTTGACAAAATTAATTCAACCACTTTATTTTGCTGTAAACAAAGCATATTCAAATTCCGAATGCGAAGTATCTGGGAATCGTGGATGATTGAAAGTCTACAATTCCTACACAAAACGCAGAACTATGCGAAAGGCAACTTTCGTAAAAGTCGCGAAGTGGGTCTCTCAAGCATGGAGAGGTGTCTTCATTAAGACAATAATGTCCAGTTTTATAAAGGCAGAAATAATTGTTCCTAATGCCGGCGACGACGACAGGTCTGACGACAACAGTTCTTCCATCGAGAAAGATCCAAACGATCCAAGTACGAAAATAGATCCAAAAATGTCTCTTTTTAATTCCGATACGGAGATGAGGACTTCGGTGTTTTTGATCGGTAAAGCTTACCTGTGTAGCTTACATTTTCATTTTGATGGTTATTATTATTACCTAATGTCTTTATTACTTTTATTCATAACTAGCTGAAGTACCCGGCATTACCCGGGATTTTAACAATATTTGTTAACCAAAATCAACACAGTATAAATAACATAGAAAAAGTATATGTGAAATGTTATACACATCTCAGAATTCAGGAATTTCAGCCTTTCATCATTGAAGCACTAAAATCTGAAAAGTAAAAATGTCAAATTGTCTAATGTTTGCTAACCAAAATTAATTTAAAACTAAACACGTATTAAATAACATAGAAAAAAACATGTGAAATCTTATACACATGAATAAAATGAAAACCCAATAAAAAAATATATAAAATTATAATAAACTCCTCAGAATTCAGCTAGATTTAACCTTTTATCATTTGGGCATAAAAAGAAGCTGAAATTACAGGTTTAGCTGAAATTTCCAATAGAACCATGATATGACTCTAGCGTTGCCTCTTAAAAAATGAAGTGTTTGATTGAGGGCTGCAAACCATTCAACTCCTCTCCACATTAAACTCCTATAAACATCCTCTACATATTAAATTCCTTTTCTCTCCATAATAAACTCCTCAGAATTTTGGTAGATTCAGCCTTTCATCATAGTACCACTAAAACTTGAAACATCCTCTCCAGAAATATAAATTTATTAATTACAATAATTAAACTCACGCAAATGTATGAATTACATAAGTTTTTTAACCAACATTTGAATAATTCGTAAATGAAAAAGCATATGAAAATAAAGATAATAAGAACTTCCGGAATCGAAATTAATTACCCTTAATTTTTAATTAATAAAAAACCAACATAATATGAATAAAAACGATAGTTGTTTAAAAGCACATGAAAATAAAGCTATTATAAAGATAATAATAAAAAAAACATATGAAAATAATGCTCGCGTATGAAGTTAACTTTATGATATAAAGACAGTAATAATAATATAAACCGCGTGCATAAAATATTTAGCTTTTCAAGCGAAATAAATTAATTTTTAGAAAAAAACTACTTTTAATCGAGAAATTAAATACATTGCACAAAATTTTGATTTTACCAACTTTCTACCCTACAATTTACACCCTACTTCTTTGAAGTTGGGTCTTGAAACATCCTCTTTGAAAAATTTACACCCTACTTCTTTTAAATAGGGTGTAAATATAAAGTTTTAACAGCGAATTGAATGCCAGTTAAAAATTATTGTTGTTTAAAATCATATGAAAATTACGCTATAATAAAGATAAAAAAAAAGCATAGGAAAATAATGCGTGCGCATGAAGTTAACGTTACGATATAAAGATAGTAATAATAATCTATACTTATATATAAAGAGAGAGTGATTTTGTACGTGGAGGGTAATCTCCAGAACCACTGCACCTATTTGAAAAATTCTTTCACTGTTTGAAAGGTACATTATTCCAGATGGACATAGGCTATATATTATGTATATCTGATCAGTAGAAATAAAGTTAGGGGCTTAATCCTAACAATCTCCATTGTTTCCGCTACTGTCCTCTACCTCTTTTTTTGCCGTGGTAGTAAGTCTTCCACGATCCTTAGCGTGGTGCTATCTATACTTATATATGAAGAGAGAGTGATTTTGTACGTGGAGGGTAATCTCCAGAACCACTGCACCTATTTGAAAAATTCTTTCACTGTTTGAAAGGTACATTATTCCAGATGGACATAGGCTATATATTATGTATATCTGATCAGTAGAAATAAAGTTAGGGGCTTAATCCTAACAATCTCCATTGTTTCCGCTACTGTCCTCTACCTCTTTTTTTGCCGTGGTAGTAAGTCTTCCACGATCCTTAGCGTGGTGCTATCTATACTTATATATGAAGAGAGAGTGATTTTGTACGTGGAGGGTAATCTCCAGAACCACTGCACCTATTTGAAAAATTCTTTCACTGTTTGAAAGGTACATTATTCCAGATGGACATAGGCTATATATTATGTATATCTGATCAGTAGAAATAAAGTTAGGGGTTAAATCCTAACAATCTCCATTGTTACCGCTACTGTCATCTACCTCTTTTTTTGCCGAAGTCTTCAATGATCTTTAGCGTGGTGCTATCTATCTATACTAATATATAAAGTGAGAGAGTGGATTTTGTATGTGGAGGGTAATCTCCGGAACCACTGCACCTATTTGAAAAATTCTTTCCCTGTTTGATAGGTACATTATTCCAGATGGACATAGGCTATAGATTATGTATATCTGATCACTAGAAAGAAAGTTAGGGGCCTAAATGTTGAACTGATGCTTCACCTTTACAATTTTTCCTTTGTCAACCATAGTCAAGCAACCATAGCAACACATCAAACTACATTTTCATTTATTATCAGTAAAACATTTAATATTTTAAAGATTCAAATGGAGGAGGTATTGATAAATACAAAAAAGATTTTTGCAATTGGCAACGTGTAAGGGTTTATGGAAGAAAATTACATTTGGATCCACGCTTTTTATTGGACATTTAAGGTAAAAAAAGATTTACAATTTATTGGCTATCAACTGGAAATTTATTGGTATAATATTACAGAACTTTATTTAACTTATAAACTTTATGTTTTTGAATTTATGTACAATTTTATGCGCAATTTGCGTAAATCGAAATTGAATTAATGAACTTTATTCAAAAATCAGTGTGTTTCATTGAAACTGTGAAATTTATTGATTATTTCGAATAGGTCTATGTTTGTTCCCTTATAAGTGAAAAAGCATTGCTTCAATTGAGCTGCAATTTTGTATAGATATAGTTGATAGTTCAGATTAAAACATAGGCATATTATTTTTGGAAAATCGGGCAACGCCGGGTACTTCAGCTAGTATATATATATAAAACAGTTCCGTAACTAACTGACTGACTGACTGATTGACTGACTGACATAAAACGTACAGACCAAACCGCGGGAAATAAAAGGGCTGAAATTTTGCATGGCGATTCTTCTTATAGTGTAGGAGTGCACTAAGAAAAATTTTTGAAAAGTTCTTAGATTTTTTTTAAATTAAATTTTTGAGTTGTTTTAGTAACTTTTTTTTAAGTTTGCATTTAAAATAATAATAATTTGAGGGTTATAAAATTTATATCACGAAAAAGATCATAAAAATTCCTTTAATATGAAATCTTTTTCGAATCTTTACCTCCCTTTTATGATTTTTGGTGAATTTTTAAAGATTAATTTTTAGAATTTAACCTTTTACATGCCACACTATGATCAAGGAATAAAGTACCACATTTTGCTGCGTAACTTTGCTCGATAACTTCCAGGAAGTCGGTCCAACAGGTGTACTCCACTCATTCCTTTATTATATAATTTTATAATGTAAGGTTAAGGAAAATCAACTTTTATTTTAGCTCGGACATATCTTTTTGCTCTTCCTAATGGTTCGTGAGTGATAAAATTTGATGTAATAGTTACAACAAAACTATCGTTCCAATGGCACATATAAACTTCTCCATCGCATCGGTAATCAAACTCTCCACGTTGAAATTTCGATATTTCTTTTGCTGTTTTAAGAGAACATTGTCCCGTTCTGGAATCTCACACTGTGCCGATTGCCTTAAAGCCTTTGTTAGATAAATCTGTCAGCAGACTGTACGATGTAAAAAAAGTTATCGAAAAATATTTTGCGTTTCTCTGGATTGTCAATAAAAGATAATAGTTCGGAGACGACTTTTGATCCAAGTGGCAAATTTTCATTTTTCGAACTTTTTCCACCGTAGATAGACATAGCATAAGGATAACCATTTGCTGAGTAGATCATCCAAACTTTGAAACCAAAGCGAATTGGCTTTCCACGTATGAACACCTTAGCCGAACGATGTCCATAACACGGAACCATGGATTCATCGATACTCATATTTTCATGAAAAAAATCCAAATTGACGAAAATTTTTTCCAACCTCTTTATAAAAGGGAGAAATTTTCCCTAATTTATCGCCTGGTTCCAATTTACTATTATCAACAATGTGGAAATACTTTTTTAACATCCGAAATTTATTTCTGGGCATTGTTAACAATTAGGATATACAAATCTTCCTGAGAGCTCCAATATGTATTTTCATCAGGTACTGAGTGGTAGCCACTAACAGTAATCCAAGAAACTGCCGAATGTCATTTGCGTCGACGCCTAAAGAGTCTCCTTTTTGTAGGGCATACAGCTTTGTAAGTTCGGCTGAATTTTCTAAGTAATCAGACGGCAGAATCACTGATCACGTGTGATATCACTGCTTTTGTATATCGTTACATGCCAATGTTCCTTTTTTGGAACATTGCATTTTACGCAGTCTTGAGGAAATATTTCGTGTTATTATTTTAATTTATTTTATTAACTCGTTAAACTTGTCCTTTGCAAGTACGATAGGGAAATTTTTGGGTGGATTTGAATTTTTAGGAATTTTATAGAATTTTTTTTCTTACGTACAGTAAAAATTGTGAAAAAAACTGATTTTTAGAAATTTTTCTACGCTAAAATATTCATATTTGAAAAAAAAAGTCATAAAATCAATCATGCCTTCTATAATATACGGTAATTTTTTCAAACTGACAGATATCACAGTTTATTTTTTAAAAAATATTAAACATGGTGTTCCAAAAAAGAAACATTGGCATGTAAAAGGTTAATTTATTAAACGCTGATCACGTGATTTCTTTTTCTGTTACTTTAAATAAATTTATCTTCACATAACAACGAAATAGGCAAAAAAATACTTTTTTTCTTGCTAATGCAGCAGACGATTGGACATTATTAAAAAAATATTAAAATAATGTAAAAGATATGTTCCTCAAATTGTACTACATTAACTGTACTATATTCTTTAGTATGTCCTATGAGATTTAATTTGAATATTTTCTTCTACATTATTTTGTCTATAAAAATATCCCTTACGATTTTTTTATTAATATATTTTTTTGTTTTTTTTACATCCATCGTATACATTGATCGTCTTATTTATTATATATATATATATATATATATATATATATATATATATATATATATATATATATATATATATATATTGGAATTAATTGTATACAGTGACATTGTATTTAATTTGAATGTGCCGTTCGTTTAGGAACACGTTTAGGAGGTGTTGGTTTATAGAATACTAAAAGTTTAAAATAGTGGCGCCATCTATTGCACATCTGTGAATCGAAAATCGCATCCTTCAAAAATTGTTAGTTAACCTAATTGTTAGCAATACAATGCCCAGAAATAAATTATTGATGAATGTTTGTTAATCAAAATCAATTTTAAAACTAACACAGTATAAATAACATAGAAAAGATTTAGCCTTTATCAGTGGAGCAAAAAATCCTGGAAAGTAAAACATAAAATATATAAATTTATAATAAACCTACCAAAATCCATTAAAAAACTAAACACAGTATAAATAACATAGAAAAAAAAGCATACGAAATGTTATACACATTAATAATATGAAAAACAATTAAAAATATATAAATGTATAATAAACTCCTCAGATTTCAGCTATATTCGGTCTTTCATCATAAAAAAGCTGAAAAAAAATAATAAAAATAATTTTAAAAAATAATAAAATAAAATAAAAATAATAATTTTAAAAATAATAAAATAAAATAAAGATAATAATTGAAAAAATAATAAAATAAAAGCTGAAATAACAGGTTTAGCGAAATTTGCACAATCTCGTACTCGAACCCGAGTCTTACGGGGTACCAAACGAAGCGTTTTAACGACTATGCCACGATTATACACAAAATTGGTGAGTAAAGTAAAAAATATACGTAATGAGTTTTTTGGAAAATTGCTATGGGTTGGTGAATATACATACATTCATGGAGTAAGAGGAGTTTTAAGTGAGAAATAAGTTAGCAGGATAGAAGCATAGTCTTTAACTCTTCAATAGACATAAAGACATAAGCTAGGGGGATTTCAGTAGCGATTAAAAAAGATCGTGACACTTAGCGTGGTTGATTCGAATTTTCCATCGCGTGTGAGAGTGTCAATATGCCGTTGGATCCGATTTATTTTAGAGTATAAAATCTGACTTGAAAGATTATTATTTTCATTTATTATTCTGGTTTAATATATAACTTGAAACTTTTTGATTTTATTAATTTTTATCTTTTCGCTCGCTGTTTGCCCGCTAACCCTAACGTGGACGCCATATTCAGAGGGGTGATTCCACAAAGTGTAACAGCTTACAAATTGTTGGTTTTTTATTAATTAAAAATCAACGGTAATTAATTTCGATTTTTGAAGTTCTTCAGACCCTCGGCTGTTTTTAAAGACGTCTGTATGTAAAATTTCACGATCGTTGCTCCTAAACTGTGGATTTCTATACAATTAGAGATACAAACATTCATTTTTATATATTAGATTGTATGCTTTATGTATATTACCCATTTTATGTTACATGATTACGTTTCTTTTTTTTTCTTTTTTAATAATTTATTATGTGTTACTGCGAAATAAAAATGTTTGTACCCTTTTAGATTTTATTCCCTTTATTTTGCATTGTACTAAGGTAGACGTATAGCAGTACGTGACATTTCATTATAAAAACCGTATTAGATAAAGCAAATCATAGCGGTCAAAATGACTGCCTAGAGCGCTTATAGGTATGGGGTGTCATTCGACACTTTTAGTGTAAAAGTAAATTTATTTTTTATTATTATTAAAGAGAAATATTTCAAATTATCACTGTGTTGAACTTATTACTTTAAAATGTATTAGTTTATTATGGAAATAACTTCAATCTATGCTGGTGTCTCAATATTTGGTTATGGTACGGTAACTAAGAAGCGTTTACGTGTGAAATTACGGTAATTGAAAACAATTGCAAATCAACAATGACTCAAGACAGAATGAAAAACCTCACAATACTGTCTATAGAAATCCAAGCGGCTAATTCAATAAATTAAGAAGAAGCCATTAACTCATTTTCTGGAAGAAAATAAAGGAAAATAATTTTGCAAAAATATCAGCACACAACACATTTTCTAGAGCTCAATGAAAGGTAGCTGCGAAGACCATCATTGCTTGGGCAAGAGGATAGTGGTGGGTTTTATTTTTAGTCGGTATAAAAAAGGTATATAATTCTATGTTATAGTATTGTTAAGTTAAAAAATATGTTTTTATTTCAATAAATTAAGTTTGGCACACCATCAAAAAGGCTATTACTTTTATCCTGTTATTTGTTATTGCATTAAATAGTGAAAAACAGCTACAGGGGCGGCATGGAGCTGACTTGCCCCCGCTGAGAAATTTCCTAGATACGGCACTGTATTTTTCAGTTGAGAGGTTTTGGAATTTAGGTATGAATATCTGTTGTCCATTTAATCGTTTTTCTTATGGTTGCCAGATTGGCTACTTTCCATTCTCCCCTATGGCGAAACTTCTGAGCGCAAACGCCACATGCGCCCAGCTAATAGAAAATTACCGAATTGGGTCATATATATTCTGCCACCATACACCCAAAATATTTTTACTATGTTTTTATTAACTCGCTTTCTTGTTTGTTTGTTTGTTTGTGTGTGTCCAGTTCAAATCTTGCAATCGATTTTTAACTAACTTCCCGACTAGCTAGACATTTGAAACTTTTAGAATAGCTCAGAACACGATGACAATGCATTCTTTTAATACTTTTAGCCGAAAAAATCAGCAAGGCGGCGCTTTGATCGAACTCAATGCTTACACTTTTGCGTAACGGCGTTTGACGATTTTGAAAACAGAATACATGTGAATTTAGTTTGTTTAAAAAAATATTGTGCGAAAAATTAAAAAAAATTATTAAAATTAAAGTTTATAAAGTCTGTGGATAGTGGAAACGACTAAAAAGTGATTAAAATTAAACAAAAGAAAGTGAAAAAGAATAATTGAGTGAACGTTTGTACAATTAAGAGAGAATTGTCAAGTTTATGGCCCGTATGCCGATCAAACACTTACGAGAGCAAAGCTCTCGCAAAGCCCCTCCCTTCCGCAGAGGGGTCGCAATCGCGATGCAGATCAAACAGCGAGACCTTTTTCTCTCGTAAATATGAACGTCACGTGATCAAAACTTGCGGCTAGTAGGGAGCTCTCGTAAGACTCGTCTTTTCTCTCGCAAAGCCGGAATAGTCATTCGCTTTGCGAAGGAGAAGGATGTTATCCCTTTCTTTAAGCAGGGAATGGATATTACAAGATACGGATAATCCACTTGAGATGGAAGATGAAGTTTTTATTACAAAAATTTAGACTGTGCAAACATGAATTTATGTGTTTATTACATTTTTTCTACAACATCTTCAGCATTTATGAGCTCTAAAAGCTTTTTATTTCTGACTAACAACTATTTTTGTCTTCCATTATTTTAATTAATGTTTCTAAATTTTGATTAATTTTTAGCAGAATTCCTTGCCGGGATGTTGTTTCGATTTCTTGCACCATAGTTTTTTGGGTTTGAAGAGCCTCAGCTTCAAATTTGCTGCTTCTCTTTTTCTTTTTAATGCTAGATGCTTCCTGCCACGTACTGTTGAACTGTCTAGAAAATAATAAAAAATACATAGTAAATGAGATAGCACATGGAACAGAGCTATTATGTCATACATAAAAATCAACATATGTTATTTCATAGAAGTTATTGTCACAGATTATATAGTAAAACTGCAAATAATTATGAAGAAGAGTTCTATGCAGGCATTTACATAAAACTATGTATGTTACGTAAAACATACAATTGTTTAATTTCTATAAAGTATGGTACTAAAAAAATTTTAATTATCTCCAACAATTTCAGTCTGAAATTTATATTTTAAAACTTGTTACAAAAATTTGATTTAAATTTATCAAAATCCAAATAACTTACTTGATGATTGAGCAATATGTCAAGACTTTGTTTCTGCTGTTTTAGTGGTAGTTACAATCTTAGGTATTGTAATTCACTTTGAATAACAACAACTTTCTGGGGGAGGGGGGGAATTAATTAGTATAAATAGCAAATAATTTTACTTTAAATTTATTTAAAATATTCAAATTTTCCAAAAGCATTATGAAACAAACATTCATTTTGTTAGTTACAATAGCTATTTTTTTCTCTGGGATTTTTCTTAGCTTTATGATTATTAAATACATAGTTGCATTTAACAATCACAAAGCTAAACATAATTCTGATATATGACTGAGCATTGGCAGTAATCTTTTGAAGCACAATTATTAAATTTATATTTGCTATTTAAGTGTACAATGTCATGGTCTCAATCCCCACCCTCAAATATTAATAATGCGGTGATCTTTACCTGGTAACAAAGCCTCCTGCAACAAAATATTTTGATCTTTGTTTAATGATTAACTAACAGCATTTTTAAAAATTTATAATAAGATTTATAAACAAAAATAGAAATATGATATTCTTGTACACAAATGCCAGAAAAGTCTAACAGAACATTTTTAGTACTTAATTGTCCCTTAAATAAGCATTACGACATTTTAAAATTTTGCTTTAATTAAATTTATTTATGATAAATATCTTGCAATGTAAAAATATGATATATTATAAATAGCATTGAAAATGATTAAAAGAAATTCTAATAAACAGGTAATTAAATACAAAATTAATAGTTTACTTACCATCCATTTTTTTCTGTTTTAAAACAGCCTACAAGTAAAAAAATAATAATAAAATATTAGGATATTGCTAAAGTCAAATTACATTTTTTTCTTTTCAAATACAACTGAAATTACTTACCAATGCAGATGAATAGAATGACTCATCAGTGATGCCTTCACTGCACTTTTTTCTCGATCTCCTCTACTGAAAAATTTGATGTCCTTTGAGACAATTTTATCTACAAAATGTAAAATAAACAGCCACGTTGATCGAAGTCAAAGCGCGGGTTTTTTCCTATACTGTATACTTTTTCTTGAACCCCAACGCAAGGAAGCAATTAAAATGCCGTGTTTGAGGCAGTTCAGTCGGACGGTTTCGCTAAATTGACCGTCGAATCCCCCCCGCAGGTTAGGGTTCATGAGGGACCCCAGCTCCCGCAAAAGGGAGGAGAAAAAGGGCGTGGCTTGACCATATAAGGTTTTCTTACACATCTTGACGTCATCATTTGCGGAAGCGCAAATTGTTTGATCAGCATAGCTAAAAAGAGTGCTCACCCCCTACTCTCGCAACAACCCCCCGTTTGCGAAACGAGAGACACAAAGCTCCAGCGTTTGTTCTGCATACGGGCCTATATGATTCAATAGAAAATTTAAAAACGTGGTATATAAAAAGTTCTTTTTATCTTGTAATTATTATATTACAAGGGTTTTATTTTTTAGTATTATTGTTGTATTGCAATTTTTTATTTTTCAGTATTATGTTTGTGCATTTGTGTTCATTTTTATTTGGCTCAGCAGTGAAAGGACAATAATTTCTCTGCAAAAAACTGTATAAGCCAAACAACAAAACAACCATGGTTGTTACCACATGTTGTTCCTTCAAGACGTCTTATTTTCTCATATTTTTATGTTCTATTGTGCTTTTCGTATTATGCTTTGCGTTTTTTTATGTTAAACTTGTAAACAATTTTGAAATTGGATCGAATATTATAGAAAGTTTGTTGTTAAAAATTTTACACGTAAGTGAGCATTCAGATATCTGAATTTTAGTTTTGTACACAAAAGAGTTGGTGGATAGATTAATTTTTTTTAATTTTCAGAATAGGTATATTAAGTTTTTGTTTTTGTTTCTTTTGGTTTGGCAAGGGGAGTTTCTTTTTCTTTGAGGGGGGGGGGGTGTAATATAAAAATAATTTTTATATTAATAATCTGACTTCTCCATGTTCCTGTAAAACATAATTTATTCGATTTCTAAAGATGATGTAAGTCTCATAAAGATTGCAGTACTTAATGCCTTCGTTCCCCTGTGGACAGATAAAGATATAGACTTAGGACAACCTCTGTCTAGGGAGACTGAGGCGATAAGAATCATTGGACACGCCCTAGTCCATGACGAAACATAACGTCATAGGGAATAACCTTTGCATCACCTCTTCTGTATTTTCCCGATATAAAAATGAGATCAAGGCTGAAAGCCGCGCCTTTTTTCCGATACTGTTTGCTTCATTTCATATGTTACTCGGTCTAGCTCCCTCCCAATGGGGAACTGCGTATGATCGACAATAAAACTATATTAACTATATCGCCTATTTACTGCGTCCCAATAACCAACTCTTTTCCAGTTGTTCCAGTATCCAATTTTCCAGCTGCTTCTACAAGCCATGATATGTTATTTATATATGTATATATATATATATATATATATGTGTGTGTGTGTATATACACACTTGTATTTACAAAAATAAACGTAGTCAACATTTTTTTATTATTTTATCATAAAAAAGAAAGGATTTCAAAGATAATAGTACTTTACTCAATCACAATAAAGTTTACCATTTCTTGAAATGTTTTAACAAAATAGATATTTTTAAAGTAAAAGCAAATTCTTCAATAAACGCCTTTGATAAAGTCTTTCAGACAATCAATAAAAATTTTAAAAAATGAATAACATAATTATTTTTAGTTTTTAATGCGACTGTCTCTATACAGTTGTTCTTTCTAAAGTTACAATCATTATACTATAGCTCAGCATAGTTCCAAACGCTTGAATAACCAGGCTCTTGTTAATAATAATAGAATCCAAAAAAACGAATCCGACGTAATCGTCTTCGAATGACATCAGAGCAAACGACAGATATCTCAGTTCTTTATCCTGCATCAGTAATTGGAGAAGTCTGCAACGCATTCTCTCGTAGGTGCTGTTAACGTTTGAAGCTGACACACACATCAGCGTGAAGTAAAAGAACGTGCCCAGAAGTTGTATCATTATCGCTCGGTGTGCTTTGTTAGTATTGTTTACATGAAACAAAGATATGTAGATGCAATAGAAGGTATTAAAAAGGACATGCACGTTCACCAACAGTAACAATATATGCAAAGATTCGTTTACCTTGATGGTGTCCGTGAAAGTATAATACTTCAATAGAGCCTTTCTGGGATTCCTTTCCATTTCTCTATCGAGGTTCGAGGCAAATGTTTTTAGTGCGCGAGTTAACAAACAGCATCCTTATAATAGTTGCCGTGTTCTGTAGTCGACTCTGTCCGTAACGCGTCCGGAGCGACCACCTCATATCCATCCATTTGGCATCCATTTTGTTTTATGAGTTAGGCTTAACAAGTTAAAAGTAAAGTTCAAAAAGATTATTTGCCAACTAAACCCAAATAATTGTAATTAAAACAACGTAATATCGACACAAATCAACTTTATTTCGATCAATTTTATTTCAAAATTATCTCTTCATTAGAGAATTATCTCTTTTCCGCCACCTTTCGCGTTATCATAGTGTTACTCAGAACTTGAAAATGTAAACACAAGTGAGTCATTCATTCACCGTGATTCGTTAATTTAAGAAAAATTGAATCAGAATTTTTTTCACAGTAAAACAGGTTTTCATTATTTTAACCATATATAATATATAGATTTTAATATATACTATATATTTTTTAATACATAATATATAATATATATTACAATACAGTATTACAATTTAATATTACAATAATGTCGAATTTAGTTGCAAACTTGACGCATGCGCAGTGATATGTTCCAAACTGTACGTCACAAAAGTTGCTGTAATAATAAGCTAGCCGGTTCAAAAGGCCAAATCTGCAGTATACAGATTTTTTGCATTTACAACACATGGAATTCTATATATTCCACATCTAATACGTGTTTGGTAACGATTCAATAAGTTTGTATGATTTTTAATCAGAATTTCTTTAGTTTATATATATTATTTTGCTTAATATATATTTATACATATATATATATATATATATATATATATATATATATATATATTTAACAATATATAATATATGTACATTAAATTGAAATACACATGCAAAAATTTTTTGCACATGAATAATTTGTATGATATTTTAATCTGATTTTCTTTATATATTTTACTTTTGCTTAATATATTTATACATAGCCTATTTATACATATATATAGCATAATATATAATATATGTACATTAAATTGAAATACACGTGCAAAAATTTTTTGCACGTGAATAATTTGCATATTTTAATCTGATTTTCTTTATATATTTTATTTTTTCTTAATATATTTATACATAGCCTATTTATACATATATAGCATAATATATAATATATGTACATTAAATTGAAATACACATGCAAAAATTATTTGCACGTGAATAATTTGCATGATATTTTAATCTGATTTTATTTATATATTTTATTTTTGTTTAATATATTTATACATAGCCTATTTATACATATATATAGCACAATACATGATTATATAAAATATTTATATTACATTGAAATAGATTGAATTAGCAGTATTGTTTCTAAATATCTGGCTGCATTAGTTAGACTGTACAAGTCGGATTTTAAAATCAGCTGCAAGCATGCTTTTTTTTCCAAGAATGTTCTTTTTAATTATAAACTTCAATATTTTTTTAAAAAACCTCACTGTAATAATTTTTAGTAAAGCATTCTATTGCGATGATAGTGTATCTTTTAAGGTGACTGCCTACGTTGAAAATGTCATTTTTTGACTATTTTGGTCAATTTTATTTTTTCCAGGAATCGTGCAATTCAATCTTTTCTCTTTTCAAAACCATTTTGATTTTCATTCTACATCAATTAGAAGCAGAGTTATAGCTATTTTAAAAAATGTCTGCTACAAAATTGAAGTGGTAAACAACTTGAACTGAGTTTTTCTCAGAATTATGTTTTTAGCACAAATCTTTACCGTTATCATGATATTTCACACAATAATACATATAAATTTTCGGGAAATGTTTTAGATGCTATTGTTAATGAAATGACACTCAATAACTGATGCATAATAATAAATAGTTAAATAGTTTTTGTTTGGGTAGCAGCATACGCCGAAATTTTTAAAAGGGGGGGGGGGGTTACTATGAAAAAGTAGTTTTGAGCAATCAGTGCAGAGCTTGAACCTATTGAAGTAATATATGTAATCAGAAAAAATGGGGGGGGGGGGTTAACCCCCATCAACCCCTCCCCTGCATACGCCACTGTGTTTGGGGCTGTTTTTATAAGGAGAGGAATGATGAATCGGGGAAATTTTCATATTGCAACATTTTTGCATTTTAAAATTTCTCTTAGATTGTGGGTCATTTAAGATAACTGTCATATGTGTCGCATTTTAGCTAATTTTCATTGAAAATTACTTCAAATTGACCAATTTATAAAAATGTATGGTATTTACTGGCAAGTTTTTGTTTATTTTTTAATTTTCGAGTGCTATTTTACCATAAAAAACAAATCTTTAAAAAATGATTTTTTAAAAAAATTGGCTCCAAATGTAGGCAGTCACTTTAAAACAATATTTCAGGTGATTATAAGGGGACATTTTATTATTTTGTTTTGTGCCACTTTCTCGAATTATATTACTTTATTTTTCAGATCTAATAAAAAAAGTATTAAAAAATTTCACCTTCAAATTAGAAAACAATTTAAAATTAACAAATCAGACAGCAAACATTCAAGTAAATTTAAATGTTCTAAATTGCAACACATCAGGTTGCAAAACAGTAATATTCTGTAAAAATTTCTTATATTTTAACAAGGTTATGAATCTTTTTTTTATTGGAACTGTTCAATTACTTACCATCAAGTTTTGACAGGTACTATCTACGGTATGTACTGTATAGTAGTGTGCTTTTCAGAGCGAATACCTAACATAACGGCAAAATTTTCTTAAATTTTTAAAAGTCTGTAAATTTTCCAATACCTTTCACGTTTTTATAGCGTTTCAATTAAATTAATAACAAGTATTCATTTTATATATTCGGGACTTGAAAATGTAAACATGAAGTTAGTCATTCATTCATCATGTTTTTACATGTACTATCTACGGTATGTACTGTATAGTGGTGTGCTTTTCAGAGCGAATACCTAACATAACGGCAAAATTTTCTTAAATTTTTAAAAGTCTGTAATTTTCCGATACCTTTCACGTTTTCATAGCGTTTCAATTAAATTAATAACAAGTATTCATTTTATATATTCGGGACATGAAAATGTAAACATGAAGTTAGTCATTCATTCATCTTTTTATATATATATATATATATATTTTAACCATACTAGCCGCTGCGTGACCAGCATGGTCACTTTTAGTTTTAAATTTCCTTTTGCAAAACAACACAACTGAAAGTGACATATGTAAGGAATGTTACAATTACCTGTCATCATAAATATATGTTGTTAAGGGGTATTCTCTATTAAGCTGATTCTAAAACATCGTGATAAAAAAATGTGAATTTCCATTACCTTAGAACAGAGTTAAAGATAAGACTGAGAAAGCCCACATCAATGATTTTAAAAATTACATCCCTCTTTGTATGTACTATTTTTCAAAATTAAGATATCTATACTTTATCATTACAACAAATAAGAAATTATGGGGGAAAATTTGAAATATAGTGTTGATTACATCACTCTCTGTATGAATTACTGTTAACAATTCAGATATCTACACTTAATCATATTAAATAATAAATTGCTGGGAAAATTTCTTCATTTATAAAATGGAGCAAAAATTCAGCAATTTTTCAAAATTAAGATATCTACACTTTACCATTACAAGAAATAAGAAATTGTTGGGGGGAAATTTTAAATACAGTGTTGATTTCATCACTCTCTGTATGTATTACTGTTCACAATTCAGATATCTACACTTAATCATATTAAATAATAAATTGTTGGGAAAATTTCCTCACTTATAAAATGGAGCTAAAATATAGTGTGGATTTCAACTATGATATTCATAAAACTTCTTGATATACAGATTTGAGTATTTCAAAAGTAGGAGATACTAAAGCGACAGAATCAAAAGAATGGATTCTAGATAAACCTACATACAACTGTCCATGGTTAAACACTGGATTTGATAAGTCTAAACATGTATTATCAAAAGATCAGCGGTTGTAACTTATGCCGCCACTACACACACGCGGTTTTAAATTGCGGACAGCCGCTGTTTACATCCGGTAGTTGCAGCCGTTGCCATTCGAAGTGTAGAAATATCGTAGATTTTTGTGCCGCATACCTACGCGTTTTATATATAGGGATTATTTTAACCAGATATTACAATAATATCAAATTTTGTATTTTCGGAAAGTTGCAAACTCGGCACATGGATAGTGATATGTTCAAAAGTGTCTGTACGGTAGCGTGCTTTTCAAAGCGAATACCTAATATAACCGCAAAATATTCTTACATTTTTTTGAAGTGTTTTATTGAATATTTCTAAATTACCAGCACACGTGGCTTTCATATGAATTTCTAATATTTTAATAAGGTTATGAACCCTTTTTTTTATTGGAATGTTTACTTAATAACCGTCAAGTTTTGACGGGTACCATCTAGTATGAAATAAAAGTAGATGATAAATATAGATGGCAGAGCAGTGGCAAACCAAATATATTCAATTAACCTAAGAATAGTCAAAGTAATTGCCCATGTTGGATCTTCTGTTGGTATGTCAAATATCTTCAACATGAGGACTCTTTCCAGTGGTGTTATGGCCAAAACGCAGACAATCGTGAAGATTGTGAAATACACAATATGAAACACAAGGATGAGTTTGACAACACGCTTGATGCTGTCTCGTACCAATGCTCGATTTATCGAACCTATGTTATCAATCATGCGTCGATATTTACCATTGTCCTCCCTTTTTTATGGATTAAAATACGAAATATATTTGTGCACAGGTGAAAGAACATTTCTGCACCAAGACGTTATGTACTTTCAGAAAAAATGCTTACTTTAGTCCATGGGCACAAAGTTAAGTAAAACAATGCAACGTTACTTAAAATTGAGCATACTGAAGTAAAACATTTTTTGACGCTCCTGAAACTTATTTCCAAACTACAGCAATGTGTCGAAAATACAAACGAAAATTAAGGAATAAAATCCTGCATATAATCATGTTTTGGAGCATTTTTTGTTTTAAAAACCTTAAGGTGATTTTTTTTATCTTACACGTAGCATTTTGATTACTTCCTCTGAATAGTTCCTTCAAACAACTTTCAATAGTTTTTCGTTTATCATTCCTATCCAGAATAGTACCGTGAATGTACGAGCGAATAACTTTTGACAAGGGAGTCTCAGGGTCTGCGAAAATAACTTTATGCTGTACACAAATAATAGCTTGCTATGAACGTTGATGCCGACGTCAAATAAAATACAGAATTACGTTATTTTACACTCACATGCACAAAGGTGATCAATCAGAATGACGTCATATTGTACGCCCATGGACAAAGACAATTTTTTTTAGTGACTGTTATTTCCAAACTATCCGCAGCCAATTAATAGCTTAAGTATTGCTTATTGCAGGACAAATGATATTTGCTGCATGTTATTTTTGATTTATAGCTATATCTAAAGTAATAAATAATTACACTGCTGGCCACCCAAATTGCAACACCAAGAAAGACAAGAGATATCACAACAAAATTTATTTTGTAGATAATATGTTGACCAAGTATCAAATGATTAAATTTATAGACTTCTGTGAAGTGTGGTTCCTGCCAAATTCAGTAGCCAGAGTAGCCGCCATTGTCGGAGATCACCGCTGCCACACGCCTCGGCATTGATTCAAAGAGACTTTGGATGAGTTCTTGGGGTACAGCAAACCAAGCAGCTTCCACACGTTGCCAAAGTTGATCTGCTGTGGCAGCTGGGGATGGAATCTGGGTCAATCATAGACCAACCATGGACACATGTTTTCTATCGGCGAAAGATCCGGAGAGCGAGGCGGCCAGGGAAGCAATTCAATCTGGCGATTGACGAAGAACCATTGGACAATGCGTGCCACGTGTGGTCGCGCATTATCCTGTTGAAATATGGCTGTGGGCAAGCCCTGAAGGTAAGGAAGGACAACTGCCACCAACACCTCGGAGATGTAGCGCTGGCTGTTTAAAGTACCGGCAATGCGTACTAGAGGTGTGCAAGAGTGATATCCAATACCGCCCCATACCATAATACCCCGTGCAGGACCAGTGTCGCGGTACATAACGCAGCTGTTCAGCATCCTCTCTTCACGGTGTCTCCAGACTCGAATGCGACCATCGTGGTGTTGCAGACAGAAGCGTGACTCGTCAGTAAAGACAATTTCATTCCATTCTGCCTTCCACATCCTTCTGTCATCGCACCATTGGCGGCGGAGACGTCTGTGGTTCTGCGTCAAGGGTAGACAAAGCAATGGACGTCTTGCGGACAGACCACCCTGCTGTAAACGGCGTCGAATGGTACGCGCAGACACTGGATGATGCGTTACAGACTGCATGTGCTGTGCTATGGTTCGTGATGTGACTGAGCGATCCGCCACTGCCATGCGCACAATTTGCCTGTCATCACGTGAAGTGGTGCGCTGAGGTAGATGCGCTGAGGTAGAACACGCCGGTCCGTCGTACCCTCCTGCATCCAACGATCACATATCCGCATTACAGTTGTTTGGTTTCGTCCAACACGACTACCGATTTCCCTGAAAGATAATCCACAATTTCTGTAGGCCACTATCCTTCCTCTGTCGAACTCGGATACTTGATCAAAAGATGATCGCTGTTTTCGACGAGGCATAATTGATCGTTATTTTTTAAAAAACGACAAGAAAAACACAATTGCCGAACTTGAAATCGTCGAAATCTCCAAGCCTTAAATAGCGCTTTGAAGTGGCGCCAAAGGCGCGCGTGATGTGCGTCTGCGCTGAAATTCTAATCATTTGCATATCTCACCTCTGCTAATGCATGCTGTAAATTTCATGTTATTTGCATGTTTCCTTCAGGGTGTTGCATTTACAGTGGCCAGCAGTGTATAAACTTGGTTCTCCCATTGCTATATAATACGACTAGAATGAGCATCCCAAATAGTTGTTTTGATGCAAATAAGTATCATCGAGGAATAAGTGTAGAAATACAATTGCTTTTAAAAAGCTTTTAGAGGATTGTTCACCGTAGGTTGTCTATCAATTTTTAATACGTCGTTTGATTCATTGTTTCCCTTTTTGTCAATTAAATATGCATTGAAACATTTCTTGACGTATTACAGAGGCTGTTCACACATTTTTTAGACGATGTATATTGTATTCACAAAACTAAATTACATAAAATTCTTGTGTTTTTAATGTTCTATTTGACATCCCTTATTCTGAAAAATCTTTCGACACCAAAATTTCCAGGATAATAATGCCTTTTGAAGTGTCAGAAGAGGTATTCTATCCCATTCTTCCTGAACAGCTTTCCAGAGTCCTGTAAGGGTTTTGGGGCGACGTTTAGATAATGCAGATTTTAAAAGTCCGAAAGCACAAAAATCCATAGGTAATACATCGGGAGATTTAGTAGGGATATCAGTGAAGGGTATGGCCTTGATACCAGTTTTTTGTTCCATTTCTTTTAGGAAATTTACAGTGGATTTTGATGTGTGACTGCTAGCTTTGTCCTGATGGAGTCTCACAGATTGATGGCACTGTGGGTAAAGCGAAGGTATTTCATTCAGAAAAATTGGCGATAAAATATGTTCCTGATAGTATTTGGAGTTAATCTTGACATTTTGTTCCACTCTTTTTATTTTTAACTTGCCATTATAAGAAAAACCAGCAACAATCATGAATCCCTTAGAAAAACTTTCTTTCGATTCTTTGAACTATGTACTTAAATTTTTTCTCCCCTTTTATGATAATAAATGGCTCTTTTTTTGTTGCAATCATATAAATGCACCCATGATTCATCTATTGTGACAATTGTTTTCTATTTTTCTTTGGATAAGTGTTTCTCATATAGAATTCTGCAGCATGTCCTGTGTTCAGCGATATGATTTGGAAGAAGACGATGCACATTGCGTTTTTTCGCTTTCTTAAGATTTAAATCAACGTTAATCATTTTGTTTTCAGTGGATACCGAGCATATTAATGATTTTGCAACTGTCCTTTGTCTAGGGGGATTTTCTTTTAACATTAAACAACGTATGTTTGCAATAGTCGAAGATGTCCGTTTTTTCCTTGGATACTTGTTTGGAATTTTTGTCCCACTTGAGGCTCCAATTTGACGTTTTTTTCCTTTCTTGTTGACGATATTACCTATCGACGCTTTAGATATTACAAAACCATGACTCTCACATCGTTTTTGGATAACGGAGTATGCATATTTCTCTTCGGAAAGAGCATAAATGTAGCCTTCGAACCACTGCTTTGTTAAAAACGCCATTTTGAATAAAAACAAAACTTTCAAGCCGGAGACGAAGATTTTGACTTTTAAAAACATAGTACAATTGCAATTATTTCTTTTGCAGCAAACGAATTTTTATTACCGCTTACCAAAATAGTCTAAAAAATGTGCGAACAGCCTCTGTATATACAGATGATTCAAAATTAAATGTGCCTGTGGGCAGTGTCATAGGGAAAACGCCATTTCAATATTAGAGGTTGTTGTCATCAACACAGCTGTCACTTTGTATATTACGACATCAATATTAGAATCTTGAACCTAATTTTGGAGTACTTCAGTTTCATATAAATAGGTTTCAAATGAGAAAGTTTATTGTTCTAGCAATTCTAGATAATTATAGAAAAATGATTTTTCAATCGCTAAAAGAGTTTCAAATGGAATTTCAGACAATCTTGGAAAGGTTCATTATTATTACCATGTTTATATTAACTCTCTTGTTTGTTTGTGTGTTTGTCCGGTACAAATCTTGCAATCGATTATTAACTAACTTCCCGACTAGCTAGACATTAGAAACTTTTAGAATAGCTCAGAACATGATGACAATGCATTATTTTAATACTTTTAGCTATCTTTAAGCAGAATGGAATTCAATTTCAGTTAATTTTCTTTTGTAGACTGGTGCAGCCATCTATCGGCCGGGACGAGAACGAAAAGTTAAACGCAAGTTAACTTCCAATTAATTTAAATTCTTCAAGTTGATGGGATAATTCATCAAAAATTTTTTTAAAGTATTTATTAATACACAGGATTATCAAGTTTATATGATTCAACAGAAAATTTATAAACATGGTATATAAAACGTTCTTTTTATCTTGTAATTATTAATTCTTCTCTTGTATGTTATTAAGACTTGTATTACTGTTACATTAACGCGTAGCCAATGTCGACTTATCAGAATGGTGATGCCAGATAATATATATATATATATATATATATATATATATATATATATATATATATATATATATATATATATATATATATACTCATGGACAAAAAAATTAGCGCACCAAGAAGGAGTCGTCAAAATGAAACGAAATTTTACATACGTAATGACTACTTTGATATAAGTAAATGATAAGAAAATCAAAGAAAAAGGATAATTTATTTCAGAGAAAAAGGCAAAAGAACGGAGGAGTTAATACTCCGTTGAACCCCTTCTAGCGCGAATGCACGATGCGATACGATCGGGCATTGAGTCATACAAGTTCTGTATGATGTCTTGAGACATTTCGTTCCATATTTGCTGTAACCTTGCCTCTAGTTCGTTCAAACTCGTGGGATGCCCAACTCGTCGTCCCAAATGATCCCAGATATGCTCGATTGGAGACAAATCTGGGGATAGGGCAGGCTAAGGAAGGGTAGTAACAGTGCGGAGACAGTCTTGTGACACCCTTGCCGTATGAGGCCGAGCATTGTCTTGTTGAAAAATGGCTCCTGGGAGCCGTTGCATGAGTGGCAACACATGTGGTTGCAGAATTTCATGAACATACCGCTGGGCTGTCATGGTGCCACGGAACAATACTAGGGGTGACCGTGTATTGTAGGCAATGGCAACCCATACCATCACACCAGCTGTGGGAGCGATGTGTCGCTGTACAGCAAAGGCAGGATTGAAGCGTTCACCACGGGCTCTCCACACACGAACACTATTGTCATCACTGCCGAGATTGAATCTGGATTCGTCGCTAAAGACGACCTGGTTCCATTCAGCTGCAGTCCAGTTTCCTCGGCAAAACTCCAAACGGAGGCGTCGATGGGTGGGCGTCAAGGGCAGCACACGTAATGGGCACCGCGATACCAACTGTCCTTCAGCCAGGCGCCTTCGTATAGTTCGAGAAGACACAGAGGCCCATAGTGAAGGTGCTACCTGTGCCTGGATGGCGGCCGATGAAGCAGTTGGCTGTACGCGTGCATTTCTTACGATGTGGCGGTCTTCTCGACGACTGGTCTGTCGAGGGCGACCTGAGCCTGGTCTTCGTGTACATGACATCTCTCGGGTCCACTGGTCCCAACACCTCCTCACAAGACTATCAGAGCGGCCTAATTGACGAGCTACTCGCCTAGCTGACCACCCAGCTTCCATCATCCCGACGATTCTCCCCCTCTCAAACTGCGACAACTTCTTATATTGTCTTCGAACACGGCGTAATGGCATGTCTATCTCAGCTCTTCCTTTGTAAATGATTCAGCACACTCAAACAAGCTTTGGTTACCTGTTTTATACTCCACAGAGTACGATGTTCAACGCCGTCTACCGGCTATACGTAATGCGCAATCACGCTGCATTTCTAATCATTTGCATATCTCCCCGACATGTACCTTCATTGCAAGATTATGTTACGATCCCGCAATTATTTCTGGTTGCGCTAATTTTTTTGTCCATGAGTGTTTACTTGATGTATTACCCGGCTTCGCTCGGGATTCAGTTTCTGTTATTATTTTTTTCAATGATTAGCCTCATGTTATGAAGTCCTACAGATTTTGCAAAAATTCTTTTGCGGGGGCAAATAGCATTAGTTTGTTGTCGGTGAAGTCGTTGTTCATCGCTTTCCTCTCCTTTCGATGTTGAAGCTCGAAGACAATCGTATGTTCGACGTGTTAAAAGTTTCTTCATCAGTCTCACTGCCACGGATCACTACAATTAGAATTCTGTTACCTTCAAGCTCTTGGGAATGTTTTTTCTTCAGATTCTTGTGTGCGTCTAACTGTATTTCGAATTCTGTTGGCTTCGCGCTCTTCTGTTTTTTTTTCTTCATCACATTGCTTATTTCTCAACAATCTTTGATATTTCCCCTTACTTCTGCAGAATTAAAACTTGGTCTCCTCTTTTTGGGCATTTTAAAGCATTAATTTACAGCTAGTCAATAACGTTTGAATGGATTTATTATTATAGAAAAATAATCAATAATGTTTGAATGGATTGAGATCACATTCAGTATTAAAACACAGCAAATCTGGTAATTATTATAGAAAAAGTATATACACGTATTTCATGCTCGGAATTCTTTCTCAAAACTAAATCGTCTGCTACGTTTCAATGCCACTTTCAGACTTTCTTAATTATAATATACACGTATTTCATGAATGTAATTCTTTCTCAAAAGTAAATCATCTGCTGTGTTTCAATGTCACTTCAGTTATATAAATCATCGCGGCAAGGCTAAACGCACGTGTTTCTAGCTAAGTCAACGTGTCCTGCAGTATATTTGAGTTTGAACAGGTAGCTTGGGATAGTTTCAATTCATGAAATGGATAGATAACAGATTCATTGAAAATGAATGACTTTCCATCCTTATACAGTTATTTCCGCTTATAAGAATCACGTTTGTTATTACTGTTTTTGATTCTTATAAGCGGTTGATTCTTATAACCGAAACTTCCCTTTGGACAGGCACACATACACAAATATATACTTGTACATATATATAAACACACATCACATATATACATAATTTACCATTAAATACTCTTTAATTTACGTTATTTATCATTTATTAAAATTATTTTTTATAATTTTAAAAATACTCAATTTCTAAACACATACTATAACTCAATTTCTAGACATATAAGTAACAACACATGATTATAAAATCAACAAGAGGCAGCTTCTCTTTGACTACACTTTGGAAGAGCATCATATCTAATTAACAAGTTCTGTTTTTCAGAAAAACTAAGAGTTTTCCTTGTTTTTATCATATTTGAATTCGACTATCAAAAAGTTCTAACACTAACTGGCAATTTTGTTAGAAAACTAAAGTGAATACTAGCGACGTATGCTTATTACAGTCTCAGACGAAGATTCACCTTATAGCTTACGTTTCACGGTTTGATTCAGAATCAAACCGTGAAACGTTTGATTCAGCATCTGGTTCATCTGATTCAGCAAAATGGATCCGTTTACGTTTCACGGTTTGAAGTGCTGAATCCACTGTCCCGTTTGCGTAAGTGATGGTGGACACTTCGCGGAAGATTTATGTGTTTCAATGTCCAGAAATCTGCAACCAGGAAGTAAGTGGTGGGAAAAAAGGAGTGCTTGTCTGGAGAAAAGTGAAATCGGACCCGGGCGGGTTAGATGCCCCTGGGTAAAGCTAATAAGACAGTGTTTAGCAAAAGCGTATAAGGAGAAACTCTTATGTTATGTCTAAAGGAATGTATTTTAGGACTGTTTTCCACCCCAAAGTTTTATCAATCTTTCATTTCAAAAACTTAAGAAAGAATTTCGTACCTTTTGAGAGTTCAAGTGGCATTTTTTGGAAAAATGAAAGGAAGGCGAAGATTGCAAACTGATTCTTATAACCGGTGGATTGATTCTTTAAAGCGGAAATTTTAACATGGAAATAATACATTTGTTTTTGTTTTTGCGATATTGATTCTTATAAACGGTTGATTCTTATAACCACTGATCACTATAAGCGGTGGTTACTGTATTAGCTATTAACTCAACATAAATACAATAATCTATTATAGTTCTTGTCAGCGTGCACGTGAAACGAGCACGTCAACAAAAAACCTAATAATTAAATTGCAGAGTAAAATCGCAGAAGAAACGTTGTTTGTTACAATAGGTATACGTTAAAACTATTGATGAAAGCATAGACGACAAGACTTTTTAAACAATAACAATTCAAATTTATTTGTTTAAAATATTAAAAGTTAGTTTAACAATCTTCAACAATAAAATATCCATATCAATCAATAGCGTTCTCTAAATTCATTAAAAAAACAAGTCTCATATATACAAACAACAGTGTCTATACACTGTGATGGAATTACCTCAAGTTAGGCATAGGCAAAGACTGTTAGCCCCTTATTCTATTTTCTTTACTGCGTCTTAAACTTAAACTATAAATCAACATTACCTTTCTTCAGATTGTCCTCAGCTTCATTATCTATCTACTCAACGGTATATTACTGAATCCTATGCGAGCCTTATATACGCCTCATCTAATGATATTCAACGATCCGGTTTGTTTAAAACGCACCAACTACTGGAAACTGAATAATAAATTATTTACGGTAGCTTCTTCACAGCTGTGGAAATTCGATTAAAGATTTGATCCGGTTATCAGGTTTTATGATCAAACCGGTCTAAAACAAATGACGCAATACCCGGAAAGGCAAGTACATGATTCGTTTCACAAGTAGTCTTTAGTGTAACTCGCTAACAAATGCCCCCCCACTTGTCTTTTCGACATAAACTAGTAATATGAGAATTCAAAACCATCACAGTTTACATTTCGATTTTTTTCTGTCAGAACTAGAATACATATAAAACAATTAATTCAAACCAACATTAGTCTTGTTAACAAAATGCGATAGCAACATATAACAACAATAATACAGTCTTAACTTAGGAATACACAGGTACAAAACAAATTGCTGAGAAGGTTCAAATCTGCAAGTTCTAAACAAAAGTTATTTCTGCTTCTGTACACTATTGTTGGCTGAAAACCAATATAACAACTAACAAACCACAATAAAGAGTTAAAACATACAATGACTAGGACACGACTACATTCAATCATATTCAAATATCAATACATATGTACGTGGGCGCCCACTCATACAAATTCATTCAAACACATAAAACAAATTGGTTTTCCATTGAGAAGTTATCGTAAAATATTTAAATATCTAAAAACACAGAATACATCCCATAATATCGCACTGCATAAATATCAGAAAAACAACTCACATACAAACACTGAGCTTTAAACAAATTTTTCATTAGACAAACTTTCCTTGATTAGGTGGGGAAAAAAACATCCACCCAAAGCAAGTAAACAAAAACATTGCAAAAATTCACAATTTCAAACACTAAGTGCACACACCACTTCAAAATAAATTCCTGCAAAAATTCAAGAAAAGTTCATGCAAAAATCTCATCACATAGGTGCCTCAGTTCGAATTTGGTCAGGGGTTTGGTAAAAGGATCTGCTAGATTTTCTTTACTTTTTATATAATTTATGTCAAATATGTTCTGATAAACTAGGTCACGAATAAAAAATAATTTGACATCAATATGCTTACTTCTATGGTTCTCTACTGGGGATTTAACAAAATCTATACACGCCATATTATCAACATATAGAATTGACCTAAGCTTTCCTCCAAGAACTAACTTTCTGGCATAACATTCTTCTAGAATTCTATCAAACCACATAAGTTCCTTTGTGGCCTCTGTCATAGCGTAGAATTCACTTTCCATAGTTGACAACGACACGCACTTCTCCTTGAAAGTCCTCCACATGACTGGAGCTTTTCCAAGAAACACTATCTGTCCCCCCATAGAAGTCCTGTCATCCTTATTGGCTGCGAAATCTGCATCGGTGTAAACCGTTATACTAGGTTCATTGCACGCAAGTTTAAGTTTAAAATTGTGTGTGTGTATAACATAGCCCAAAAGTTTTATCAAACCATCCCAGTGAATTCTACCAGGATTACTTTGGTATTGGCTAAAAATGTTAACGGCATAACTTATGTCGGGCCTGGTTCTACTAGCGAGGAACGATAGACAGCCTAGTAAATTTCTATAGGGATATTGTTTCATTTCTTCTATTTCAACATCTGATTGTGGACACTGTTTCTTTGAGAATACTGTACCCTTGCTGATTGGAAGTGAGGAAACCGGTACGAAGAATTTTGTAAACCTTTTACGAATATCGTCAATATAAATTGACTGACTCAACAAAACTTCTCCCCCCTTTTCTTCAAACTCAACTCCCAACAGCTTTCTAGTTTTTCCCAAAATTTTTAAATCAAAATGTGTCTTCAACAATCCTATGGCTTTGTCTATTATCTCCTCGTCCTTACCGAACAAAACCATGTCATCAACATATAAAAGTAAAATCAACACACAATTAAAATCATATGCACAGTTACACCAATTTAGTTTGCTAAAACCTAGTTCTATCAATACTTTATGAATCTCGAAGAACCATTCTCTACCACTTTGATGCAATCCATAGATAGCTTTATCCAATTTGCATACAAAATCTTCCTTACCTTCTACAACAAAACCGGGAGGCTGAGACATGTAAATATCATCTTTTAATGGTGCATACAGATAAGCTCCTTTGACATCACACTGTCTGTGGGTCCAACCCTGTAAAACTACTAAAAGTGAGAAAAAAAAACGAATTAGACTGAAATTAATGACTGGGCTAAAAGTCTCTTCGTAAGAAACTCCTTTAATTTGTTTAAAACCCTGTGCCACCAGTCTGGCCTTATACCTGGCCACCTCGCCCTTTTCGTCTCTTTTCAACGCAAAAACCCACCGGCATCCTATGATATCTGTATCTGATGGTAACTCAACTAGGTGCCATACCTGTCTTTCTGTCATGACTTTCATCTCTTCTTCCATAGCCTCTACCCACTGTTTATGCTGTGGTGATTTCAATGCTTGCTTGTAAGTATTAGGCATCTGTATATCGTCTAGTCAGGAACTAGCATAACTTGTGGATGCGGTAGCTGGTTTATCTGATATTTTCCCTTTATATCCATTTTTATCTGAGGAATCGGAATGGATTCTTTCCAATCGACCAAATGGATTTCTTTTCCAATCGCTACTTCTAAGATCTTGGGCTGGCAAGGGACTCTTATCAATTTGGGTTTCTTTAGGACTATCTTTTTCCACCAAATCTTCGTCACTCTCACGGGGTAGATTCTGACCTAAATTGATAATAGAAACGTCTTCATCTCCCTCATGTTTAGAGTATGATTCGGTGTTAGGATTATCACTGGGACCCATCATTGCTCCACTGTCGCCTTCCATCCCTTGTGAATCCTCACAGAATCTGACATTTATGGTCTCCACCACATTATTGGTGTCTGGGAACCATATCCGATAACCCTTGGTGTTAAAGGCATATCCAATCATCACCCCTTTCTTCGCCTTGGCGTCTAACTTCGCTCTGTGTTGTCGTGGTACACCAACATACGCGATGGACCCAAACGGCTTCAAGTGGTTTACCGATGGCTTATACCCTCCAAAAAGCTCAAATGGTGTCTTACTTAGACCTTTATGTACAACCCTGTTCCAGACATAGGTGAAACTTAAAACTGCATCAGGCCAAAATTTTGTCTCTAACCCACTGTCTGCTAACAAGCACTTCGCCCCATTTGATACTGTCTGGTTGAACCTTTCTGCAGTACCGTTCTGCTCTGGTGTATATGTGTTTGTGAGTTCATGTTTTACCCCATGATCATTGCAAAATTGTGTAAAATTATTGTTTACAAACTCAGTCCCGTTATCGGTACGGATACTTTTTATTTTCCGCCCTAGGAACCTCTCTGCACGAGCGACATGATTTCTAAAAATCCGGAAAACCTCAGATTTTTCACACATAGGGTAAACAGAGCACTTACGTGAATGGTCGTCTATAATCGATAAAAAATATTTTTCACCGTTGCGACCAATAGTACTGCAAGGACCCCAAGTATCCATATAGATCAAATCATTGGGATATTTAGAGCGTCTAAAATTTACAGATTTAAAACTAACCCGTCTGAACTTGTTAAGTGTACAGGTTTCACAGTCAAAATTATGATCTTCAAATTTTTCCAACCCCTTTATGGCATGTTTCCTAATTGTATCCCGGACTACATATGGACTTATATGTGCTAACCTTCGATGTACCAGTTCATCGTCAACTTTCCTGGCCACACAAGCACTGCAATCCTCTCTTATTCTGGCAACTCGGGGATTTTTAGGACAAACCTGATATAAACCATTCTTTAATTTGGCAAAAAAAACAGTTTTATCATACCGGTTTTTAATTCTTACCATACCTTGACCGCCTTCGAACCTGAGACCTTGTCTGTCTAAAACAGAACCTGAAATTAAATTCAACTTAAGATTAGGTGAATACATGACATTGTACAAATGGAATGTTCTGGAGCCAAACTGTAGCTGAATTGTCCCTCTACCTGTAATCGGGAATGTCACTCCTTCGATAGCTACGGATAATTTATCGTCCTTTATTTCCTCAAAATCCTGGAACCACTCCTTCACTTTACAAAAGTGATGACTAGCAGCAGTGTCGAAAGTCCATAAATTCGAAGATTCTTCAAAATTACTCACATAAGTTTGCACAAGATTAATCGAAGGAAATCTCACCTTCTTATTTGCTGAATTTGGTTTTGATTTATAACGCACAGGACTTATTCCACGTGCAGGGGAATAACTTCTAACTGCCGTACTCTTCCGATAAGGTGATGTATTTCTTGGTGGAACACGCTGTCTCTGTTGGTACTCGTTAACGGGATTTCCATTGAAACAATTTCTTTTAATATGTCCCACCTGATTACACCTAAAACATGTCATATTTTTCTTGCGTGTGACTGCAGAATAAGCTTTGACTTCATGCATTTTGTTACGGTCTTGTTCTCGTACCGTCAGTCTATCTTCCTCAGCTACCAGTTCTACGAGTATGTCCTTAAATTTAAATTTTTCTTCTGGCCATCGTAATATGGATTGTGAAATGCTATCATAAGTTTCTGGTAAGTAGCGTAATAACTGAAAACTAACGTACATTTCATTAATTGGTTGGTTTATACCTCGTAATTTTTCAACAATTCTCGTTAAACGTGCTGCAAACAGGCTAATTTTTTCATGTGGTTGAATTCTGCTAGAAAATAGTTCATTAATCAGTTGCATATGCCTCGACCTATTGTCGGGTTCAAAAAATAATTTTAATTTGAGCCATGCTTCTCGGGCATTCTCTATTCCCTCCACTATTTTCCGAAATTCAGGGGAAATATTTAAATAAATCAATGAAATTGCGGTTCCTGCACGGAGATTATAATCCCTAACGTCACGATATGTAACTTCAGGACCCGGATACTCTACCCGAGTAGTTACACTCTTTGTAGTATCGGTATCTTTACTCGCTGTGCTTTCAACTTCCGTTTTTTCATTCTTAGTTTTAAGTTTTGGTACTAGCTCTGTGCCTGCTACTATGCCCCAACATCCACGCTCCATAAGAATGTACCTCATATCTTCAGCCCAATTCCCGTAATTTGTTGCGTTCAGCTTCTCTATTTGGGTCTGCATTTTAATTGTATCCCCGAAATTGACACTTTTCAAAACTTCAAATTCTTTCAAAATACAAAATAAACTTCACTTGTCGTCTATGTTAATATGCATCAACATTAAACTTACTTCAATTCCATTCAACGCCCCCCCATCTTCAGGGCCACTGATATAGTATCAAAACGTAAAAACATATTATTTTCATGGGCGAAATATTGTAATAACATTGTTGCTAATAATCCTTTCAGTTGTTATGAGCGTATACCGTCAATAACATCTGGTCATTGCCTATTTAGCTTTTATGGTCATATACCTTCAGTAACATCTGGCCCATAACCTCTTTTATTGTCAGCGTGCACGTGAAACGAGCACGTCAACAAAAAACCTAATAATTAAATTGCAGAGTAAAATCGCAGAAGAAACGTTGTTTGTTACAATAGGTATACGTTAAAACTATTGATGAAAGCATAGACGACAAGACTTTTTAAACAATAACAATTCAAATTTATTTGTTTAAAATATTAAAAGTTAGTTTAACAATCTTCAACAATAAAATATCCATATCAATCAATAGCGTTCTCTAAATTCATTAAAAAAACAAGTCTCATATATACAAACAACAGTGTCTATACACTGTGATGGAATTACCTCAAGTTAGGCATAGGCAAAGACTGTTAGCCCCTTATTCTATTTTCTTTACTGCGTCTTAAACTTAAACTATAAATCAACATTACCTTTCTTCAGATTGTCCTCAGCTTCATTATCTATCTACTCAACGGTATATTACTGAATCCTATGCGAGCCTTATATACGCCTCATCTAATGATATTCAACGATCCGGTTTGTTTAAAACGCACCAACTACTGGAAACTGAATAATAAATTATTTACGGTAGCTTCTTCACAGCTGTGGAAATTCGATTAAAGATTTGATCCGGTTATCAGGTTTTATGATCAAACCGGTCTAAAACAAATGACGCAATACCCGGAAAGGCAAGTACATGATTCGTTTCACAAGTAGTCTTTAGTGTAACTCGCTAACAGTTCTCTTACCCGCATTTTGTAAATCCCGAAAAAATCCAAATCAACCCTCCCATTCGTAAAAGAAGCCATACCTCGCAAATAAAAGTATGTCCGAGTGCTGGAACTGCAATCCCGAAAAGAACATTCAACGGTTTAATTTTTTGAAACAAGCGCGTTACATAAAATCCAGATAACCCTAGTTTACAAGTAAATCACAAGCTCTGATTGGCTGCTAATTATTCAAATCGGAAGCAATAAATGGTTTAACTTAAAAGTATTTAACAACACAAACCAAATTTGGCATTTTATCGTCAACTTGGCAAAAATCTAAAAAACATCGCCAAAAAAATATCGCCATCTTATTTAAATCGGGAGCAATAAATGGTTACCTTAAAAGCATTTAACAAACACAAACCACATTTGGCGTTTCATCGTCAAATTGGAAAAAATCTAAAAAACTTATCGCCAAGCTGCGGCACCGTGTATTGGGAATGAGCCAAATTAAATTTAAATAGCAGGCATGGAATTGCAAATATATTTCAGCATTGCAGAAAATCTCAGTTTAGACGCAAAACAAATAAGTTACGGCAATAAAAATTAAAATTGAAAATGGCGAGTCACGATGTTTCGCAACATTTGACGCGCCGCTAGCTGCATGACTTGGCGACATTTACATTTGGCGCCAAGTGACGTCCCGCTAACAGAAAAGTACCGTCAATTTAATAGAATAAAATTGTATACGTATATGAATTTATTTACTTATTTGTTATTTTTTTGCAGAGGTTTAATGAGAGTTACGACGAACTCTAAAAACGGACGTTTAAAATATAGAGTTTCAAATATTTAAATACTAAAAATAATAAATAAACTTAAAATTAACATTAAAATTATTAAAATATTTTTTGTTAATTTCTACATAAAGCGAATTAAAGTCATTTGATATCGCTGTATTTACAGTACAGTAAATTATTCGGTGACCAACTTCCTTTTTAGTTGTTCTTAAAATACTCTCATTAATTTTTGGCATTATATCGTATGTCTCTATCCAACTCCCCAACACAGACTGTCATCGTGGGTTCCCCTCACCTCTTAGGACCCCCCAAGGCGACAGACACGACACACTAATTAACCATTCTTACCGCTAAATCATACCATTTGGTGACAGTTTTTTTTTTCGGCGAAAATGGTCGACGAGATAATACGTACCAGTTTCCCGTAGTTACTACGTCAATTACAGAAAATACAACTTAAACTGATATATGATTGAAAAATCTTACTACGATTGGGATTAATGGAAATTCCTACTCTAGATACACAAGGATTTAATATCTTAAAAGAAACACAAATTGCAAGTTAGATTTAGATTTTGATTTGTCATTTAATAAAAGAAACGAAGAAAAACAAACTACACCACAACGGATCAAAGAGCAAGGCTAACTGTCGTTATTATTCTCAACGTATAGTCAAATAATTATTATTCTAATGAAATTTTTAAATATTTGATAAATAAATTACTGTTTATCAGATATGGTAAGAAAAGAAAGTAATGTACGAGTATGTTAAAATCTGTTTTAAAACTTTCACCGCATTTTGAAAAAAAACAAGAAATGATATAAACCTGACATAACTAATTATGAAGTAATATTTCACTAAAGAGACAAGCACTTACCAGATTTTTCAATAAGTAATCCTTCCATAACGCAAGGTATCCTGCAAGTATGACTCTTCAACGGAACCCTCTACGGTGGATCGTCACGTTAACGCATATGTTCCCTTACTAATGGGTTTCAAACGTAGTTGTATAAATAAACTCTAGGGTTGTCGTTATTTTGAACTAGCCTAACCAAATTTTGCCAACTTACATTGATTGCGCAACACATAGGTGCATATACCATGGGCAACTTGCCAAGTTAACTTCTTAAGGCTACTTTTGGCCGTTATTTATGAAAGACAGCTGTCCAACTCTGATAATGCAAAAACTTTCAAGTTCGCATTGCCCGTCCAATAGATGAAGAGACGCGGCGACCGACCGCCTTAGGCGACGAATTGAAATAGGCGCCAAAATGAGATAGAGTGGTAAAAATATGAAATTTAATACAAAATCTACTAACAATCAACTCTTTGGATGTATAATCTAAAATTTTAAAAGGACAAAATGGCACATTTGGCTTTCTTTATGATTTATCCAATGTAAAAAATATGGATAATACTAGACGTTGTTTCCAAACGTTGTTGTTCTAAAAATTCTACTACCACTACCTATAAATAGAGCAGGAACTGAGCGCAGTATTTCTAAACTGAAAATTTTAAAAAGTTATCAACAAGCATCATTGACCCAAGCTTGACTGAGTGATCTAACAATAATTTCTATAGAAAAAACGGTCTCTAAAACAATAAGTTTTAGAGATACAATCGGACAATTTACAGCAATAAATGTTCGAAGACTGATTTTGTCATTATTTTTATCACATAACAGATTATATTCAAATTTATTTATTTCTACTTTTTTTCAGTTCTGTATTTTAAAAATTTTTTGTCGGATTGCGAAAATGCAAAAGACAATTCGCATCATGGTGTTACGTCAGCAGGTGATTCCATTCCCAGAGAGGAAAATAGGAAGACGAACAAGCTTATAAAGGGGGAAAATCAAAAGTAAGAAAACTTTCGTCTCGTTTGCACTGTGTTATGGACAAATTATTTTTAATGAGGTTTATTTTATTTAGTTGGGCAAGTAGCTTAGGTGCTTACGTGTTGTAGCTGAAACTTGGCGGCTTTTTGCACTTGGCGCAATATCAGCTCGCCAATGCTTAATTTCACCGTGGCAACCTATTTTCTAACCGCAATTTGCAAACATCTTGAGGAGCAACGACACTGCAAAATTTCAGCATCCTAAGACAAGGTTCCAAAGATTTGTGTTTCTTTTAACATACTAATTTTGAATTTTTTTTTTTTGATTTCTGTTTTACCATTAGTATACAATTTTTAATTAGATCTAAAATTATTAATAACCGCAATTTTGTTCATCTGCCGATTTTTTTTTAATTTATTTATTCAGAGTAAAACTGCTTTTTCTTCAACCATTGATCTTACTGATCTGTTTTCGGTCAACAAGATCATTGCCTCTATGGTGTTCTATAACAGTGCTCCGCAACCGCTGTGCAGTGTGCCGCTAGGTGACCTTGACTGTGCCGCGGTGATTTTATCGATTATGATAAAAAAAAAATTAACCACCGCATTAAATAGAAATTTTTCTAAGTAAAATATTCCTCTAACTTTTTGTTAATATGTAATTTTTCTGGGTCGAAATTATACACAAAACAAAAACATGTTGTTAGCCATACATTGTATGTATGCTCGAGCGTCATATTTCTGGATTTCAGTTAAGAAAGAATATCCACAAATTTCTGACAAGGCCATTGCAATTTTGCTCCCTTTTTCTACGATATACTTATGCGAACAAAGTTTTTCGACACTGGTTCTAATTGAAAATGACAAACGATCATATTCAAAGGGCCTTGACCATGAACTGTAACTCTTCTACCATGAATTGACCATGAATTGTTGCTCTTTCTATTATAGAGCCAAATATAAAACGTGCAAATATAAAAAGCACATTTATCAAAACAATCTCAAATATCTCATTAATAAATTAGTTATGTTTAAATTAACTTTGATTTATTTGGCTTAAGTAAAGACCAAAAAACAAATTTTAATATAGAAATTTAAAGAGAAATTTTTTTTACTTGTAAACTATAATTTTTTATGTTTGTTCTTGTGTTCGTGTACAGTTCAAAATGATTTATATAAAACTTAAATTATTATAATTATATTGATACATAGAGCTATTTTGTTGTGTTTTTTTATCTAATAAAAACATATACGTATTTATTGTAATTTATATATTTGCAAGCTTTTTCTTGTGGTGTGCCGCGGAATTATCGAAAAAAATGTTGTGCCGTGGAAGATAAAAGGTTGCGGAGCTCTGTTCTATAACACTTCTAGTGACCAGTCTTAAATCTCGGTTCAGAACAGATCATTGGAAACAGACATTGCAGAATGGAAAAATTATCGACAAATAATCATTCCCATACGTATGATTTGCCTCAGGCAGTGATGACACGAGTATGACTCCACTTCATTCCTATTTTTACGGATTTATCGCTGAGAGTGTTTTTTTTTACTTGCTTAAATTCTCTGCGTCGTATTTTTGATAAGCAATACTCCGCCAAATCTAGGCGTCGGAGATAGACAGATCTAGACACGCCTTTAGGCTTCTATCATCCTCCTCTCCACGATGCTTTTCGGACAACATATCGAAGCCGAGGTCTGAATCATCGTAAAATACATGTATATGTGTGTTTTTCACGGCTGCTCCTATTGCATAGGCTGATTGAGTATTCTTGAATTTTACGTTTTGAGTTCTTTTAGCGCTCGATTCTCAAAAATTGCTACACCGATGTGCATTTTTGGCTGCGCTAAATTTGGGTGAAGAACGTATCGGTTTTTCTGATTTATCAGATTCAGTATTCCCAAGGAATATTAAAGTTTGTTCCCTTTTCTCAATTTCAGATTTCCAAAAATTCAAAAGTTTTCTCGCATTTTATTCATTTTTTTATTCTGTTAAATTTAAGGGCTAAACTAGTTGGAATTAATTTTGCGAGTAGATCGAATAACAGATTTCCTTAATTCAGTATTCAGGGTTTCTAAACTTATATTTATCATAAATCTTATAATTCGTGTAATTATTTAATGTTTGAAACATTTCTAACTGGAGTTAGATTTAGTAGTTTATTTACATGGTATCTTATAACCATGTTTTTTCACCCATAGCGTTGCTACAAAATTTCTATAGCTATATCATAGTTCTCATGAATTTTTGTCTGATAATGAGGCCAAAATTCCAATCATAATTAATTCTGGATTCTTATTTATATTTATTAAATATTAATTTCGGTAATTTGACTTTGTTGACTCCGATACGCAAACTGAACTCTAGGAAACTTTTCAAACTTCCGATTCTGAGCTCCTGTCAACCTTCTCTTAATTTTTCAAAAGTTTATTTACCTTAGGAGTGTGTTTCTTTACCCTTAAAAAACAACAGCTTCATATCAAGAATCCAATCTGATCGAAATCTTAAAATTAATCCAAATAAATTATGGCAGTATTACACTTTTCGAAAACAAAACAGTTTTCCTCATTTAAGTTTCACAGGAGATAATGACCGCATTCCTGTAACACAATGAGCAGGCGTGTGTAGTAAGGGTTCTTGAATATCATTTGTATGCATACTTGTAAAAGGCCGAGAATTTAAAATAACTCCAGTTTCAATTAATTCTGCTTCTAATTCTTCAACACTGATTTTCCAAATACCTTTTTAAAACAATTTTCTAACACATTTGAAAATTCTTTCTCAAAAGCCTACCCACCATGCACCACGCTCTACTATAAATTTCGAGTTAATATCCTTTTTGGTACTACAGAATTCTTCAGCTTCTGTACGAATGATGTTGACCAAATTTCCTCAAAGTTTGCACGCTTCTGCAGGGCCGGGCCGATTAATTGTGACCCCTGAGATAAGTTATAAAAAAGGTAGATTTTTGAAGAGACTCTAAGCCAGTGGGTTCACCACGAATTTGTCCCTGAAAATCGAACAATTAATCAGTATTTTTACAAGGAGGTGCTTTTTCGATTAAGAAACAAGATAAGGGGAGCTAGGAAGGAACCGTTTGATTCTGGGCAATGGTTTTTTCACACGATAATGCTAGGCCCCATACAGCAATTTGTGTACAACAATATCTTGCTAAGCATTCAATTACAGTGATAAATCACCCACCATATTCTCCCGACTTATCGCCAGCTGATTTTTTCCTTTTTCCAAAGCTTAAGATGGCCATGAAAGGACAGAGATTTAAAAACGTCTCGGATATTAAATCAAATGTTACGCGTATTTTGCGAGCGGTTAGTTCCAACACTTATAAACAGTGTTTCGGTGCCTAGAAGAAACGCTGGAAAAATAGTATAGACTCCTTTGGCAATTATTTTGAAGGAGATAAATTTGTTTGAAGGTGAGTAATATTTTTCTTATTTATAAAAAATTATCCGGTTACTTTATGGGCGCACTTTGTACGTCTCCTCCTACGCTCTCTTACGCGGAAAAAACGCAGAAATTTTTAGAAGTTGAGCAAAAAATTGGGAACTAAAATTTTTTTTTGCTCCCAGTTTTAAAAAAATTGGAGCTGAAACTTGGCAGCTTTTTACTCTTGGCGCAATATCCTCCCGCCAACACCTAATTTCACAGTGGCAACCTATTTTCTAACCGGAAGTTATAAACAACATTTCCAGCAATAGCATGTTTAAAAATTACAATTGTGTAGAAAACGTGGCGGATGAAGAACAAGATTTCGGTTATAAATAATTTTAGCTTTAATTAAAAATTGCGTACTAATGACAAAACAGAAATGCATGAAAAATATTCAAAATAAGTATGTAACAAACGCAAAACTTTCGAAGCTTAAGTCTTAGGATGCTAAAATTTTGCACGGTGGTTACTCCTAAGTCTTACGTGCCCATTAAAAAATATTTTTTAAAAATTACAAATTTTCAGGGTGTTAAAAGGGGCTTAAACCCCCTCCCTCATTAAAATACATCCAATGTATCTCTTGAACAAAAGGGTCCGGGAAGTTGAAATTTTGTATGGTGATTCCCCTTAAGCCCTAGGTGCACAGCAATAAATCTTTTTTTGTAAAGCTCAAATTTTAAGGGGTTTAGCACCCCCCACCCCCCAAAAAAAGAAATAAACCCACTGTATCTCTGGAACTATAAGGCCTGGGAAGCTGAAATTTTTGGTGATTGGTTTCCCTTGAGCCCTAGGTGCACACCAATAAATCTTTTTTTACATTCAAATTTTAAGGGGGTTTAGTCCCCCCCCCCAAATAAAAATATCCCACTGTATCGCTGGAACAATAAGGCCGAAGAAGTTGAAATTTTGCATGGCGGTTCCTCTTAGGCTCTAGGTGCTGGCCATGAAAGATGTTTAAAAAGTAACTTTTTAGGAGGTTGTAAAGTGGTTTTAAATCCCCGAAATAAAAATGAAATATCCAAAACTCGTATTTAAATTCGGATCACTGTCGTTAAATTGTGCGATGAACTCCTTATGAGAAATGACCCCACCTTACTGCTAAAGTTAATTGAAATTAAATGAACCAAATGACATAATTCATGGTACTCGTGTAATCTGTGGCGAAGCACACAGATGACACGACAAGCGTGTATGAAATATACGAATGCAGTTATTAAACATGCATCAACACTTTGAGCAGCAGCATGTTTAAAAGAGTATTTGGAAAACACATGGAAAAGTAAAAACAAAATAAGCAGCTGAAGAACATGATTTCGCTATGTATAATTTTAGATCTGATTAAAAATTTCATATTAAAGACAAAATAGGAATACACTCTTAGACAAAAAAAAAAGCGACGCGCCAAGAAGGGGTAATGCAAATTGGACACACATTTATATGCATACAGGTTTCGACGGAAAATGCAACTATTTAAAGTTTGGCAATCGGGATTTTAAAGTAATGGCAATCGGGAACCGTAGAACCTGTTTTCCTTGTGAATTCTGACTGTTTTGCCGCAATCTTTAATATTACATCTCTAGCTACTGGTCGATTAAAATAGGCACGCATGTTGTGAAAGTTCGGGCATACTCGCTAACTGAGCAAAATTCCACGGATCTGGAAAAAAGACACTGCATCTTCTTCCTTTTGGCCTATATTACACTATCAAAGTTCTTTGACAAAGATATTTTTTTAAAGTTTGTAGCGATCATCACCTGACATTTCCTCCATGGTGAATGAACTTTTCAAAGCAGCAGTTTTAATTACAAACGTGATTTCAGTTACACGTGAATTGGGAATTGTTTGTTCTTATTATAAATTTAATAACTTGAGTTGTTCTACGATTTTTAAGATGATCCTGTTGTTGTGTTTTATATACACTGCTGGCCACCCAAATTGCAACACCAAGAAAGACAAGAGATATCACAACAAAATTTATTTTGTAGATAACATGTTGACCAAGTATCAAATGATTAAATGTATAGACTTCTGTGAAGTGTGGTTCCTGCCAAAATCAGTAGCCAGAGTAACCGCCATTGTTGGAGATCACTGTGGCAACGAAGTTTGTATATTGGGGTTTTATTTTAAACCTTTATATATTATATTTACTATTAATTAACTAATTAATGAATTGAAGGTAGGAATAACTCTTACTAATTAAGGTGGGTTTCAGTTAAATTTAAATACAACAATATTTGCCATTTGGCCGTTAGTGGTTAATACATTTTAAGATAGATGGTAAAGTTGCGTTGTGTGTAGCAATAACCCATAAACATATAATAATTAAAATTTACCCTAGGTTCATTACTGTCTGCATCACTGTGGTGATTAATGAGCCAAAAGAAAAATGAAATTAAATGTAATAAAATTACCTCTCTATCATTGGAGTACACCTAAAAAATGAAATTATTTCACCTAAAAGAAAAAGTTTCATATCTGCTGAAATAAAAATAAAACCTAAAACTGAAAATCAGAAAATTTACTAAAAAGGCAAGGACCGACATGACACCACTTTACAAACTAACAGTAACAAATTTATTTAACAATTTCCCTGACATTATAACAAACAAACTCATAATCTCCAGATCTTCTTAACATTATTCTGACAACCAAATTCAATTGAGTAAAATACAATTTCGTTTAAATGAGTTCTACTCTTCATAATACAAATAATTATCAATAAAAACAATACAAATAAGTGAAGTGGCTGGCGAATAAAAAAAAACCTAAATTATTCTATATGCAATTGCTCATCATAAATTTAATTTTAAATTTAAATCTAATCTTAATGATTCTGCTGCAGCTTTAAACAAAGGTAGAGAGGTTATGGATAGAATTTACAGAAAGTAAAGGAAAGGAAAAGAAATTCACCCGTCGCCATCACATGAATCGTCGGGATCTTAGCGTCGTCCCGAGGCCAGAGCCTCAGCCCCCGCTCCCTCGGTCTTTTTCCGCCTCCGCTCTCCGTTTCAGGATCCTCCAATATCTATCTTTTCAAACTCCCGCCTCCCAAGTCAGCACCTTGTCACCACTTCCATCAGTCCGCAAAACCATCCTCCAATATCTATCTTTTCAAACTCCCGCCTCCCAAGTCAGCACCTTGTCACCACTTCCATCAGTCCGCAAAACCATCCTCCATTCCAAATAGTTCCTTGGTGCTCCGTGAATTCTAATGGCCGAAATGAGGGGGGAAGGCTACAGGTAGCATTCTTGCACTCTGCAATTATTTATACAATTTCTTTTTCCCACCCCTCATCTCGTTCTTCTTGATTATTTTAATTTCACGGCGTCCTGGTCATCCACCCGGCGATGTATCCTTGCGCGTCTTGCATCTCCTCTTCTGCGATTTCTCCCCGTTCGAAAAAGGGCGCGTAGCGGACGTATCGGGTTACCGATAGTGGAGGAGGCTATGAAACTTGTTGCTAGGCGCTGGGTCATTTTTAGGGAAAGAAGGAAAGCAAAGAATATTTCTAAAACTTTTACCATTTAAATTACAAACCGCCAGCCAAAAAAATTTATACCAGCCATTCACAAGGTTTATAAATAAGGATTATTAATTTATCCATATTTTTAACAATAAGGTATAATCCTGTGATGATCTATTTCAAACTTAATTCTTCTCAATGTCAAAACATTTAGAGAAACTTGCGCACAATTCTCCAAATGCGATGACATTAATCAAATCAATTAATAATTGATCATCACAAGTTTAAACCCTCAGACATATTTAGCAGAGGCTTCATAAATTTATTAAAACAAAGCACAATCGTTACTAAAATTTACTTACTTACTTACTTTACTAATTTAATTATCTGAATACCCGATATTAATATACACGTTAATTATTTCTAAACTATTAATTATCATCACAACAATCACCGCTGTCACATGCCTCGGCATTGATTCAAAGAGACTTTGGATGAGTTCTTGGGGTACAGCAGACCAAGCAGCTTCCACACGTTGCCAAAGTTGATCTGCTGTGGCAGCTGGGGATGGAATCTGGGTCAATCGTAGAGCAACCATAGACCACATGTTTTCTATCGGCGAAATATCCGGAGAGCGAGGCGGCCAGGGAAGCAATTCAATCTGGCGATTGACGAAGAACCGTTGGACAATGCGTGCCACGTGTGGTCACGCATTATCCTGTTGAAATATGGCTGTGGGCAAGCCCTGGAGGTAAGGAAGGACAACTGTCTCCAACACCTCGGAGATGTAGCGCTGGCTGTTTAAAGTACCGGCAATGCGTACTAGAGGTGTGCGAGAGTGATATCCAATACCGCCCCATACCATAATACTCGGTGCAGGACCAGTATGGCGGTGCATAACGCAGCTGTTCAGCATCCTCTCTTCACGGTGTCTCCAGACTCGAATGCGACCATCGTGGTGTTGCAGACAGAAGCGTGACTCGTCAGTAAAGACAATTTCATTCCATTCTGCCGTCCACATTCTTCTGTCATAGCACCATTGGCGGCGGAGACGTCTGTGGTTCTGCGTCAAGGGTAGACAAAGCAATGGACGTCTTGCGGACAGACCACTCTGCTGTAAACGGCGTCGAATGGTACGCGCAGACACTGGATGATGCGTTACAGACTGCATGTGCTGTGCTATGGTTCGTGATGTGACTGAGCGATCCGTCACTGCCATGCGCACAATTTGCCTGTCATCACGTGAAGTGGTGCGCTGAGGTGGATGAGATCGAACACGCCGGTCCGTCGTACCCTCCTGCATCCAACGATCACATATCCGCATTACAGTTGTTTGGCTTCGTCCAACACGACTACCGATTTCCCTGAAAGATAATCCACAATCTCGGTAGGCCACTATCCTTCCTCTGTCGAACTCGGATACTTGGTCAAAAGATGATCGCTGTTTTCGACGAGGCATAATTGATCGTTTTTTTGAAAAAAACCACAAGAAAAACACAATTGCCGAACTTGAAATCGTTGAAATCTCCTAGCGTTAAATAGCGCTTTGAAGTGGCGACACGGGCGCGCGTGATGTGCGTCTGCGCTGAAATTCTAATCATTTGCATATCTCACCTCCGCTAATGCATGTTGTAAATTTCATGTTATTTGCATGTTTCCTTCAGGGTGTTGCATTTACAGTGGCCAGCAGTGTACAGAGGCTGTTCGCACATTTTTTAGACGATTTTGGTAAGCGGTAATAAAAAATCGTTTGCTGCAAAAGAAATAATTGCAATTGTACTATGTTTTTAAAAGTCAAAATCATCGTCTCCGGCTTGAAAGTTTTGTTTTTATTCAAAATGGCGTTTTTAACAAAGCAGTGGTTCGAAGGCAACATTTATGCTCTTTCCGAAGAGAAATATGCATACTCCGTTATCCAAAAACGATGTGAGAGTCATGGTTTTGTAATATCTAAAGCGTCGATAGGTAATATCGTCAACAAGAAAGGAAAAAAAACGTCAAATTGGAGCCTCAAGTGGGACAAAAATTCCAAACAAGTATCCAAGGAAAAAACGGACATCTTCGACTATTGCAAACATACGTTGTTTAATGTTAAAAGAAAATCCCCCTAGACAAATTACAGTTGCAAAATCATTAAAATGCTCGGTATCCACTGAAAACAAAATGATTAACGTTGATTTAAATCTTAAGAAAGCGAAAAAACGCAATGTGCATCGTCTTCTTCCAAATCATATCGCTGAACACAGGACACGCTGCAGAATTCTATATGAGAAACACTTATCCAAAGAAAAATAGAAAACAATTGTCACAATAGATGAATCATGGGTGCATTTATATGATTGCAACAAAAAAAGAGCCATTTATTATCATAAAAGGGGAGAAAAAAATTTAAGTACATGGTTCAAAGAATCGAAAGAAAGTTTTTCTAAGGGATTCATGATTGTTGCTGGTTTTTCTTATAATGGCAAGTTAAAAATAAAGAGAGTGGAAAAAAATGTCAAGATTAACTCCAAATACTATCAGGAAGATATTTTATCGCCAATTTTTCTGAATAAAATACCTTCGCTTTACCCACAGTGCCATCAATCTGTGAGTCTCCATCAGGACAAAGCTAGCAGTCACACATCAAAATCCACTGTAAATTTCCTAAAAGAAATGGAACAAAAAACTTGTATCAAGGCCATACCCTTCACTGATATCCCTACTAAATCTTCCGATGTATTACCTATGGATTTTTGTGCTTTCGGACTTTTAAAATCTGCATTATCTAAACGTCGCCCCAAAACCCTTATAGGAGTCTGGAAAGCTGTTCAGGAAAAATGGGATAGAATACCTCTTCTGACACTTCAAAAGGCATTATTATCCTGGAAATTTTGGTGTCGAAAGATAGTTCAGAATAAGGGATGTCAAATAGAACATTAAAAACACAAGAATTTTATGTAATTTAGTTTTGTGAATACAATATACATCGTCTAAAAAATGTGTGAACAGCCTCTGTATTTATTAAATTCAAATTTGCACTTCCTGTCGCATTCCTTTTTTTTAACAGCAGTCTTGAAGATAATTGAAGCGGCTTAATAATCGAAACCTTCTGATCCGGTAAATGGAGCTCAGACTCCATAAGTTATTTGTATCTTGTATAACAGTTATACATAAAAGAAATGCTATAACCTCAAAATACCCCTATTACACTATCAAAGTTCTTTGACAAAGATCTTTTATAAAAGTTATTTCTATCTAAGGGGGCTAAATCCCTTAAAATTTGAGCTCTTAAAAAAGATTTATTGGTGTATACCTAGGGCTTAAGGGGAAGTACCATACAAAATTTCAGCTTCCTAGACCCTATGGTTGCAGAGATACAGTGAGATTTTTTAGGGGGGAGGGGGCGAAACCCCTTAAAATTCGAGCTCTTAAAAAAGATTTATTGGTGTGTATCTAGGGATTAAGGGGAACCACCATGCAAAATTTTAGCTTTCTAGGCCTTATGGTTCCAGACATACAATGGGGTTTTTTTAGAGGGGGGTTAAGCCACTTTTAACCCCCTTAAAATTTACATTTTACAAAAAGATTTTTTAGTGGGCACCTAGGGCTTAAGGGGAACCACCATACGAAATTTCAGCTTCCTGGGTCTTATGGTTTCAGAGATACAATGGGTTTTTTTCAGTGGAAAGGGGGTTAAGCCCCATTTAAACCCCTTAAAATTTGTACTTTTTAAAAATATTTCTTAGTGGGCATGTAGAGCTTAGGAGTAATCACCATGCAAAATTTCAGCATCCTAAGACTTTTTCTTCGAAAGATTTGTGTTTCTATCATACTCATTTTGAATATTTTTTGTGTATTTCTGTTTTGTCATTAGTGCGCAATTTTTAATTCGAGCTAAAATTATTTCGAATCGAAATCTTGTTCTTTATCTCCCGCGTTTTCCACACATTTGTATTTTTTTAACATGCTGTTGCTCGAAATGTTGTTTATAACATCCGGGCCCCGAAATCTTTTATAAAACTTTGACGAAGAGCCCAACTTTTATAAAAGTTATCTTTTATCAAAATTGAGGTATTACACTGTCATATTTCTCGTCAAACTTCCTTTATAAAAGATCTTTGTCAAATAACTTTCATAACCTAAAAAAATAAATAAAATCTTCGAAACGAAACTTAACGGGAGCGAAAAGCAATAAATGGCGAAAACAATACTATCAACAAGGATGGGGCGCATAATTGGCGCTTTATTGCCGTTTTTTCGCCAAACCGCAAAGCTTCAGCTATAATACGTAAGTACCGAAAAGTCTTTCATATCCTCAATTTCTGAATGCCAGTTTGTCCATTTTTCTTGTTAATCTCTCAGGAGTTCCTCATCCCATTTTATGCCCTTTTCCCACATTTCTTGAAGTAGTCATTTTATTCTGATGACGTATGGAGATAGAAATCCTGCTGGGTCAAATATTCTGGTCACTGTTTGTAATACAAAGCGTTTAGTGTTTTTAACATTCTGTAGTGACTCAATAAGGGGTTAAATGTATAACTGTAAGGTATCTGATTGTGTGTTCCACTTAATTCCCAGCACCTTAGAGTGATTTTCCGACATTTCTTCTTCCATGATGTCGTTATCAGACCAGCGTTGGCTTAAATGTTTGGGATTAGTTTTCCATTTTCTAAGTTTCATCCCAGCGTCATCAAATATTTTTACTGCATTGGTCGATAAGCGGCTTCTTCGACATCATTGCTCCATAAAACAAGTCGTCCACATATAAATAGTTATTTAACATGTCAACCTTTTTTTAAAAATTCTGATTCATATTTCCTTAGATGGTACTTAATAGTTGCAGCCAATAGAAAAGGACTTGAGCTAACTCCAAATGGATCTAGTTTAAATTTTAAAGTCTTGACATTTTCAGCGTTAGTCAAATTTTCCTCATTCCAAATAAAACGCAAATAATTCATATCTTCGGGGGTAATTGAAATTTGCAAGAACGCTTTCTCGATATCAGAACTGAAGGTGATTTGGTATTCTCTAAATTTTAAAATTAGAGTCATTATTTTAGGATTCAAATTTGGACCAGGTTCCAAGCAGTTATTAAGTGATTCCTGATTTTTCTCTTTTGAAGATGCGTCGTACACAATTCTGACTTTAGTTGTGCTTTTGTCTTTTTTAATGACCGCAGTGTGGGGAATATAATACAGGTTTTTTTAATTCAGTTCAATCTTAGGACATTCTACAATAATCCCATCTTTAATCTGCTCTGACATATCGCTTTATAGTTTTCAAATAGCCATTTGTTACCCTTAAATCTGTTTGTTAAATTAATAAACCGTTGCTTCGTAAATTCAAAATTATCATGTGGTTTGTTGCCATTTGAATTCCACGGTAATTTTACTCCGTATCTACCCTTTTCATATTTAATATTATCTTCTGTAAGCAATTTTCTATGTTAATAGATGGCAGCATGTAACAGACCGCACGAAGAATGTGAGCGCATGCGCACTGCAATATTGTAACAGAGAGAGAGAGCGTTGTGTAATGGATGGCGGTCGCACGTTGACGGCCAGCCGCTAAGTGTTTTCTATATTCCTCAAATAAAACTGTTGTTATCGTTTTAAGTATAATGTCATGTTGATCTTCCGTTATTAAGTAACCAGAAGCTTGCCTTGTTAGCAAAAGAAGAGCTAACAATTATCAGAAGAGGGATAGAGGAACTTCCTGACAACGGCAACGAACAAGGTAATCTTGAATATTTGTATTTTTGTTTTACTCAAAAATGGCGTACTTAGGCAGATATAAAAAGTGTGATTTAGTTCAGTTAGCGATTGAGTTGGGCGAGAGTGTCCCTGAAATTAATACGATAGTTATTTTGAAGGATATTATAACCAAAAGTAAAAACTATGATGAACCGTTTGTTAAAGAAGTGTTAGCAGGATTAGTTGAAGAAAGAGTGAAACAGGAAACACAAAAATTTGAATTTGAGCGAGCTTTGCAAGTAGAGAAACTAAAAATTGAAAATCAGAATAAGATAGATGAACAGGAATTACATAAAATTGAACAACAATATGCTTTTGAATTGGAAAAATTAAAAATCCAGAATCAAAATAAGATAATTTCTCAGGCTGAAAGTAATGTTATTGTACCAGAAGTAAAGAAAAACACTATAGATTTGAGGAATTTAATGGAGAAATTTGACGTAAAAGACGGAGATATAGCTTCATTTTTGGTATTATTTGAAAGGCAAGCTAAACGAGTAGGACTTACGAAGACATATATCTATGTGCTTTGAATGCCTGATGAACAAAGTACCAGGAGGAAAACAACAAGGCTATTTGCACCCGATTAAGCCAGGAAAACGACCATTCTCTCTTATACACATGGATCATCTGGGTCCATTTGTGAAAAGTTCTCGAAGAAATCAAGACTTACTAGTAATAATTGATAACTTCACCAGATTCACACGACTTTTTCCAGTCAAGAATACTTCATCGCTACATGTCTTAAAAGCTCTCAAAACTTTTGTTGAAGAATTTGGATTACCAGACAGAATTGTAAGCGACAGAGGCACTTGCTTCACCTCTCGTCAGTTCGAACAATACTGCCAAGAAAACGGAATTCATCATACCTTAAATTCTACGCAACATCCACAAGGCAATGGTATGGTAGAGCGAGTTAATAGAACCATCTTATCAACAATAACGACATCAATGAAGGACCAACGTCATAAAGACTGGGACTTACGAATTAAAGAAACTGAAAGAAATTTAAACAACGTAGTTAACAAAACCACAGATAAAACTCCCTTCGAGATGCTACATGGTTACTTGCCCAGATTCAATGATGGTATCCTCAGGAAAGTAGCAGACGCAGACGCAGAAAAATGGGAAGACCCGAAAGAAATTCAAGAGAAAACACGTAAAGAGATTGAAAAGAAGCAACAAAAAATGAAGGAAGATTATGACAAGAAAAGGTGTCGAACTATAACATACGAACCAGGAGAAATAGTAGTTGTCAGACGACCACCAAAACCAACAGGAGAACCTACAAAGACGCAAGCGAAATATAGAGGACCACTGATAATTACAGAAACACTGCCGAATGACACATATAGAGTTACTCAGCTGGAGGAAAAGCAGAAAGGACGATTTTACACCACCACAGCTCACGTCAGTCAACTCAAGCCATGGCCTAAACCTCGATATGAAGACGATGACGATGACGATTCAGACAACGAGGCTCCCAGTGCAGAACCTCCTGAACCACCTTAACTTAGTTCAAATCATCACCAGGTAACAACCTCCGAAGATCAGGTAATATAGTTTTTTTTATTCTTTTTTAAATTTTACCCAAGAACTCTTGAACTCTAAGAAGGACTCAATTAGGACATTATCCAAAAGACTTTGAAGACCATATATTATTTTTGTTTTTTAGCACATTGTTTATATTTCTAAATGTTTAAGTTGTATTTTTAGTAGTGTTATAAGTACGAATTGAGGGCAATTCTCTGTCAGGATGCCCGAATGTAAGCAATTTTCTATGTTAATAGATGGCAGCATGTAACAGACCGCACGAAGAATGTGAGCGCATGCGCACTGCAATATTGTAACAGAGAGAGAGAGCGTTGTGTAATGGATGGCGGTCGCACGTTGACGGCCAGCCGCTAAGTGTTTTCTATATTCCTCAAATAAAACTGTTGTTATCGTTTTAAGTATAATGTCATGTTGATCTTCCGTTATTAAGTAACCAGAAGCTTGCCTTGTTAGCAAAAGAAGAGCTAACACTTCAAAGGTTCGTAACGCTTCACTGGAGGTATCTAATTTTTCATCCTCATTTCTAACGCAATTCCCAGATTTGGCGAATCTGTTTGGATAGGTCGTCGGGTTCTTGCGCTGCTATAAACAACAATGACACACCCCCAAATGTTGTTTCGGGTGTATGTACTCTTCCCTGCACCGACCATCCGAAAACAGTTTCCCCGCCGACGAGGTGTTTGTTTATTTTTTCTATACTCCCCTTGGCCATGCTAAAGTAGAAATCGGCCCCGATTAGCACATCTATATGGCCTTGATCCGTGCCTCCCTTAAAGTGGTATAGAGATGGGCTCGGAGCAAATGTTATCTATTACGAGAGCATCAATTTCTACACTTTTAGATGGGCACAAGTAATTTTGCATCTTTGTACTACACTATATGATTGTGTCAGCGATTTCGTAGATCCAAAGGGAAATATGCGTAATGTTTCCTCTCTGATTACCAGAAGTTTTAAGTCTCTTACTACGTTTTTAATAATAAAACTTCTCTGGCTTCTGGAATCCAATAAAATACGAGATAATCTGGAGTGAGATTTACCTTGAATCAATACCGCACATGTCAACAATAATATATTGCTTCTTAAATTGGAATCTGCGCTTTGAATTTGAAACATAGTTATTACAGTAGTTTCGGGTTTCAGTGGCCCCCCAAAGAAGTAGAAATATTGATTTTGCATTATAAATATTTTTATTCGTTCATCTCGCCCCCCCCCCATGCATTATAAATATTTTTATCCATTCATCTCGCCTCCCCCCAAGAAAAAATCCTGGGTGCGCCACTGTCGGGTTTTGAATTTTCTGAAGCATCACAAATTGATTTGTTATGTTTCCTATTGCACAACGAACACGGTTCCGTTCTAGAGCGACAGTTTTTAGCTAAATGGTTTCTTTTTAGGCATACGAAATACCTTCCCTTTTGTTTTAGAATATTTTTCTTTTCAGTTACCGTAAGGGACTGTAAGGGACTGTAAGGAATTCTAACCCTTGTGGCGCTATTATAAACCGGAGACGCACTACTCAGTCCGAATCCTATATGGACCTAGTCTGGGACTTCCTTCAGGAGGCATTAGGAACAACAACATTGAGAATCATGCCAATGTTTTCTTCACTGCTTCATATAAACTCTCTTGGTTGTCATGTCTTTTAACGGTTCTAAAGAAGCTTGACAACTACCATTTTGGTACTTTGGGATTATCCCGTCGACCATTTTCGCCAAACCCGATTCATTTTCGCCAAATCCGATATTATCCGATATTATCCGATATTATCTTTTGCGCCAATAACCGCAAATTTTATCACATTTACTGTGTAATCCTTGACTACGCGAGTTAGTGTTCTTTAGCGTGTTGAAATATACTGTTTTTTTTACTCCGCTGCAAAATGATTCAAATTTAGAATTGGACTAGCACCGAAGAGAGTGCAGTGGCATATTTTCAAGAGTATGGAATCATTTCTTCTAAGAAAATGTGCGTGAATGGCGACTGCACAAGGATAATGACTTGTTTGTTTGCGCTTTAAAAGATATCAAGGACTTTTGGCCGCCGAAATGATTGATAATAATATATATGGTTAGATTCAAGAATAATTCAATGTGCAATTATAAAAAAATAGAGGTTTTTACTTTGTTTTGATTCTTTTTATTAATAATGTGTTTTAATAATATTATTGTATTAATAATAAATTTAATGTGTTTAGAATGTTTATTTTTGAAATTGCTTTTCATTATGATGGCGCCAAAGGATTTGCGTATTTTCGCGACCGTTGACAGGTCGACGGAATAATCCTAAAGTACCCATTGTTTCTTCAGTTACAGTAAACTCGTAATTTATACGTCTAATAAAATGGCAAATTGACCCGTGTCAGTAGCGTCAGTACTTTCATCAATCGACAAAGAATAAAGCTTAAAACTACAAGCTTTACTTTTTAAATCGAGGCAGGCTATTAATATTTTTTTTCGCTTTGAGCTCTCTCTCTATGGGTCGTGGGTTGGACACCCCTGATCTACTTCATACGCTCAAGATATCTATATTAATTTCGACTCATATCTGCCGTTCCCTTAACTGCAGCTCACTCTCAAACTAATGATTTATGGCTTATTTATCCTACAATTTATTAGTTTCGTACCTTATAGCCATCGATTATAAATCCCTGATATCCGTAAATCTTTCATAATGTTCGCGTTCATTACTGCTACATTTTGTGTGCAACTAGCTAAAAAAAAAGAAGCTTCGGGTTCTGTCACACACAAATCGGGTTAAAATTTCATCCTAGCGGTGTCTGAATAGCACTCAAATTTTTTTTTTACGTAATTTGATCTTTCTTGGGTTCACTCGAGTGTACACGACATCCCAAAACACATCTGTCCCTATTACTACTGATGGTGCATATACATTGGTGCAGAGTTCTCTGCCTGTGCCTTGGGGAATCCAGTGATTTATGTTCACTCTATACTCTGTACTATGCGTGGATCGCCTCCTCTGGCGGTCCATCAAAGAAAGGGCGGGGGGTCAGCGGGTCAAATGGTGTCGAGCGGGGTCGGGGGATACACCAGATCAAAGAAATCTTGGGGGCGGGAATGGGGGTGATTCTAAATACCGTGTCTAATGTTACTGTGACTAATGTGATGACAGGAGTCGGGGGGTCTGCAGGCAGAGAACTCTGCACCAATCTATATGCGCTATGAGATTTGCTTCCCGTCGTCATCGACGACGACTCAATGTAAATAACCCAAATATGTGTATATATTAAGTTAACTGCGGACTCTTGAGATTTGCTTCCCGTCGACGACGACGACTCAATGTAAATAACAACTCAATGTCAATGTATATATAAATAACCTGTATGTAAATAACAATGTATATAAATAATATGTATACAAACGTATATAAATAATACTGTGATACGCACCCATGCCATGTATGTAAAAGAATAAAGTGCAAATGTGCTGTGTTTAATGTATATAAATATTATGTTACGCACCCATGCCATGTATGTAAAAGTAAAAGTGCAAATGTGTTGAGTATGGTGTATATAATTTATATACATTGTACTCGAGATATATGAAACAAAGTAATGTAGAACATATGTAAGAATGATATAGATGTATATATTGTACATATTTAGTATTGAATGATACTCTGTACTTCCTACTGGTGCTAGGTGTATCCTGAAACAACTGTAATCAAATATTTAATTTCGGGCTCCGTGAGCCTAGAATTATTGTACTGTATGTAACCTAAATGAGTTTTCTTTAAATAAAGTTGGGTCTTTGGACCCTTTCTGGTAACGCGGGTCACGGCCCCATGCCTGGGTCCGCGCTAGAAGATTTCTCCGCGGGGTTCGCCGGAAGTGTGGGCATTTTCTGTCCCTATTACTACTTTGACGTGCAATAAATCGTTTCTTCGCTAATTGGGGTCAGCGACCTCCAATTAGCGAATTTCCATAAACTGTGCTGAATGTTTACATTATGCTCAAAAACATGCGCCGCCGATATTTTATCTATCACAAGTGCTTCAAACTTCATTTTGGTAAAGGAATCGTTTCTTTTTCTCAACTCAATTAGAACGACTGAGAGCACATTTTTGTGGAGCATCCTTTACACCAAACACATAAATAGCTGCGAATGGGTTTTAATTTTAGAGAATTTTCTAGTTAACGGTTGTCGAATCTTCTTTAACTCACATTATCCAACAAATCCGTGTCAGTTTGGCGTTACTTTCAGAAAGAGCCAAAACGGTACATGTTTGTAATAAAATGTTCTTGGGATAGGAAATGCTTGGGTTGTACTGCGAAACTGGAGTAATCACTCTCGAACTTGTCACTTTCGCATTTTGTATTTTATTATCATGAAACCCGAAATTGTGACAATCAGTGTAAATTCTGCTCTTCTTTATTTCCAGTGGGACCTGCCCTATATCAACCATTATTGTTCATTCAGTTCAATTCATGATGATCTTTGATTTTGCATCTATCACATGGTTTGGTATTAAAACTATTCCGGCTTACGGGAAATTTCTTAAATTTAAAAAACACATCACATTTCAGTTTAGCTAAATTTTCATTTGGCGAGCTTTTACATTTTAAGTAATCATGAGGCCCTGAACAGAAGATGCATATGTGGACATTAAATGCAGCAGTTGTGAATGCATTTTTTACATACTTTTTATTTTCAAATTTCGGTTTATAATTGCTTCGCGAAACCAGAACTCCCTTTTCTTATTCAAAATTACTCTACATTCCATTTCTTTTTTATAAAAAATCTTTTAATAATGAAAAATTTGCATCGCTTTTAGTAATATTTTGCCTGAAAAAATCCATAATTAAATAGTCTAAAATCAACTTTAAGAAGTTCGGTATCAATAAATAGCCATAAGAACCAGAAGTAACTTTCAGATTTATAAACTCGTCATAAAGGCATCACTGTTTAGAGTATTTATTTTTTGACACAAACCAGCCTCATTAATTCTTTCAAAAAATAACTACAAGATAAAAAGAACTTTTTATATACCATGTTTTTAAATTTTCTGTTGAATCATATAAACTTGACAATTCTATGTATTAATAAATACTTTTTTAAAATTGTTTTCATGAATTATCCTATTATCCCATCAACTTGAAAGAAAATGAAGTTAATTGGAAGTTAACTTGCGTTTACTTTTCGTTCCCGTCACGGCCGATAGATGGTTGCACCAGTCTACATAACAAAATTAACTTAAAATGAATTCAATACTGCTTAAAGATGGCTAAAAGTATTAAAATAATGCATTGTCATCGTGTTCTGAGCTATTCTAAAATTTTCAAATGTCTAGCTAGTCGGGAAGTTAGTTAAAAATCGATTGCAAGATTTGTACTGGACAAACACACACACAAACAAGAAAGAGTTAATAAAAACATGGTAACTATATGACATTAACATGTAATGCTACAAAACGAGACAAGCATTTATCCTTTGAGAGCCATCTTTGGTATTATTATTGATTTTACTTGCAGCAATAATTATTACACTTGAGGCTGCTGTGTAGTAACCCTATTGGATTCGCTCGCCTCAGTGTTAACCTATGGAGAAAATGTGTCCAAGAATTGCCGACTTGAATTTAAAGATTTTTTTAAAAATTGCACTCTGTAATAAAGAAATTTGACACCTTGGGGGCCTTTTTCTTTCTTTTTTTAAAAATGCAAATATTTTCAAATTTAAATTATTCGGTGAGAAAATCTGGTATAGTGTGTTTAAAATGCTCATAAATTCCTTTGGTGAACAAAATTTATAAAGTGAATGTTGCAAGGGGCAGAAAAATTCATTTTTTTTAAATTACCAATTTTTTAAAAATGCAATTTTTATTGGATTATCAGCATTTATGTACCTGTAAATAGTAGACACATTTTTTCCATAGGTTAACATTGAGGTGATCGAGTCCAGTAGGGTTAGTACACAGCAGCCTTAATGATGAATGGAGACTCAAATGGTTTCCTTCAAGCTGTTGTCTGTGCACCTAACAATCAATACACAAAAAGCCTGGCATTTCTTCCTAAAAATAAGCGACAAAATCCACGATAGCGCAACAACCATTGATAGGGTTCCATCAGCAGCACATGAAACACTCTTGTTCAAGGATTATTATGTAAAATATTATTTCATAACATTAAATATTGATAATCCTTTTGTATGTGCAATAAGATTTGCATTGACTAGCATTTCTTCTTTCAGCGTTTTGTTTTCTTAAAGGTATCGTACACATGTCATCAGTGGTGCATTATTATCTGCAATAGTAGACTCGTCCATCTGTATGGAAAATGAAGAGTTCATGAGGATACCTGTAAGTCATTCCGTCAATGGGTTGTTTTTCTGTGGTATCGCTGAGGAAATGTTTATAAAACTTCAGGTATATCCTGATGTATTACTGTTGAGACAAATGCTTTGATTGAAGGTATTATCATAGTTTCTCAATATTATGATTTTTACTAATTTTTTCAATTAATTGTGGCATATGATAAGCTGAAGTTAATGTTTTGAATGCTATGTTCCAACATGTTGTGCCAAGATGTTCTCACAATCGGCTACATTGCTTCACTGGATAATGCCTTGTGGCACAGTAAAAACATTTGAAGCTGTTTATTTATAAAAGATTCGATTAAACCCCGCCTGTTCCGATAAATGTTAAAATAGCCTGTTAAATAGCCACGAACTTATTTCCTTTTTTTTTTTTTTTTTTTTTTCTTGAGACATGGGTTCACAATATGTTGTATAATTTATCAACTCATTCCAATCCATGGACGCGTTCTCACTCTCACGCACTGTTGAAATATATTTGAATTTATGAATTTATGAGTCAATAGTAGCTTGTCTAATTATGATACACAAGATCAGGACGTCTGTGAAGTTGGCCCCCCCAAGAATTCTTTAAAATGAAGAAAGATACTAAACATAGATTAAGTCTTATCAAAGTTTTCTATTTAAAATGCTTGAAAAAATAGAGGTAACTGCCTCATATAATTATGAAATTTCCCTGTATTTTAAAACAATTCCATCTATTATTATTTATCTTTCAGATGCATTTTTATGTCCATTTGATAATTGAAGACGCATACTACATCTAGAGCTAAAAACCGTTTTTCTTTTCAGTGGCGCCATCTATTGTTTTAAATCGAAGCTATCCATACTTTCATATTATTCTCCCTATTAGTTGTTTACAAACCTTTAGTGAAATAATATATAATATTTAGTTTCGGTTAAAAGTCGCGAAACTGGAATGAAATATTTTCATTTTATAGAGTATCATTTTAAAGAATCGAAGGGTTCATTTGGAACCAGCTGTGAAAACCATTGAAAAAATTCTGATTTTCATTTGACTGTCTATCATGCAATGCTGAAATGAAACACAAAATGCGATTAAGAGAATTTACATATTCCATACCTGAAAAAATATTCAAATCATGAAAAAAAATAAAAATGCCTGTGCAGTGAAATAAAAAAAATTCACTGCACAGACTGACACATATATTGAAATAACATTTTAAAGTAAAAAACAACAACAAAAAACTAGATTAGCCTGCAAATGTCGGATGGTAGACCAAACCAATTTGTCTCAGAGAGATGAGTAACTATCTCATACAGTAGGACTGAAAATGAGAACTAAACACTTTAAGTCCCCCAAAAATACTGTTGATAATTGACTGAGATGCTGATAAGAAACTTTTAAAAATACTTTTTATTTTCCTTGTAGCAAACAAAAAAGGTAACAAATCTAATTAGTAAGTATTAGTCTATGGTACTAGTAATAATCTTAAAACTGCCATGGGCAGGGTATAGTGGGGATGTCCTTAGCTGGTATTAGGCAGGTATTCTGTCGTCTGGACATTGCCACCGATCTGGGGAGGTGTTTATTAAAAAAAAAAAAAAACAACTATAATTTTTAATTATTTTATAGGACAGTGGTTCTTAACCTTTTTAATTGTCAACACCCCCTTGAATCTGAAAATAAGCACTCGCACCTCCTTGAAAAATGTGTTTCTATTTTTTATTTAGGAAAAGACATTTATTGCAAGGTAATTTATTTAGAGCATAAAAAAATTAATACATTTACAATACATACTATAATATTACATTTAAAACAACATCTACTTTTTTAATGGCTACGTTGTTGTTTGTTCACAATTATCCTTTTAAAACGAGACTCAGGACGCTGGCATTCGGTACAGATCCTGTGGGTTCGAATCCCATTGATGGCATGGATGCTTGTAGCCGTTCGGAATCGGCTTTAAACTGTAGGTCCCGGTCTAATTAGCCCTCGTGTAGCAAAAGTTGACCGTAGCGCTCCAAACCAAACCAAAACCTTCTGAAAGAGCCACGCGTAAATCATCAACACGTTGAGGAGAAAGTAGAGGTACAGTTGTAGCGTTTGTGTGGTTTCGGCCGTAGGATTGCGGGAGAAAAGAATAAGGCATGTTTCTCATAAGTGTTTAGGCGGTAATTTTCATTAAAAATTTAGAACCTCCTCTCGCACCCCCAGGGGTTCCCGCAACCCCTGATAAGAACCACTGTTATAGAAGGGAATATAGAGAATCCTGCTCCGAGTTTGACTGTCACGTCAGCAATTAGCTATGGATTCAATCGATAGCTTGAGAGACTTATTCACCTATTAAGTTCGTTAAACGGTATCAGGTTACATAACACACTTTTTATGAATTGAGTAAGTTTCATTACATGGCATGGAGAGGCTTTTTATATAATATGGAGACTTTCTTTTCTCCGCATTTTTAATTTCGAAAGCTTTAATGGTTATAATTTAATCATTATTGCATTTTTTTCTGAGAATCATTTTAGAAGCATAGGTAATTCACCTATTAAGTTCGTTATACGGGATCAAGTTACATAACACACTTTTTATGAATTTAGTAAGTTTCATTACATGGCATTACATTTACTAATTTTCATTTGATGGCATGTTTCATTACTTTAAGTTTCACCGTATGACATATTTAGAAGTACATGCTTATACAGCTGAAATCGAAGTCTTCAAGGGCGTTATAAAAATTGGTCATAATGTAGTTTTGGCACATTGTGTTTATACATGCACATAAGTTGTACAGGCCCAGGTTATGATGAGTTAAAGCTAAAAAAATCTGAGGAATACTCTCCACTTTCAGCTGCCTTCTTCACCTTCTAGCATTCCTATTCAATGTTCTTGCAAAGTATATCTAATAACTCATCAATTAGTAAAGTTTTGTGGTTTTTTCCTGTGTTGCAATATTAAGCGATAAAAGTTCCCCAATAAAATGGTTAAAGCAGTAAGTAACTTTTGGATATAGTTTTTTAAGCGGTAGGGCCTCAGGTAACCTAATAGTAGTGCATTGGTTTGGGACTGGTGTTGCTCAGTTCGAATCCCGACTAACGTCATTAAATACCTAGGTATTTAGTCCGGGTATCTGTAGGTTAAATCTCTAGTCCTTTAAGAAGTCAGACAGTGTGGGAGAAGGTACGACCCCCCCCCCTACACACACGTCGCTCCTAGGGAAGCTTGGTCAAAACTGAGGCGGCACCAGGGAGTGGTACTGGTATATCTGTACCAGAGTTTCCCAACATTTTTCGAGTCGTGATTCCCTTCAATGGTTTCCAAACATCCTTCGACCACCCAACCTGAATATTTTCAATAAAAAACCTTTTAATACATAAAGAGAAACACTAAAATGCATTTTCCGTAATTTTATTCCAACGAAATATTTAAATTGACAAAAAAGAAATTTGGAAGAAATGAAAAATTAAAATAAATAAACATATCTCAGTCAAAGGTGTGTAAAAGCAAGAACAGAACAGAACAGAACCTCCAATAATAATAATAATAATAATAATAATAATAATAATAATAATAATAATGATGATGATGCAACTACCTTATTGATTCAGAATTATATATATATATATATATATATATATATATATATATATATATATATCAGAATAAAAAAAATAGAAAAATTTTTGCTAAAATAAAATCCCTTTATTCCGTTGGGGAAACTAAAACAAACTAATGAAAGATAAACTTACTTATAGAATCTGAGTAGTTGGGTAGACCGGGACATGTTGGCCATAGGGGCACATTGGCCCATCTGCGATATTTTTCAAACTATCAGGCAGATTGCGTTACTATCTAAGCGACGTGTGTCTGAACACGTTTTCTTTCACCCATAACAGCGTCAGCAGCGAAGAAGCAGTCGGACGATAGCAAGTTCAAATTTTTAAATTTTCACTGAAGTGGGTTTTTTTTTTTGCACGTATAAATAATCGTTTCTGATTTGTTTCAAAATTAAAGTTTCACTTAGGTGAATAGCAATCTAAGAGATCGTTGTTCAGAGCTAATTTTCTACCTAATGACTTGAAAAAAAAATATTAACAGAATATTTGATACAACGATCAAAAGCCAAAATGGCGACATGGGACAAGTTGGCCCATTTAATCCGGGGCATGTTGGCCCACTGGCTCAAGATGCCCCGCAGTCCAAATGTTTGTTTTCTACATTCATAAGCCTATAAAAGTCAATAAAGTTGTCAATAAACCAGGAGAAGACTGGAATTGAATGCACCAGGTGCAATCGTTGGGAACATGAATCACGTGTCACTGGGTACACGATATTTTATGTTTGCATTCGTTGGGATGATGAGAAAGATCGATGAAGGCAGTAGTTAAGTTGGACAAAATATCTTTTCTTATCCTGTGTGTCTTTTATATACCATATTAAATTTACATTTGATATTTTACGTGTTTTTTCATTTCCGTTAGTAATCCAAAAATCAAATCAACTTTAGAAGGCCAACCTGCCCCGTTCGATGGGGTAGGTTGGCCCAGTGACTTGATGTCCTGCTGAGCTTCATATAGAAAATATTAATTGATATTTTTCAAATTATCTCATACGTGGTTATCCTTTAAGATGTGCTGATTGTACAAACTGAAAAAAAATTAAAAATTAAAATAAATTTTTTTCTTAGATATTGAAGAAAAAATGGGCCAAAAAAGCCCCGGTCTACCCTATAATAAATAATTGTGTACCGTCTTAAATAATAGCGATTTTCATTTCCCCCAAATAAATGCGGCGGATTTCCAACAAACTGACCTTGCACTTTGAATGACACTTTTTCCTTTAAAATAACATCACTACCATACAGTTTCATCTTCTATATTAATAAAGAGACAGAGGTGTCTGTCGATACCACGTGAGTGTAACGCGACCGGGCGGACCAATCCTCGAAAAAAAATGGCCGACAAATATACAGGAATCGGTGTATTTTTTTTCTCATGAAAGTACATAAATGTTACATATTTGGAAAGAGCTTCGAAAACCGATAATCGTAAATAAATATACTCAAAGTTTTTTTTTCGGTGAAATTAGCTAAAAAGTTATTTTAATTCAATAAAACTATGGCGACTATCCGGAAAACACTACACGACTCCCTTGGGAGTCGCGACTCACAGGTTCGAAACCACTGATCTATACCGGGACCCCCCTCTGAGAGCAACCAAGGAACTCTCGCGGTATGTGCGTTATGTCTTCAGTGACAAGGGCCCCGCGTTGGCAAACAATAACAGTTTCTAAGCGAGGATATTAAAATTCTCAAATTTGTTACGATTGAACGAGATCGTATTTTAAATATTTTGCATTTTTAAGTTAGTCTATCTGAAAACATTTGTAAAAATATAACTTTGCTAATGATTTTATGTTCTTTTCTTACGATCTTTTGGAAGAGAGTTACCACTGGTCAGGTCAGGTCAGATATATTATGTTGACGGAGTGCCAGGGACTGAAAGACTTTACCTCCAGTAAGTAAATTAATGCGTCAATATACATGTGCTCAGCAAGTAATAAAAAAATATTAGAAATAGGCCCTCATCAAGTAAAATAATTTTAAAATAAAATATTTGCTCTTAAACCTTTATATATTTTTATCAGGAAATTGTGTCTTAATAGAAATTAACTCAACGTTATTTTAAAAAAATCCTTAAAATTATACGTTGCTAACTGGAGCTAGTGACGTATCAAAGCAAATTAATGTATAAATATATATGTGCTCAGCAAGTAATAAAAATATTAGAAATTGGCCCTCATCGAGTAAAAAAATTTAAAAGTAAAATTTTTGCTCTTAAACCTTTATATTTTTTATGAGGAAATTAATACTGGTGCTTTAATAGAAATTGTTTAAGAAATCTTTAAAATTATACGTCGTTAACTGGAGCTAGTGACGAATCCAGTTTGAGAGAAAATTTGATATCCCGTACATTATACGTAACTTCCAAATTTGTTTGCCTTCTTGGCATACTAATGAAGAGACCTGTTGTTATAAACTTCTCAAATTTGTTGTTTCTTTTTAAACGTCATAATTAGGTTTCGAGTTTTTTTTTTTCGTGTAACCATAAAAAATGTGTAAAAATTTGATGTTAAAAATGTGACATTTTAAGTATTAACTATTCATATGAATTTATAACGTTGGGTACTCTTTGATATTAACCAACACAAGGTGACCCATTTAAAATAAGGAAACCAGATTGTTTCTATTGTTTAAAAAATATCATGTAAAAAATTCATGTTACATTTCCCTCTCGATCAAATCGCTTCTCGAATTATTAATTTTGAGTATGTGTATCAACAAAAAATAAGAAAATTTTTTTTTATTCAGTACAATTTTTATTCAGTGCTTACAAAATAGTCGTCGTCTGTGCATATGGTACAAACTGAATAAAAGCTGAAAAAGATATATTTTTTGGTAGCATCTTTTTTATTGATACGCTGTTTGTATTATACAAATGATAGCCCATATTTATACAAATGATAGTTCGAAAGAGGACAAACTTCAGTATTTATATATAAACTGTGGTTATTTTGTGAGATGCCCCTGCAACAATAAGAGAGGGGTAGAGTAAAGAATAAATGAAAATAAAAATAGTGAAGGACAAACGAAAGAGTTACTGGCAGTAATAGTATCATTTATCTCATGCATCTTCAAGAACGCTATGTTTTGTAAAAGGAAACATCTTCGATCGAAATACATCACCGCCACTGATGTTTCGTTTTCAGGTTGGAAGGTAATATGTACACGTGTGGCTTTGAGGCAGTTTAAACATCATCGTTGATTGTATTCTATTTGCGCGGTAGCAATACTTTCAGTTGGACGAGGCTCCTGAGTTGCGCCTGGATGGGAGAGGACATAACACACCTCAGTCTTTTTGGGAGATAACATATTCAGTTCATAAAAAAAAAGCGAAATACAAATGGTTGTTTTTTGAGACTGTGCATCTGGAGGGGGTACTTCTGGGGCCACCACAGTGGTTGACAACAGCGGACAGATATTCCAAGTCAGTCCGTCATCGGAGGATGTACTTCTCAAATCCCCTCACCAGCATGCGGCTGAGGGCAACCACGCCCACGAGGAAGAGGACGGGAAAGATCCACGAATCTTTGCCACTTGTTAGATTTTTATAGATGTAGCCGAAGCTTCGGGGTTGTATTGTGACGATGGAGCCACAAGACTGCTTTGGTTTGGAGGCAGCTTCTTCGCTCTTTAAACAAGTCATTGTAACAGTTGGGACGAAACTGTCTGCAAAGAAGAAAACAAAACATTAGTTCACGGAAAGTTGCATATTACTGTATTTTTGATTCCTGACTGTATTTTTGACTGTATTTTTGATTCCTGATTATCCGTAGTGATTAATGAGGGATATGCATGGAATAACTGATAATCCGAGAAAGTTCCTTGGGGTCTGGTGCCTTTTGAAGACAAAGAGACTCGACAAACATATCCCTGTATTCAATCATTAGTAGTTACGAAAATAATTTAGTCAGAAATATGAAAATTTTACTGTGAACTGAGTAGAATTGGATGATGACTGGAGTGCCTTGACCAGCTGGTTTTAACTCCTGTACGCAAGATGCAATGTAATCAAGATAGTGTGCTCAGTAGATAAAATATTAAGGATAGGTTAAATTTAAGAGTTACTATTACGATCAAAGTAAAAACATTTAAGTTTAACACCTTCAAAGATTGAAGGATAAAAATAATTTAAGATTAATAAATTAAGCAAATATTGAGAATAAGAATTTAAGTTTAAAATTAATTAATAATTGACTTAATAATTAGAGAAGGTAAGATGAAAAATAAACAGGAATAGGATAAAATGGCCCTCAGCAAAAGAAAAAAAAGGCCCCGTTCAGGGTCACACAATTCGTAATGAGATGATTGCAAAACACTATTTCTTCTTTATAAATATGGCACTCATTTTTTTCTGGTTTGAAGAGAAATGTTTTAATTGTTTAAAATTTTAACCATTGTTTTTTCATTGTTATGTCATTGCGCACATTGCAAGCCCTGATTTTCCATTAGGCCCAGAAGGTCTGGGCCCCAATTTTTATTTTAAAAGAAAAAGAAAAATTCCCAATTCATTTTTTTAAATTTTACCTTTTCTAATATAAATTTTTTATATATATATATATCCTTTCAAATTTGACTAATTGGTTCATCATATATGTATAATTATATGTATAGTTAATCATATGTATGTTATAGTGTATATAAGGGATTAATAAGTTTCTCTGGCTGCATTGTATTGGTGTTTTAATGATGAAGTTAATATGTTGTATTGCTTTTGGTTATTTGATAATGTTCTAGGCTTCTACGCTTCAAATAGCCATTTCTTGGTAAAATGGAACTTTCACAATGATTCATGATTATTTTTTTGGTGTGTCAATTTTGGAAATTTCACGCCCACATCAGTGTTAGGGGGATCCCCATCCCGAGTTGTCCCTATGGTCAAGAATTTTCTAAATCGGGCCCTGGCACATTGATATCACCAGAACAGTTGGCTAGAATACTAAGAAATTTTATAAATGTGCAATATAATCGTGTATCATTTAAATGACCTACTATTATGTCATTCCTACCATAAAATTTTTAATTATAGTAAAATTTCTCAATTTTTTTTTGAAATTTTAAAACATTTTCAAAAAAAAAATTTTTTTCCTATGAAGATCTAAGAATTTTGACTTCAAAGTTGGTCATTTTAAAGATTATTATATAAGTTAATTTTAAAACTAAAAAAATATGTATATTCATTAATATACGGACGCAAGTCAGCGCGCAATAACATAACATTGAAAAAACAATGCTTGAAATCGTAAACAATTAAAAAATTTATTTTCAAGATAGAAAAATTTGAAAGCTATATTTATAAAGAAGAAAGTGTACTCACAGTAAAATTTACTGTGAGTACACTTTCTGTGAGCACAATGTAACTCACAGTAAAATTTTCATATTTCTCAATAAATTATTTTCATAACTACTGATGATTTAAAATAGGGATATCTTTCTAGAGTCTCTTAGATTTTAAAAGGTACCTGACCCCTTAGTAAAGGATGAACCTTTAAGAGTAACTACTATATAAAGACGGTTTATTTCATACAATAATAAAATATACAGCGAAATTCGTTTTTTTCTAAAAAAATCTGTTTTACACTGCTGGCCACCCAAGTTGCAACACCAAGAAAGACAAGAGATATCACAACAAAATTTATTTTGTAGATAACATGTTGACCAAGTATCAAATGATTAAATTTATAGACTTCTGTGAAGTGTAGTTCCTGCCAAAATCAGTAGCCAGAGTAGCCGCCATTGTTGGAGATCACCGCTGCCACACGCCTCGGCATTGATTCAAAGAGACTTTGGATGAGTTCTTGGGGTACAGCAGACCAAGCAATTTCCACACGTTGCCAAAGTTGATCTGCTGTGGCACCTGGGGATGGAATCTGGGTCAATCGTAGAGCAACCATGGACCACGTTTTCTATCGGCGAAAGATCCGGAGAGCGAGGCGGCCAGGGAGGCAATTCAATCTGGCGATTGACGAAGAACCGTTGGACAATGCGTGCCACGTGTGGTCGCGCATTATCCTGTTGAAATATGTCTGTGGGCAAGCCCTGAAGGTAAGGAAGGACAACTGGCTCCAACACCTCAGAGATGTAGCGCTGGCTGTTTAAAGTACCGGCAATACGTACTAGAGGTGTGCGAGAGTGATATCCAATACCGCCCCATACCATAATACCCGGTGCAGGACCAGTGTGGCGGTGCATAACGCAGCTGTTCAGCATCCTCTCTTCACGGTGTCTCCAGACTCGAATGCGACCATCGTGGTGTTGCAGACAGAAGCGTGACTCGTCAGTAAAGACAATTTCAATCCATTCTGCCGTCCACATCCTTCTGTCATCGCACCATTGGCGGCGGAGACGTCTGTGGTTCTGCGTCAAGGGTAGACAAAGCAATGAACGTCTTGCGGACAGACCACTCTGCTGTAAACGGCGTCGAATGGTACGCGCTGTAATGACTTGACGGTCCCTACGGGTAAATTCCAAGGGACACCCGTCTTTGTCATCTAAGGTGTTTTATCTGTGCCGAAAGGTGACCTTCCGTTTAGTTACACAAAGCCGTGTCGTAGTGACTCTTCGATACACTTCAAGAAAGGAACCTCTTTTGAAACGATTCCCTAGTTGACAATGGACTCCAGATGAAAGGCTAGTGTCGGCTGGTCAGACGCTTGAAGGAACAAAGCGGCAAGCGGTAACTTAAAAGGAACCACCCAAAGAGGGGCGAGGATATATATTCGCCACCTTGATGTAAATGGGGGCAGATGACCCTTTTTTTTACAGGTGTGAACAACCTCCATCGTCGGACGTGTGCCAGAGAAGGAGAGCCTGCAATGTTCCATCATGGTATCCTGAACCCCGCGAATAGCCTCAGATAGTGCTCATTTTTTGTAATTATTGTATAAAGCCTATATTTAATCGGGATGCAAATAAAGCATTTTGTAAATATTAAAGGCTGTCAGTCTTAGTTTTAGGCGAAGTCCTTACAGACTGTTATTAACTGGTGTCAGAAGAGTCATAGGATATCAGTGATGAACGAAAGGATTACAGGTAGGCCGATTCTTTTTATCAGATTCTGGCTTTGATTTAAAAACTAAATAATGGTTTTGTATAAATGCAATAAGTAAAAATTATTTTATTGTTTTTTTAAATGGTATATTTATAAGTAGCCATTTAGAGTTCGCATTAAGAACTAATATTTTAGAAATTTTGATGAATTAAATCAATTTCTGTGTTTTTTTAAATGGTATATGTACAAGTTAGCCATTTAGAGTTCGCATTAAGAACTAATATTTTAGAAATTTTGATGATTTAAATCAATTTCTGTGTTTTAATGGTGTATGAGTTAACCATTTGAAGTTCTAAGTAGGAACTATTGTTTTAGGAATTGTGATAAGTAAAACCAATTTCTGTGTGTTTTTATGGTATATGAATGAGTAACCAGTTAGTGTTCAAGTAAAGAACCAATTTTTGTTTGTTAGGAATTGCAATAAGTTTAGCCAATTTCTGTGTTTTGTTAATTGCAAATACTGTATGTTTTTCTCTATTTTTAAAGAAAGTGAATTTTTTTTTGCAGTGTTTATTTAGTATTTTTTTTCTTTTAATAGTAACAGATATATTTAAGTTTCTTATGCTTTGATATTAACAGTGATAATTTAGTATTTGTGTATTACTGTGTGAGAAATCTATATAGAGCATTGATTAATTTGAGAATTCTGTTTATGTGTATTCTGTGTAAGAGTTCGGTATTTTGATTTGATAGGTATTGAGTAAATTGTGAATGTTTATATTGTGCGGTGCTAGTTTGGTGTTCATAAGGGCTAAAATTATAGTTCGGTCTAAAATTGATCAGTTTTGAACTTGTTAGTTCCGGTTAGGACACATACCGTAGGAAGGTATTGCTAGTAGCTGAGGAAAACTTTATTGGTTATCATACAGTTAGTTACCCTAAAGTTAGAAAAATGTCCTTTTTAAATAAGGGTAAGAAAGGGGACCTTTTAGAACTTTTAGAAGAGTTAGGAGGACTAGCTGACGATACGCTTAAGATTTTCGAAATTAAGAAGATCATTACAGAAAACGAAAATTACGTCGAAGAAGACGCTAGACTCGCACTAGAGCGTATTATTGAAGATAGAAAGGAACGTGAAGAGAGACTTCGCCAAGAAGAAGCGAAACGAGAAGAGAGACTTCGCCAAGAAGAAGCGAAACGAGAAGAGAGAGAGAGAGAAAGAGAAGCGAAACGAGAAGAGAGAGAGAGAGAAAGAGAAGACAAAATTCGTCAAGACCAACTTACTCTCGAAATAAGGAGACTGGAGTTAGGAATTAATGGAGACAATAGAGCCCGAAATGGGAGGGACAGAGATGCAGACGCAACTCAGAACATTCAGCTCCTTAAAACCATGCAGAAATTTGACGAGAAACGGGACGAAATGGGCCTGTATCTAATTAATTTTGAGAGAAGAGCAGAGATGGCGGGTGTCCCTAAACAAGATTGGGTGCCATATTTGTTAGGGGTACTAACCCCAGAAATTTCCAACATGATGGCCAGAGAATCGCCAGAACAGGCAAAAGATTATGACTACGTAAAAGAGATGATTCTCCAGAGATTTAGGATGAATACAGAAAAATTAAAACAACTGTTTTATCGCCATCCTAAACTCGCAGATAAGTCATGGAGGAATTATGCCCATGAGCTTAGTGGCTATTATGATGAATGGATAGCAGATTTAGAAATCACTACATTTAAGAAACTGAGAGACCTACACATAACGGAACAGATGAAGAGACGGGTACCTGCCGATATAAAAGATCATTTTTTGGAGCAGTGGATGCAGATTAATACTCCTTTGGAATTAGCGGAAAAAATAGATAAGTATGAAAGCTTGCAAGACAGTTTCCGAACAAGAGAATTCCCAAAGAATCAAAAGTCCACAGATAAATTTAATAAGCCATTTAAAAATAACCATAATTTTAAGGAAGAGAAGAAAGAAAAAAAAGATGTGGAAAAAGAAGCTTCTAGTGGACAAAACAAGGAAAGAATTTTTGAGAAAAGAAAACAGCTCCGTTGCTACGAATGTGGTTCTTATGACCATCTGAGACCACAGTGCCCTAAACTTAAAGAGACGGAAATTATCGCGGCAACAGAAACTAGTGGAGGAGACTCGAGCGGCGTGATGACTCCATATATCAGTCAGGGAGTCGTTAATGGAAAATCTACGTCTATTCTGAGAGACACAGGAGCGAGCATTGATCTGATTTCTAAAAATTTGGTACAACCCCATATGTACACAGGAGAGCACGTTTATGTCAGTGCACCTGTGTTAGATTCATCCGTTTGCTTACCTATAGCAGAGGTCGATTTAAAATGTGAATGGGGCCACACCAGAACTAGAGCAGCTGTCAGCAATACGGAATTCGAGCAGAAACACTATTTGTTAGGAAATAAAACGGCAGCCTTGCTTGAGAAGATCAACAGGAATGTTGAAGTTCCGGTGAAAAATACTGTGCAAACTCGGGCCGAAAAACTAAAATTTGATAGAGAAAGACTAGACACGGGAGATGAAAAAACGAAAATAGAGCAAGTGATCCCCGGAGCAGAAGCGGTAGAAGAAATCCCTGCTGAAGAGAGCGCGACTATCTTGTCTCTCCAGGAGAAACGAATAATTACTCCCGACTTATTAAAGACTTCACCCGAAGAATTTAGAGTTGCACAAAGTGAGGACGAAGAATTAAAAGTAATTTTTGATGGGGCGAAAAAGAAGACGCCCGAAGAAAATAAGTACGTGGTGGTAAACGAGATGTTATTTTACCAGAAAAAAAATAACGATGGAACCACTAGAAACCTGCTTATTGTGCCTCGAAAGTATCGAGAGAAATTAAAAAGACTCTGCCACGAACATACTAATGTTCATTTAGGCGTTGCTAAGATGAAAGAATCATTAACTCAGTATTTTTACTGGCCATATTGTCACTTAGATATAAATGATTACGTGTCGGCTTGTGACAAATGTCAAAAGGGGAAATGTCCTAATGTTAAGAATTATAAGAAACGTCTTAACACTGTTAATTCCCGCCGAACACCAGGCTAAGCCGAAGTTTAGTCGTAAAAGTTTAAAATGTATATTATAAGTATGTTGATTAATTGTAGTTTCAGTGTAAAAATGTGACCAGAAATTAATGTGTATTCGTTTGAGTAATGTTTTTTTTTTATGAATTGTAACATGTAATTGTTTGTAAATTTGAACGACTCGACCATAGAAGTTGAGTTTTGCTTTAAAGGAAAATTCAGGTGAAATTCCTTTGACGTTATCATAATATAACGGTTTTGTAGTGGCAAACGCCATATGACGGTTTTATGTATGCCGTGTTAGAATGCCTCAGATAGGTTTTAATTAATGTTCAATTGTAACATTTTATGTTCTGTTTTGTTTGTTGCATAAGCCAGTAGAATGCCTCAGAAAGGTATGGGCTAACTTTTAAATGCAGATGTGTATGTTTTTGTGTATACCTAAGAAGGTAGTAATTGGAGTCAAAATGCACTCCGTACGGTGTTTGAATACCGCAATTGAATGATTTATTGTGAAATCGATAAGTTTGTCTGAAGAGTTGTTACGACAACAGATAAATGTAAGTGTTGTCAAAGAATCCAAGTGATTACAGGAATGTGAAGTTTGTGAGTTTTTGGTAAGGAATGAGCCAATGAGCTATTTTTTATAATTTTATGTCAGTCAGCACTGAAAAATTAGACCCTAAATCGTTTGTGAATCCTATAGTAGGATAAAATGAATATTTGAATTTAGGTCACTGATGACTGTCCACTTAAATGGAAACGGCAGATTGGATCACAGGTAATCGTGAACGAATCAAGTTCCCTGATCCAGAATTTACGAAAGCCGAGTATTAAATTGTTTTATGACGATAAGTGTTAAATATATTAAAAGATAAGTAAGAAATTTAAAATTTTCATGTGTATTAGTAACCGTGATGATATGTTCTGTATGAAGGTTAGGTATCCATTTTGGATTTGTGTTTAATTTATTTTGTGTAAAGTTGTTTCATTGTAACTGTGTTTAATATCAATTTGAGAATTTATTTGTGTCATGTGATCAAAATTAAGGTAAATTATGGGATCCCAGTTGAGTGATTTACTAGTTATAATGTTTTTTATGTAGTGTCATGTGTATGTACTAGTGTTCTATGAATTTAATTTTTTTGATTGACATGTATTAGTATACGATTTTATTTAAAATTTTTGCCATGACTTGTTATATTATTGTGTAATTTTATAATTTCTTTGCTACGGCATGTTCTCTTATTAGAGATTTTAAAGTGCGTAAATTTTAGGTATAAATTCCTTTTGTTGTGCTTTTAAAAATAATACTGTGAAGTACAGTTAAAAATTTTCTTTCATGAAGGTAAAGCCAGAGTTTGATCAAAATTAACGGTCTACTCGTAATGTCAATTGGGTGTGCATTTGCCTTCGGGAAAAGTTTTATAATTGAAATTGTCCTGAGAAGGACCATGTTTTTGTTCTGTTTTTTGCAGGTGAAAATTTCTGCAGAAAAACATCTAGGGAGGGGAAGAATTATAGACTGTAATGACTTGACGGTCCCTACGGGTAAATTCCAAGGGACACCCGTCTTTGTCATCTAAGGTGTTTTATCTGTGCCGAAAGGTGACCTTCCGTTTAGTTACACAAAGCCGTGTCGTAGTGACTCTTCGATACACTTCAAGAAAGGAACCTCTTTTGAAACGATTCCCTAGTTGACAATGGAGTCCAGATGAAAGGCTAGTGTCGGCTGGTCAGACGCTTGAAGGAACAAAGCGGCAAGCGGTAACTTAAAAGGAACCACCCAAAGAGGGGCGAGGATATATATTCGCCACCTTGATGTAAATGGGGGCAGATGACCCTTTTTTTTACAGGTGTGAACAACCTCCATCGTCGGACGTGTGCCAGAGAAGGAGAGCCTGCAATGTTCCATCATGGTATCCTGAACCCCGCGAATAGCCTCAGATAGTGCTCATTTTTTGTAATTATTGTATAAAGCCTATATTTAATCGGGATGCAAATAAAGCATTTTGTAAATATTAAAGGCTGTCAGTCTTAGTTTTAGGCGAAGTCCTTACAGCGCAGAAGCTGGATGATGCGTTACAGACTGCATGTGCTGTGCTATGGTTCGTGATGTGACTGAGCGATCCGTCACTGCCATGCGCACAATTTGCCTGTCATCACGTGAAGTGGTGCGCTGAGGTGGATGCGATCGAACACGCTGGTCCGTCGTACCCTCCTGCATCCAACGATCACATATCCGCATTACAGTTGTTTGGTTTCGTCCAACACGACTACCGATTTCCCTGAAAGATAATCCACAATCTCGGTAGGCCACTATCCTTCCTCTGTCGAACTCGGATACTTGATCGCTGAAAGATCGCTGAAAGATGATCGATGTTTTCGACGAGGCATAATTGATCGTTTTTTCGAAAAAAACCACAAGAAAAACACAATTGCCGAACTTGAAATCGTCGAAATCTCCAAGCCTTAAATAGCGCTTTGAAGTGGCGCCACAGGCGCGCGTGATGTGCGTCTGCGCTGAAATACTAATCATTTGCATATCTCACCTCAACTAATGCATGTTGTAAATTTCATGTTATTTGCATGTTTCCTTCAGGGTGTTGCATTTACAGTGGCCAGCAGTGTATTTCTTTGTTCTCGAAATACGTTGAAATTCTATCGGACTCCCCATTTTATTTGAAGCATGACTTCAAACAGAAATCGGTGTACAGAGCTTTTTGTTGAACTTAAATTCAGTATGGTATTAAATACCCCTGACGAGCCAATGGCACATATTCTATCATCCTTGCCAAGTCGCGAGTTTAGTTCTCTGCAAACAAATTGTTCACAACTGAGTTTTTTAAGAGTTGTATTGATGAAATCGCATCTTATGTAATCTGCGCACACCGTCCCTTTCTTTCAAGCTGCACGTAATTTTCAGAGACAATGGGAATTCGGAATATCAGTATTTCAATATTTCTAATTCACATTTTAGTTCAATACAGCAAATTCGAAATAATCCTTTGTAATCGGAGTAGATAACTCCTAAGACTATCTACATGTATTGGGTTTTATTCAAAGAATTAAAAATCCCTAATTATAGAATTTTTTGTTTTATTTTTTGGTTTGGAAAAAGTCTCTTATATTCCTTTCTCAAAAAGTATTAAAATTCTTCAGGAGACTTGAATATATATATATATATATACACTGAAGTGCCACTGAATTAGGGATAGCAAAGCCTATGCAAATTGTGTAGCGCTGCGCATCATCTATGCGCAAGTGAGGGCGCTGTGGTAACTGCATATATAGCGCGTATTGTGGTTGTTCTGAATTAGTTGTTGGAATTGCCAGTATGGGTAAACTGCCTGATTAAGACGCCTTCGATCGCGGACAAATCGTAGGTGCGCGACGCATGGGCCATTCAATTTCCAAAATCGTCAGACAGCTAGGATTTTCAAGGTCGACAGTGTCAAGAGTATACCAAGAATACATGGATGGTGGAAAAAAACTAGCGATCGGGCAAACTGCAAGGGAAAATTTGCCTTGACAGTGCGTGGTGAAAGACGGCTCAGACGTATTATACGTAGCCAGCGAAGCCAAACATTAGCTCAAATTACCACCCAGTTTAATGACAGTGCCAGTCGTACAGTCAGTAAACAGACTGTGCAACGATCGCTTCACCGTATGGGTTTCGGGAGCCGTCGACCTACGAGAGTAACATTGCCCTATAATCGCCATCGGGCTGCACGTCTTGCCTGGGCAAGAGAGCACAGAGACTGGAGTGTAGAGGACTGGAAACTAGTAGCATGGAGTGATGAGTCTCGATTCCGACTACTTAACGCCGACGGGAGGCTGAGAATATGGCGTCAGGCTCATGAAGCCATGGATCCTGCATGCCTGGCTGGAACTGTACAAGGGCATGGTGGCTCAATCATGGTCTGGGGTGTTTTTCCGTGGCACAGTTTAGGATCTTTGGTGCGTGTACCAACCTCCCTCAATGCAATTCGGTACGTAGAGTTGCTGGGTGATCACCTCCATCCGTTTATGCTGTTCTGTTATCCGTACGGTAGTGGAGTTTTCCAGCAAGACAACTGTACCTCTCACAAGTCCCGGTTGGCTACTGGCTGGTTGGATGAGCATTCCTCCGACTTCTCAGTCATGAATTGGCCACCTAGAAGCCCAGACTTAAATCCTATTGAGCATCTTTAGGATGTTTTGGAACAAGGCGTGAAAGGCCATCACACAGCACCAAAGAACCTTACTGAATTATGGGCAGCTTTAGCCAATATTTGGCAAGCCATTCCCGTGGAACGTTTCCAGAAACTTGTTGAATCTATGCCTCGTCGTGTGGCAGCCGTTATCAAGGCCAGAGGAGGCCCAACTCGTTACTAGGTAGGTATCCCTAATTCAGTGGCACTTCAGTGTATATCTGTGGCTTGGTACAAGAAGTGCCTAACTCATTTTTTTCTAAGATGACTTTGCTTACTTATGTCTCTTTAAAAAAATATTATTTTTAACGTAAGAGGTACCCAAGTCTGTACAATAGTTTAGAAAACACTTTTAAAGCATCGGACAGACTTAGGTACTTCTTACATTGGAAATAATATTTTTTTAAAGAGACATAAGCGAACAAAGTCATCTTGGAAAAAACTGAGTTAGGCACATCTTGTACCAAGCCACACACACACATATATATATATATATATATATATATATATATATATATATATATAGTATATATATAGTATATATATATATATATATATATATATATATAGTATATGTATATATATATATATATATATATATATATATATATATATATATATATATATATATGTATACAGTCGAACCTCCATATATCGAAGTAGCAAATTACAGGAAAAAAATTCGATATATAGAAATTTCGATATATAGAATTGAGCTTTGTTTTATCATAATTCTCCCAAGAAAAATTAAAGCCAATTTTCGTATACGAAACTCCATTTCTAATTTATATGCGAATCCCATTAAATGAAAGTTAATAACTAAAAAATGAATTAATATGAAAGATTTATTGAGTACTACATGTCTTTAAAAAAAGCAATAATGCATACAGTGGTTACAATGATCACAGTTACATTCTTTAAAAAAAAAAACTACGAATATCTTGCTGAACAGCCAGTTTTGCGGAAAGTTCAAAGAAATGTTCGTATTTATTCAGTCCACTAAAAGCTTCATCAGGGACAGTTTCCGCGAATCGAAGTCCACGACGTATTGTTTCAAATGCCAAAAATTGGGAGATTTTATTCTAAAGTGGAATAAAATCTCCCAGTTTGTCTTGAAAAAAATTTCGATATATAGAGATTTTTTCGATATATAAAAACAATTTTTCTATGTAAAGAACATGGAGATTCGCTAAGAGTTCGATATATAGAAAATTTCGATATAGGGAAGTTCGATATATGGAGGTTCGACTGTATATATATATATATATATATATATATATATATATATATATATATAGTGGAATCTTTATCGATCGTTCTCCGAATCATCGTTTTCCCGTATGTGTCGTTTATTTCACCCAGTCCCGACGACCACATTGCTTTGTTATGTTCCCGCATCAATCATTTTCCCGCATTTATCGTTCAGTTCGATCGGTCCCTCGAAAACACTGTCATAGCGAAGTAACTGCCTATCTAATCTCTGACCTGGGTGGAGACCGCTTATTCCCCCTTTCTCGCCTCCGAGCAGCTGTCTTACCTAAAATCTAGTACTTAGCCTAAAATCACGCTAACGGGATATTCCCGTTATTTGGATCGGGCAGACATTAATCACCATTTTCTTTAAGACACACAAGGTCATTGCACCGCTGAAGACGCAGAGTTACGGAGCAAAGCTTAAAACATTATATGCATAGCCTCGAATCGGTCATCTCACTAAGGACGTGACTATCCAATTCGGGAATTTTTGTTTTTGTTTTTGTTTTTCTTCTTGCGGGAAAGATGTCAACAGAGAGAACTGGATTTTTTTTCCAGGTGAGAAAAAGCCGAAGGAGACGTTCTTCACTGATCAACAAAGTGCATTAGGTGCACCGTTACTTGTTTTCGCTCGCGGAAGAAAAGAAGTAACATAATTCGAATTTTTGCTCTTTTCGATCATCTTTTTATCCTAGAACTATCTGAAAACCCGCACTTCGCTACGGAGTACATTCAAATTAAATACAACGGTCGATGTATGCAATTGATGTAATATATATATATATATATATATATATATATATATATATATATATATATATATATATATATATAAAAGAACTGTAAGGGATATTTATTTTTTTTTTGGATATTATCCAATCGTCTGCTGCATTAGAAAGAAAAATTTTTTTTGTGTCTATTTAGTTGTTATGCACATGACGATAAATTAATTTAAAGTACCAGAAAAAGAAATCACGTGATCAGCATTTAATAAATTAAATTCTAAAAATTAATCTTTAAAAATTCACCTAAAATCAGAAAATCGAGGTAAAGATTCCAAAAAGATTTCATTTTAAAGGAATTTCTATGATCTTTCTCGTGATATAAATTTTATAACTCTCAAATTATTATTTTAAAAGCAAACTTAAAAAAAGTTACAAAAACAGCTTAAAAATTTAATTTAAAAAAATCTAAGAAGAATTTTTCAAAAATCTTTCTTAGTGCACCCCTACACCATAAGAAGAATCGTCATGCAAAATTTCAGCCCTTGAGTTCCAGCGGTTTGGTCTGTGCGTTGTATGTCAACTGACTTACTGACTCACTGCAGTGAGTCAGTGAGTCAGTTACGGAACTGTTTTATATATATAGATTAACACAAATATTTAGCGCTCTTCCTCTTTCTTCTTTTAAGTTATTCTCGTTAAGATAGAGGTCATAAATCAATAAGTTTTATCAAATGCACTTACTCCTTTTGTTTACTCGAATGGCACTGGTATAACATTAAAATCATGTTCATATCTTTGAGTAAAATGTAGGTAGATTATTTACCTTCTAACACAATACCTAATTTAGCTTTAAATGTTCTCTCTTTTTAAATAAATGGTAAAAATTATCCATTTTATTTTTGTCTTTTAGTCTTGCTTTCATGAGACCTATCGATGGAAAGGGTTCTATATTTATAGGTTCTATATATAAGGGTAAAAAAGTTCCCGCTATCAGACTTACCAAACAGAAGGATTAAAAAATAAAACTGGTTTAGAAATTCAAAACATGTTCATAAATAAAGATTTTTGTTCAAGAAAAATGATCCGACTATTTTGGAGTGTATTTAATGATGGCTTACTCCTACTCTATTGCTTTTGATATTACTGTTTATTATTTTTTATATTTTACTGTTAGATTTTTTTTTTTAAATTTTGGATTAGGATATATTCTTCGACTCACTGGTTGAAAATGTGGTATATATTAAGAATAATATTTAGTGAAAGATGATTCAAACGAGGTTTTGAATGAAAATTCCTTTTTCCACCTTATGTTTTAAATGACCAGGTTTGACTACAAAAAATATTTTTAAAAGATCACCCAAAAACTTATTGCCATTAAATTAGTTGTGTACTGACTATTATAAGAAACAGTAATCTCTGTAAGGTAAGCCAAAACTAAAGTCCTCCACCAGGTCTAGGAATAACTTTTTTTTTAGTGACAGGAATTTCTGCATGCGTACCACCGAAAAAAATCTGGAAATATAGCTCGAAGTATCTTCTATCCTGCAGTGCACCGTGATTATACGGAGGCTCAAAAAGCGTCTCGTACGAAAAACAACTAAGCTCTAGAAGCAATAGTTTGGACTTTTGAGCCTGGGAAATATCTAACACCAAAAAAAATATTTCAGGTAGTCTCTTCTAACGAAACTACCGCAGGTTATTAACGTAGGATTACTTATCGTTTGCTTAACTCTTTTTTTAAACACATTTTGGTACTTTTCTGTTTAACACTGGATTACTAACCTTGTATCCATGAGATACACGGTAACTATTTTTGCTGACTGCAAGTCGATCCGTAGAGAGGGGGCTGCTTCCCCCGCCTATCTTCCTACCAGGAGGGGTGCTAGATGTCAGTTTAGTTTCGTTCTTATAAAATAAAGGTTATTGACACGACCAGCCTTTTGTCTCTCAGATACGACGGCAGCAGATTCGTAAGTATTTTTGATCAATCTGATTATTTTTTTGTTGTAGCTGTATTTTTGTGGATTGTTGTTGATTCCAAAATGTTTTATTCAACCAATTTGGAAATTTATGCTGGAAAGCAAACGGACGGGTCATACCAATTGAGCAACAAGAGCACGGACATAGTAGAAAGATTGATTACTCCCATCACTAACACCGGACGTAATGTCACTGCTGATAATTGGTTCAGTGATGTTTCTCTCTGCCCCAAACCTTATCAGAAAATTTTTCCGTAAATAAAAGGCAAAACAATGCATACCTCTAGTTATTTACCCCCCTTTTCCTTGAAATAATCATGGTTTTTATGTCATGTATCTCACAGATACGACGACAGCAATGACGTAAGTTTTTTGAGGATAGTAATGGAGTGCTAACTGTTTACTGCTACTGGGTTTGGCGCGCTGTCAAAATTATAATTCGCGACGGACTCTGAATTTTTTCTTTCCGGAGGACCGTTATTGAGGGACGTAATCCTACGTTAAAAATGAGGCGGTAACGCAAGATAACCCTATCCTCTAGACCAGGCCTGCAGAACTCGAAATGTGATGAGGGGCATAATACTTTATGGAAAGCTGCTGCGGGTCACAAGAATATAGGATACATGGGAAAGAGAAAAATACAGTAGATTCCCGATAATACAGTAGAATCCCGAAATTTTGCATGGCGATTCTTATAGTGTAGGGCTGCACTAAGAAATATTTTTGAAAAATTCTTCTTAGATTTCTTTAAATTAAATTTTTAAGCTGTTTTTGTAATTTTTTTTAAAGTTTGCATTTAAAATAATAATCTGAGGGTTATAAAATTTATATCACGAGAAAGAGCATAAAAAAATCTTCAAAATGAAATCTTTTACGAATCCACACGTCCATTTTCTGATTTTTGATGAATTTTTAAAGATTAATTTTTAGAATTTAATATATTAAATGCCGATCACGAGATTTCTTTTCTTTTTGAGATACATTAAATTACTTTTGCGTCACGTGCATAACACCAAAATAAATTGAGAAAAAAAAATTAAAATACAGTAAAAGATAAAATTTAACCACTAGACTAATTGAGATGGGAATTTTTTAAGAATTTAATTAAAATCAGTATGATTTATGGTTATTAAACAAAGAAATTAATTGCATACATTGACCGTTGTATTTAATTTGAATGTACTCCGTAGTGAAGCACGGGTATTCAGCTAGTAAGGTAATAAGAATCCTGTGAAGAATTTTCCTCCCCCAACGCAGACTCTCGACTTCAGTGATGGCAGAAAAAGCAATAAAACTAGTGATAACAGATGCAGTTGTTGACAATGTTATGCAAATCCTTTTCCAAACCAGTCTTAACTAGCACTAGATAACTTCTAGCTAGGTTAGTGAAAGCAAATGAAGAAGGAAAAGATCTTCGGAAAGTGACCAGACTACATGAAAGTGAATTGCTTATCGTTCGAGTTCAGAATTTAAATTGGATGTATCTTATTTTTTGTCTTGGAATTTTTTAAAACTCATTCAATATATTCTCGTTAAACGTGAGAGAATAACCACGTGTAAATAAAATGTGTATACCCCATTTTTCGGATCATAAGACGCATCTCAAATTTATGAGTGGATTTTTAGAAAAAAAAAATTGTATTTTGTAAGGTATATAAAGATATTTTAAATTTCTTACTTAATAAAGATAAAATATATATATAATAAATATATCTATGGTGCCCGGTATGAAGGGCTTAAGTAAAAAAAAGTGATTTTTAGATAGTTGTTTTTATTGATAAAAAAACAACTTGTATAAAAAGCTTGAATCTATAAATTTTGTATACAAAAGTACATTTCTTTGTACATCAGACTCAAGTCGAAATTATATTTCTGCGATTGGTATAAAATTTGACTTAAGCCCTTTGTACCGGGCACCACAGATGTATAATATATATATTTATTGTATATATATTTATTGTATATATATTTATTGTATATATTTATTGTATCTATGGTGCCCGGTATAAAGGGCTTAAGTCAAATTTTCTACCAATCGCAGAAATATAATTTCGACTTGAGTCTTTTATTGTTACTTGAGTCTTTCAGTATTTTATTGTTACCTTCGGACCATAAGACGCAACCAAATTTTAAGTCGATTTTTTAATGTAAACATGTGCGTCTAATGGTCTGAAAAATACTATATGTGTAGTTACTTATGTCAATACGTTCTTTCGTTCCCTAAAATACTTTGATTTAAAATGTTCCGTACCACAAAAATGCTTCATATATAACTTATGAAAACTCAGAGATAAGAGGAAAATAGATATAAAAAAAAATCCCGATTTTACAACGTATTATAAAGTAAGCTTAAAAATTATAGACTCAAACTTAAAACAATTTTGTTCGTTATTATAGATTGATGATTAAAAAAAATACTGTACTGAGGGATTTTTTTCCGTGTTAATGTGTATGTTTACTCCGGAAGTGATGAGTTATTATTATTCAAAGAGAATTTGGATGCGCGAGGTCAGAGAGAGTGTAAATTTTCGGTAGAAAAAAGTTACGTTAAGGTAAGGGAATAGGTACTTTTAGAGTGCCTTGTGTTCGGTCATGTGTGCTAAAGTATTAAAAAATGTTTTTAAAAGTTTAAACTAATTTTACTATCGATTGTTAGTGTTCATTAATTCACTATTTCAAAAAATGGTCCGGTATACTGTAAAAAATTAACTATATCTAGATTTCAAATGAACTCCATATAGAGGTTTAAATCAAGTTTGTTTAAAATATTGATAAAAACTTACGAATTCTCGAGAAGTGCCTGTTATATTCCTTCGTTTACTAACCATGTCGACCAAATTCAGACTGTTAGGTAAAACCTCTGGTTTAGGAGGGAAAAGAAAACACAAACGTCGCCACATATGTTAAAAACTAGTATTAATTAACTATTTTCGTAATATGAGGAATTAAAAGCATGGACCTAAGGACGAGTTTTAATTTTGCTACACATTGGGGTCACAAAAATACGAGGAAAAAAACATCATGTTTTTAAAAAAGTGACTTTGAAATAGATAAACTATTCTTATAAATCTATGCGTAATCAATAACAGGAAAACATCATTGACTATCTCTAGTTAACTTATCGAAATAGCAACATTTTCGCAGACTAACGGAAACGTTAACAAGCGACTGAACTTGTTTTTATCAAGCATATAATTACCCTTACGAGCAAATGTTTCGAACTCCAGTTTCTACCCTCTGTTTCGGCAGAGCTGAGGTTCTGAGTTGCGAGTGGTCATGCATAATAATGTTCATTCATAGCCGTATCTGGTGAACCAGGCCGCGTTCATTACACGGGAGGCTCTGGGGATGAACTAATTTCGGGGAAACTGTATCTCTTTTGCCTATCAAAACAAAAGTAGGACGTAACTTCGTCAAAATAGGACGTAAACAACTTGAGGAAAGAATGTACACTGTTTAATAGGTTCATATAACTCAAAATAAATTGAATAAAAATGAAATTTGAAGCTTTAACATTTCCCTCAAAGCCATTTAATGTAAAATATTTCATTATATTTTTATCATTATTTGTTCCGTATTTCTAACCGTTACAAATTCAGTTTTCTAAATACAACATTTATTTTCTGTTGCATTCAGATTTAAAATCTTCTATCTATGATAATAATCAAAATAAAAACTTACATTGAAGAAAAAAAATTCTTTCTTTCTAAATTCGTAAGGCATACATATTTTAGCAGTAAACGTGGGTATTTATTTCATGCAAAGGTTTTTTCATGTAAAGGGTCAAAACAAAACGCATACAACTTGGATAATAAAATATACGTAAAATGATAAAACAAATTAGACTAATTGGACAAAAGATGCATGAAAATGCATTAAAATTCTATCGGATAAAAATGGGAACAATATTATAATTATTTCAGGCATATATGATGATGTGGAAAAGCACCAAACTTATCAGATTAATGACAATCGAATAGATGAAATGCTGTGTTTGCCTTATTATCTCTTGCCATGTAGTTTAGCTAAGATAGCCAAAAGTTTCAATAATATCTGTAATATTAGAACATTATTAATGCATAAAGAACTAAGGTAAAAAAATGCTAGTGCCTGGGTATGATGCATACAGCAGACATGATAATGTAAATATTTTCATGACCTTACTATTTATTATTTTGTAAATATTTTCATGGCCTTACTATTGATTATTTTTACTTAATAAACTTGTGAGCATGTGCGTTCATATATTCTTAAGAATATCCCATAAAAATTTCACGCCAAACGCTTCCTGGAATGTCATTTATTCATGAGCATATTTACTGGGGGGAAATAACATTTTATTTCTTTTGAATTTTGTGTGATTTGGCACTATTTTCGGTTTTTATCGTCACGTATTCTCGTACGGGACGCAGTTTTATCGACCCGTTTCGATACTTCTACTGTGCCTGCTCTCAGTCGGTCGATATCTCGACCAAAAAGGCGGTTAACGGGCGCTGCATTTTGGGAAGGCGCCAACAACTGCTGAAATAAAGCTGGAATATCTTGCAGTCTTATAGTAGTAAGAAGTTACATAACTAAAATAAGGCGATGATTGATCTTGTATTTTTATTATTAACCAGATTTAAAATTATGGCCTGTATAAATATTTAGGGGAAAAAATATGAAGCAAATGAATACATGATATATTCTCAACCGTAAATAAATGAATATGGAAGAATAGATTATGTAAATGATTTAGAAATTTAAACAAAAGTGATGAAAAATTATGAAATTTAGATTCGCTAAGTAATTATCTTCTAAATGAGTTGTTCGGAATTCCGATTATTAGTGGGCAGGTTATACGCGCATCACAATAGAAAATTTTTATATAAATAAATAATATATATATTTTTCTCTTATCTTTTCAAGTTTTTAGTTCCTGGCTCTTGTGGTTCTGAGCATATACTGGTTTTTCACTTATATATATATATATATATATATATATATATATATATATATGCTTTATGCTAACATAACGAAAGTTTCCATAAATTGAAAATGAAAAATCTACAAATTCAGACATCAGCAGACTGCATATATTATACCTATTATATAAAAAGATTCTAAGTGTAATATTTGAAGAAAAAGAAAAAGTAATTTCTTAGAATTTTTTAAAATTTGTGTTAAAGCTACATCCCTCACAATTAATGGGAAAATACTGCACTAATTGTTTAATAAACAGAATAAGTTGAGGATGTGAAAGTATTTTGTATTTCTAGAAAATCTCGTAATTAAACTTTGCATCTGTCACTTTAGATCACGCCGATATCTTTTAATTTCCTTTTGGTTCATACCTAAAATTCGTAAAAATTAAGCGGGACTTAAAATGCAAATGTTATGTACTAACTATCAAAATTGTATTCTTTTCTTCTTATACACCATTCATTCTTAAAAGAGAAAATAAAAAAGAACTGAGAATTGAACATTTTATAACATAAGACTCCTGTCAGATTTACATCATACAATGTATTAGACTTGTTGCGTAATAGTCAAATAAACATTATTAACCTTCACCCTTGAAAACAACCTTTTAGCACTACCATTCAGGATTTTCCTGGCTAGAATTTTCAAGGCAAACGAGGCCTACATCTGAAGATGCGGAGCCAGACGCGTTTACGCATACATCATTGTCAAAGTATGCATCAGAAAGATTCTAGAAAAGGCATCAGAAAAGATATCACAATACCTCTATAATCCAGACTTTCGTTTACAAGAGTAAGGGAATTTGACTAAAAATATTTAATAATTTCTGATTTTTAAATTATAGATTTTAATGCATAATGCTATTTTATATGTAGTTCTCTATAAAAATAACAGTTAACAAATATTTGTTTACATAAATGTTTACGAATCAGGTTGGGTTTAACCACGGCTAACTTTGTTATGAATATTTTAAACTTTAAATAAGAGGAATTTTATTTCGTTTACACAAAACAAAACTTTAATAGTTTAAATAGAAATATATGAAGTTAGAGACAAAAATATGACGATGATATATTAATAAAACTTGGAATCGGTTACTTAGTAGTATAACGAAAACATTTCTTTGTGAATGTCAGTATACTTTTTATAGATTTTAAAGCATTTTAGTTAATATTCTGAGTAAATTTTTAATAATTAATTTTCAAAATCACTAACATGACATAACTTTTAGCTACATATATTTCAGAAATAATATTCCCATTATATGATGTCTATCTTATGTCACTTCATTATTTTTTTTAAACAGAAATTTCGTTTTTTACTCACAAACATACGACACTTCGCTATAAATAAAATGTATTAGAAGGCATTTCTGTTAAGTAACGTGAAGTGAAGAAAATCCAAACAGAATATAAAAGTAGTGTATTACATAAAATACTTAAAGTCATATAACTGCGATATATTATTCTCATCTGTATATATTACCATAATTAGTTACTTTATGAATAATATAGATACACCACTTACAACTTGCAGCAAAAATGAGATAATTATGTATTTAAAAATCATTTACCCAGTTACACAAATTTATAGCTTTTAAATGATTTATATACATTGAAAGAATATCTTTAAGCCTATATACCCGATTTTTGTAACAACGTTAATCTATTTTTTAAGTAAATTTTTAATGTACATAGAATCCATTAATGACATCTGGACTAATTAAAGAATTAAGAATATGTTGTTTAATCCAATCAACTCAATTGTAAATAATTCGACAGTATTTTAGTAGAAAAACTGCGTATTTAAGGTGTCTCAAAGAACTAAAATTAAATATTAAATTATGAATCAATTAAATCTGGTCAATTCGTAATCAATGCGTGATTTCGATTTCAGGTGTTTACTGAAAAAATCTACAACGATTGAAAGACACATTTATTCTCTGTGTTTTAGAGAAAAATTTCGTATTTTAGTGATGTGTAATTAATTGCTAATATAGATAGATACTACGTCGAAAAAATACGATAAAATGGTTCTTCTACCTTTTGTACTAATTGTAAAATTCCTAATTTATGTATTATGCTAATTTACTTTTTCAGTTCATCAGAAACGTTTATTAAGACTATGAAATTCGCATAAATTTCCATTGAAATCAATTCTATGGATATAAATAAAGAATATCAAAATATTTGCTTTCCAATTTCATTTTCAAAATCATAAATTGAATTTAATACAAACAGGAATAAAAATAAATACTTTCTCTTCACACTTATATTTCACGATTTTCAAAGAAAAATGAGGCTTAAATAAATAAATATTCATTATACGGGTTGAAAATACTAGTAAATATAATTGCACAAAAAATGTCGATTTGAGTCCAAGATCTTGTTATATGTCAGTATATTATGAACAGGATAATTGTTAGTCAAGAAAAATATGTTATAACAAATACAAAAAAAGTAATTAATAAGATACTGGATAAATGATACTTTTCTTATATGAATAAGTAATCTCATATTTGAAACATACTTTCATATAATACGACACTATGAGACAGCTAAACGTATGACAACTACTGAAACCAGCTATAAAATCTAATTAAAATTCGCATCCATATTTTGTTATCCCACAAGTAGAGAGAATGAAATAAGATTTACTCTCAATATAATATTTAAATAAGAATACAAAGCTTAGCTTCAATATAATATTTAAATAAGAATACAAAGCTTAGCTATCATGACGTGTATCAAAATTTATTAAATACTTGATGAATAATTTTTATCTCATAAGAATGAATAATCTCATATTTGAAACATACTTTCATTTAATACGTAACTATAAAACAGTTAAACTATGACAACTATTTAAACCAGCTTAAAAATCTAATTGAAAAACCACAGTCTAATTTTGTTGTTATTCCACAAGTAGAGGAGGAAATAAGATTTACTTTCAATACAACCTTTAAATAAGAAAAAAAAGCTTAATTATCATAACGTGTATCAAAATGGTTACTTAACGTAATTAATTTTGAAACACTCTAACTATCACTATTCCGTGACTGGTTTATTTCGAGACTTCGAATTACTATTCAACGAGTTACGCTCTGAGCCAGTGTTTCATAAAAAAGACAAGATCGACTCACTTGATCTGCTACTAGCCTAAGCCACTCACGAAAGTGTTTACGTCCGTTAGATCCCGAAGTTCAGAACTCGCTCTTCTAGATAGTTTTCTCCTCTGCCTCCTCTTTTGGTGCCCCATTGCTGCAGTTGGCGGGCGTTCGTTTTATTTCAGCCAATAGGAACTCACCAAATGAAGCTGTGGTCAAGGCCGCATTATGTTCATTTTGGGGTCTGTTGTTGTTAAGTGACAGTTGGACATGCCTTTAGTTTAAAGAGCTTAATTAAAAATAATTATTTTATTTTTAGATACATATTAATTTTTTTTTCTAATTAGTGTTTTCCTATATCGAATAAATTAATATTTAGCGGAGATAAGGAAAAGGCAGAGTTATAAGATTAAAAAAGACCCTCCTCTAATTTCTTATCGGATTTTATATAATGTTTGGACTTAGATTATCTATTTAAATAGGAATGATATGAATTATTACGATGTTCGTATTTTTTTCTGGCGTTTGGAATTAGTTAATTGTTTATATATTTCACTAGGAATGTATGAATTATTGAGATTTTCATATTTTTAAAAATTGTAATGTTATTTTCATGGCAAATCGTACAATTCATCAACTACTTAATGATATTAATATTTACAAAAGTTGTTGTAAAACAGTATATATGTTGTTAGGTTATAAATTGATCATTATATTTTTATTTACATTTCCTTTCTGTAAGAAAGAAAAATAGATCTTACACACCATATTAGAAACTCGATACGTATTAAATTCTATACCTGGCATCAATTTTTTTTTTCCAAAGCGGCAGTTATTTTGTTTTGGGGACATTGACCCATCTACATCGCGAATTTGTTGGCTTGTTTATTACGGGAGCACCATATAGGGGAACTATTAGGGGGCGTCCATTAATTACGTGAGGCGATTTTGGCGATTTTTCGACCCCCTTCCCCCCCTGGTGAGATGTCGTGAGATTTGGCTCTCGACCCCCTCACCCCCCTAATCTCACGTGAGATTTATCAAAATGCGCATTTTTAGTGTAAATACGTTAATCTGTACTTGATTGCGTTGGATTTATTTAAAAAAACATAATTTGCTTAATTATTTTTAATTAAGGCTAGTTAAGACTAGTATTTAAGACTACCAAGAACGTAGTCTAGAATCACAGTGAGAAAATCGAACAATAAAATACTTAAATAGGAACTACTAAAATTCGTAAAAGTATATTCATTCTAATTGAGTCCACGGGGACTCATGTGTGGTCTCAAGAGTGACTACTGGAACTATTGTGTAGGATTTAGCCGTATTTTAGTGTAGAAACGTGTTTTACTTAATACAACCCAGTTTTCTCGCAATTTTATACTGTTTCTTGCTGAAAAAAATTACGTGATATTTGCCGAGACCCCCCCCCTCTCCCCCACGTGAGAGTGGGTGAGATTTAGCTCGACTCACCCCCCCCCCCCGGCTAAAAGCCTCACGTAATTAATGGACGCCCCCTTAGTGCTCTCTATGAGGCTATAGCCGTCCATGTCTTATCTGGGATTCGATCCCGAGCCCACACCGTGAAATATCTAATTATTAAGTTTCAAAATTCTGCAGGTTGGTAATAATACAGTTTTCTTGACTAACAATTATCCCATTTATAGTACAATTATAATACACCACTTCTTACTTAACTTCTTCAGGTAAACCCTTACTAAAAATTGGATTTTTAAGTATTTTTAAGGCAAAAAAAAAATAGTCACTATATATGTTTTCTAGTTTGAAATTATGTTTATAAAAGGTTGGGCATGCGGGTAAATAGCAAAGTTTTAAAGGATACAGTTATACAATTGTCAGATATTTGTATTGTTTCTGACTAGAAATGTTACTGATACTAGTGTTTTACATTTTATAATCTATATATTTAAGTTGCTAAGCCGACTTTTTGGGCTGTCCGTGAGAGAAAACTAGTGCATCAATTTACCTCATTTTGGTCTTAAACGAAAGATTGTACTCTGTAGATTTGTCAAATTTGGTTTTTGTAACCGCAATTTCTATTAATTAGCGATAATTTACAATTGAAAAGTGATTACTGCACATGCTCAGTGGCATGTTTAAATCTGTCTTTAGGAACTCACTGTTTCTGCGCATGCTCAGTGACACGTTTTAATGATAAACACATTTATTTCGAGGAGTCTCTCTAGATCTCTCTCTGCCATTTTTATTTTTATGTTAATTATGTTGTGAAATATAAGATTAAACCTCATGGAAATTGTTTATTTCGTGTTGTTTAATTAGCGATAATTTACAATTAAAAAAAATTGCTTTCCGCGCATGCTCAGTGACATTTTTAAATCTGGCTTTAGATTCTCACTAAGCACGAAGCCGCTTAAACACATTTATTTGTTTCTGCGAATTATTATGAATTTCAACATTTGGCAATGATGTGTTGAGTATAATTTGTGTATTAGTACATTTATGTACTATCTAGCCGTCATGTTTTGACGGGTATCAACTAGTATCTACTTATATTTCATTATATTTGTTTCAAACCATTAAAGCCTTGTAGCTGTACATTGGAATATCCAGTTATTATTTTCTGCACTAGAGTAAATATTATGAAAGGTGAGGGGTAAAGTTCAATTACGTGATTAAAAACTGGATAAACTTTTTCCCTGTGTTTCTTAGTATACATTAGAAATTAAATTGTTAGGTCATACTTGTATAAACTAGAAATTAAAATAAAATAATATTAACCACAAAAATTCATTAATGATAAATAAAAATAAAAAAAAGAAACTGATCACTTATTCATTTATTTTCTGATCCGATAAATGGTTGTCACATAAATTTGGATTTCATTAATTCTTGATGAATTACTTTCTTATTAACCAAGTACATATTATTTAAAAAAATTATTTTCTGATTTTAAATACCTAAACAATTTCAGCAAAAATTGCCAAAAATGTAATTTTTTTCATTTCTATGGATATAAAGGTTTTTTTACTACTCATACAGAATACTTTAAAATGCTGCAGAATAAACAACAAAAATTAATGAATTGTGCCAACAAATTCTGCTCACAGGAATTTTTTATTAAATTTATATAGTCTATACATTAAGATCAGATGTAATGAACGAAAATATTAAATGGATTCTAAAACAAAAACTTGTTTATTCATTTAAAATTAATGTTATTATTTTGATAGCTAAACATCTGGTTGTGTATGCTCTCATATTTAGGTGTTGACATCCATCTAATTATTGTATGTCACAGTTATAAGAAAAATGTATCATAAAATCAATTGTGAAAGGTTAAATAGCTTTTTGTTTTCAAATTTCATTTACATCCATCTGATTATTATATTGTACAGTTATAAGAAAAATGGGTAATAAAATAAATTGTGAAAAGTTAAAATACCTTTCTTTTTTCAAATTTCATTTGCATCCATCTGATTATTGTATTGTACAGTTATAAGGAAAAGTATCAAAAAATCAATTGTGAAAAGTTAAATAGCTTTCTTTTTTCAAATTTTATTTACATCCATCTAATTATTGTATTGTACAGTTATAAGAAACATGTATCATAAAGTCAATTGTGAAAAGTTAAATAGCTTTCTTTTTTCAAATTTCATTTACATCCATCTGATTATTGTATTGTACAGTTATAAGAAAAATGTATAATAAAATCAATTGTGAAAAGTTAAATAGCTTTCTTTTTTCAAATTTCATTTACATCCATCTGATTATTGTATTGTACAGTTATAAGAAAACTGTATAATAAAATCAATTGTGAAAAGTTAAATAGCTTTCTTTTTTCAAATTTTATTTACATCCATCTGATTATTGTATTGTACAGTTATAAGAAAAAGTATCATAAAATCAATTGTGAAAAGTTAAATAGCTTACTTTTTTCAAAGTTCATAAGGGAAATTATTTCTATCAAGATTTGAAGCTGAGTTGTTTATTTATAATTTGTTTCTTTTAAGATATTATTCGGGCTAATGAACTAGAAAGGTGATAATATTACGAATCCCATAAAATTAACGCTGAGAAATGTCTTCAGAATCATTTTACTTAGATCGTGTACTCCGTGATTTAGACATGATTTTTTTCTGATGATACAGAAAATAATTTTCTGTTCCAATCTGCATCAAAAAATAAAAAACATTATTATAAAGAATATTATAAAAAAGACTTAATTCTGGACGATTTAATTTCATATTCTTAAAGTACACCTTTAAAAAAAGTTTGTGATAAAGTAAACTTCTTTCATATATTTTATTCCTTACAAAACTGACAATGGTTTCGTTTTCTTTCCAATTCGATAAAATTTCCAATTCCATAAAAAAAGTGCTAAAATGGTAAAATAGATCCACTGAAAATACGATTTTGTGTAAGATATTCAGAACGCATTAAAATTCTGTAGCGTAGAATAAAAATTAATGAACTGCGTTTATAAATTTTGTATAAAGATCAAAATAGTTTGTATATTAAGATTATCAAACGAAATAAATATCACTGCTTGATGACTTCTCTTTCTTTTGATAGCTAAATTTCAGGCAGTTTTTCTTCTAAATTCGCTTTTGTGGGATTCTAATTTTGCATTTGTTCTCTTATTTATTTAACCTTAAAACAGTTAAATATTCCCTATTAACTGTTTTGATATAAATGGGTATTTTTCCCTCCAAAAAAGAAATAACATTTCTTTTTATGCCAGCTCTAAAATAAATGAGCCACTTGAAAACTTAACTGACACGTAAATATTTAAGTGTATGAAATTCCTGGGGGATGGTTCACCAGGGTCCCTTACGTGCTTAATTTCTTTTCTCTTTCATGTGAATTATTATGATGCAATAGTTACCGTAACTTTTTTTTTCTAATGGCTGGGAGAACTGAGCATAGGCTCTGCTTCGGGGGGGGGGGGGGGTGCCGGAAGCGTGAGACCACTTCTCCGCATGCGTTGCCCCGGGTGCATCACAGGGGGTGGTCCGCGAATTTTGAACCGAGTCAAGTGGCGGGACCAGACCACCTTACCCAGCACCCCCAGAGGTAAATTTGAGAACTTGGAGGACATTGCAGCCACGCCCTATTTTACGTGCCCCGGCCACCATTTGTGAACACGGCGGTGGATTTTGTCAGCGACCGGCCTCGAACCCGCAACCCTCAGATCACTGGCTTGACGCCTTTGCCAACCAACAACGCAATGATCGCCGGATATGCTGCCGTCAGATCTTCTACAGGAAAACTTTACAATACATGGGTATTAAATGGGTATTTTTATGGGTATTAAATGGGTATGCATATAAATGAGTATTTTTTACATCCAAAATAAGAACTAACATTTCTTTTGATGCTAGCTCTAAAACAGGGGTGGGCATTAAGTCAATCGCGATCGACCGGTGGACCACCAAGGTATTTTGGGGTGACCGCCTTTACTAAGACCTAAGACGCGCATACTAAAAGAAACAGATTTATAGAGACTAAGTATGCAGACTAAGTCTTCTACTAACTATAACTACCAGAACTAACTTCAGATGAAAATAATTTAATTTTTAATGTAATTTGAATTATTTGATAATAAATGCATCATTTGATATTATTATATTTGAGGCTATTATTATTATGTTTGTATCTTGCTTTTTGCTTTAAACGCGGTTTTGAAAGAGTAAGTTTTTTTTATTGTAGTTATGTAGGCAAGTACATATTCCGTATTTATTATTAAGTTATAATAAATATTGTAGACCTTTTTGTTTAGATCACCACACCTACACCACTGTGTGGACCGCAACACCTTGAAAAAATTAGAAGTAGCCCGTACCCTGGAAACGTCTGACCACCCCTACTCTAAAATAAATGAGCCACTCGAAAACTTAACTGACACGTTAACACTTAAGAAATAATATTTCTGAAATAATATTTTTAAATATGCAAACTGACGGAGATTTGTACAGAATGCTGTATTCACAATCTTCACGTCTACGTAGCAGCGTACGCATAAATTTTCAAAGGAGGGGGGGGGGGGGGGGTTACTATGAAAGTGTAGTTTTGAGCAATCAGTGCAAAGCTTAAACCTAATCAAATAATATATGTAATCAGAACCAATGGGGGGGGGGGTGAACCCCCATCAACCCTCCCCCCCCCCTAAGTCTATGCCATACTGAATATCCCATTAAAAATGTGAAATCATTCTAGATCTTCTGCGTAAACCCGAGAGTCGTAAACACCTAGTTCGATATAAGATTACACTCATTTGCAGTCAAATAGATTATACAAACTAGGTGAATGGTGGATTAGGCTACACTTAATGACTGTCGGTCACATACAAGAGGCTGCAGATTCTCGACCTCCCCCCCCTCCTTAATCGCAATTTCAGTTCGGTAGATATAGCTTTATTTATTTATTTTTCTTTCTTTTCCCTACCCCCCCCCCCTGCATGTCTGTTTTAAAGCTTCGCAAACAACATAGTGTCCCCATTACAAGAAACGAACAACTTTCGCGGTACATTGTACCTGCCGCATTGGAAGTAAAATAGAAAAAAAAAAGAAAACAAAAGGAAACTTCGCAAACAGCTTTTTATACGTGTCTAGCAGATTATCCCACAAAGAAATGTTTTTCTGCACGAAAATATTTTCGTCATACTCAAAGACTAGTAATGTCTTCTTTGCGATCGGACGTGTGACAAGAAGGGCAACATAAAAGCAAAACAAAAGTAACTGTGCAGCGGTAAACAGCGCTACAAGAGTGTCCTTGAAGGGATACATTGTTTCAAAAATACCAATGAGAGCGTTCGTCACCGAATTAGAGCAAAGAAGAATCTAAAGCGGCTCGCACGCAAATATGTTTACCCGTTACAGAGCATTATCCTTTAGCTGAACTGAGCATGTTTGAGAAATATCAAGAGTTCTACGCACGAAATTGTTCACAAATATGAACCCTTTCTTCTCAGAGTGCTAAAAATTTACTCTTGTCTTGGATTGTCATTCGAGCTGGACATGAAATTTCTCTGTTTTGCTTTTGTAATACTGCAGTTACGTAAAAGTGGAATGCCATATCATTTTATTCCGTCTCCCCAAATGAGCTGGAATAATATCGACGGCTTGTATCGTTTGGGCAATTGGTTAAAAAATTCTCTATAGGGGATCAAGCTGCTATGATAGGAATATGTGGCTGTGCTTCACTAGCACTATGGACAGAGAAAATAAGTGTGCCCCTGGGCGTATATATCCTGGGCGTATAGATCCGTATGTGCTCTGACATGTGCATATTATAACTCTGTTCAGGCAGGCAAGTTCTCCCGCTTATGAACTTACTGTTTTATGAACACCCGCTAATTGGGGAACGCTCCTTTTATGAATTCCTCTCAAGGTTAAAAAGAAAATTAACTCTTTTTATTTTATTGCCGTGGTACAGTTTTTCGTCGTTCATTCAATGAATTACCCATTTTTCTTTAATTAAAAACAACTGAACGGACCCAATTCTTTTTTTACCAGTTGTGACGAAAACGTATTGCATAGTGGTCTCTGGTAGTGAGAAATTTTCAGCTTAAGTAAAATGTCGCTCACGTCACTGTATTTTGCCACAACATCCTGAAAACATTCTAACCTCTCCTACCGCAGAGGGTCCATTTCAGTTTGATTTTAGAAGACTAAACACATGTTAACAAACAAGAAAACTTTTCGCTGGTACAACATTTAAATAATACATTCCGTTTTTAGTAACAATTTAAATTAAGACAGACTGTGAAAGGGGTAATATCGCATTGAACCGTAAACGACTGGAACATTTTTTTCCCCACTGAAACTCTTTGAAAAGTAAATTTTTAAATTTAGCAAGAGAGAAATTTATTCCTCAAACCATCACATATAAAAAAAATTTAAACCCTCCACGCCTGTACTGTTTCACGAATAATGCTGGTGGTTAGAGCGATAAGTTTCTAAAATGATATTAGAATTGGCTTACCTTTCGCCTGCTTTGCTGTGAAGTAAAATTGATTAATTACGGACTCATTGACGATTAAGGCAAATGCTTTTTACTTAGATTTATTTGACTTGATGTTTCTAATTGAATTTGAATACAATAAACATGATTGTGATGTCAACAAAACATCTATACATCGATTCGATTTTTAACAGCGTCTATTCTCGTAGCGTCTGTCTCTGCGCATCCAAACACGCGCATCAACAAGCTAAAGTTTGTTCGGTTTCTCACGGATGTGGGCCGTGCTGTGCTGCTATCTGGCGTTCATTTTTACAACTTCTTGACGGCGCAACATTCTCCCCCCCTGGACTATGAGTCCAGTACTCTTTAGGAAGAGCACAGCACTTGGTAATAGGAAGCTTGAACAGTCCTTTGGTGGTCTTTACTTCGACCACTGTGACGACACCATCGTTCCCAGGAAATACCTGTTGGATCCTTCCGACACTCCACTTCATAGGAGGGAGATTCTCCTCCTGCAGGAGGACTAAATCATTGATTTGGAGATTCGGACTCGTCTTGAACCACCTACGTCTCTGTTGAAGATGACTTAAGTATTCTTGGTGCCATCTTTTCCAGAACTGATCTCGGAGATGTTGAATTAAGTGCCATCTCTTCTTTAGGCACATGGATTGGCATGGAGCTGTTTCTGGAAATGAATTTATGGGAACACCGATCAAGAAATGTCCTGGCATAAGAGGCTCTAAGTCCTGAGGATCCGAAGACAGTGGCGTCAGTGGTCGAGAGTTGAGGCATGCCTCAATCTGTGTTACCAACGTAGAAAGCTCCTCAAAGTTCAAGACTGCTGACTTCACTACTTTAATTAAATGTTGTTTGGTCGATTTAATTCCACTCTCCCAAAGTACACCAAAATGTGGTGCTAAAGGAGGTATAAAATGCCACGTTATAGAATTTTGAGTTGCAAAGTTTTGAACTTCCTTAGACTTCATAAGTTCCCATTGCTCATGCAGATATGAAGATGCCCCTTTGAAGTTGGTTGCGTTGTCGGAGAACATGTTAACTGGCACCCCTCGTCTTGATATGAAGCGTCGAAAAGCTGATAGAAAGGCATCCTGCGAAAGGTCTGAAACGACCTCGAGATGCACAGCCTTGGTTGCGATGTACGATTTCAATTTAACTTTGCTTCGAGACACATTGGGTTTCGTCATGAATGGTCCACCAAAGTCGAGACCAACGTTGAGAAAGGCTCTGCCAGCACTGAATCCGCTAGCAGGGAGGTTACCCATTATTTGTCTACCAGACTGTGCTTTGAGACGGAAGCAGGTTAGGCACTTAGATAAAAGTCTACCGACTATCTCTCTACCGGATGGTATCCAGAATTTCTGGCGGATGCTGCACAGAGTAAGTTGGGTTCCACTGTGCAAATTAAGTTCATGGTAATACACCACAAGTATCTTCGTAAGATGATGACTTTTCGGTAGGAGAATTGGGTACTTTTGATTCGAATTTAGATTTGAATTTTTTAACCTACCTCCAACTCGAATAATTCCCTCTGTGTCTGGAAAAATATTTAGTGGCAATAACTTACTAGTTCTGGGAAGATCGAGTCCCTTCTCCAGATGCAAAATTTCCAAATGAAATTCTGATCTCTGTACAGCCCGAATGATAGATTTTGTAGCATCCTCTATTTCTGCAAATGAGAGCACACCCATAGTTTTAGAAGACCTGCAATTTTTAATGAATCGCTTACACCAAGCTATGATTCGGATTAAGCGAGAAAATGATGAACATCTGCCAACGACCTCTAATAAGTAATTGCATTGACCCGAAACTGCAACACCAGTAACTGTTGCCGATGATTTCTCCTCCAATCTTATATCTTCATCATTAAGAGACGATGGGTCAATAAAGGGAAACTTTAGACGATCCTTATTTAACCACTGTGGTCCAGACCACCGCAACTTGTGATTTTTTAACTTTGAAGCTGGGATACCACGTGAAGCACAATCGGCAGGATTCTCTTCACTTCTTACATGATGCCATGATGCTTCATGTGTCAATTCTTGGATTTGCGAGACTCGGTTAGCCGCAAAGGTTTTCCATCTATCGGGTGACGACTTTAACCAATCCAGAACAATTTGAGAGTCCGAAAAGAGAAGAATCTTATCAATTTGAATAACTTTTCTTATAGATTCTATGACAGCAACGTAGAGTTGAGAAAGAAGAAGAGCTGCCATTAGCTTGAGTCTGGGCAAGGTTATAGATTTCACGGGGGCTACTCTGGTCTTAGAAGTAATCATTGAAACTTGTATCTCTCCAGTGACAAATTCGGTTCTTAAGTAGAAAACTGCAGCGTAAGCCCGTTGAGAAGCGTCACAGAAACATATAAGCTGAATGCCTTTCACTGTAGCATCTTGTGAAAGGTATCTTGGAATCTTTATTTCTGCCAGGTGTTCCATCTGATTTCTGAACTGGATCCATGCTTCGGAAATGTGTTTCGTTAGAGGATCATCCCACAATATTTTTTCCTTCCAGAGATCCTGCATCAGGATCTTTAGTTGAATTGTTGTTGGTGATAGAAACCCCAGAACTCTGCCATCTTTGAAAGGCAGACTAACAATGTACCTACCATCACATCTTCTTTCTAATTGGTCGAGGTAGGATTTTTCGACTTCTTGGTCCTCGTCAGAGCGGTGACTAACATCTGGGACTGCTTCAACTTGCCAAAATTTTGATTCTAGGTTTTCCAAGACCAGTAAGGCATGAATATTGATTAGAGGCGTGACATTCTTCTCATTTTGACAAGCCGTAGAAATTCGCCCGGAAAGTAACCAGCCTAACCTGGAATTCACGGCGAATGGTTGATTCGGCTTACCTGAAATCTTTCCGCATTGAATTAGATCGAAGAAAATATCAGCTCCCAGGATGATATCCACAGGTCGGCTGATATGAAATGAAGGATCCGCTAATTGGAGTCCTTTTAGGTGAGGCCAATCAAACTCTGAGATAAGGAAATTGGGCAAATTGCAGGTGAGTTTCACGACAACAAGAGCATCAACGGAAAAGGTATCTTGACTAAAGTGGGGAGAAAACTTAAGTTCAACTTTTTTTGTAGCTAGAGCAGCAACTCTGCTATCTAGGCCTAGAATCTGGTGTTGTGACTCATGAAATGGGAGATTTAGACTTTTCCAACATGATTCGGTGATTAGAGACGCCTGGGAACCCCCATCAATCAAGGCTCTACATTTAGCAAACTGTCCTCGACTATCTTTAATTTTAATAATAGCTGTAGAGAGTAAAATTAGGTTAGAATTATTCATATTCCCAGTTAGGCAAAATGGTTGTTCTTGACTCGTACCAGATGGCTGATCTAGATTGAGGTTACTAGGCTGATTTGGATTTGAGTCTCTAGCAGGGGTTTCTTCTCGGTTGGCTTGAAAGGTATGAAGTACCGTGTGGTGTCTTTGTCTGCAGGCTCGACAAGTAGTACTAAATCTACATGAAGAAACACTGTGGTTATCTCGCAAACAGTTAAAACATAACCGCGATCTCTTTACAAAGCCCCAACGGTCATCGATACTCATTTTCAGAAACTTTTCACACTTGTGCAATAAATGGGGAAAAGCACAAAGCTTACATGACTCCTCACCTGACTTCACCGTAGTCTTAAGAGAATATGATTTATTAGACATTTTACTCTGTTTTTCAACTTGATGAGCAATTTTAACACCCTGTAGACTTCTAGCTTGTTTTTCCAAAAATGAAAGAAAGTTGTCTAAGGAAGGAAAGTTTTTGTCATCAAGAGTTAGTTCCCATTTAACTCTAATTGAATCTTCTAATCTATCTTGTAAAGTGAATACTAATAATAGCTCTACCAACTGATTGCATTCTAGTCCAAGAGTTTTAAAGTTTCTGCGTACTTCATTGCAAGTATCTACTATAGCTCGAATTGATTCAGAAGTTGACTTTACAGATTTTAAATTAAAAATCTTTCTACACTGGGAAAATGCTAATTCTCTTTGATTGTCATATCTATTTATAAGTGTATCCCAAGCATGTTTATAATTTTCTCGAGTTATTGCAAATCCCCTGATCAGCCTAGAAGCATCAGAAGTAACAGAGTTTTGCAAATATTGCAGTTTTTGGATTTCTGATAAAGAATCATTCGAATCGATGCTACTCAAGAAAATTGACTTAAAACTTAACCAAGAATCAAAACTGCCTGAGAAGGATGGAAGGTCAAATTTTGGGAGATTTATGCTGGCATATGGGATAGGAGTGGCATTTAATTGATCATTTTCTTTGAATTTTGATTTAGCATTAATTTCGCTCAAATACGACTGAATTTTTTTCTAATGCTAAATCAGTCATATCTTTAGATTCAGTAAAGTTCTTATATTCTACATTCTCATCAAATTCATCTAGAACAGAAAATTCGTAATAGCTTTCTTCAAGTTTACTACGACAATTCGAAATATTATCTTTTACAGACATAACCCTTTGAAAATTACTAGATTTGATTGCGTCATCGACAGCATCAGCATATCTACGAATTTCTTTTATTTGTGTGTGAAACACAACAGACGCAGTAGGTTTTGTTTTAGGACCCATCTTAACTTTATCGATTTGTCAGTTAAATGTTAGATAGATACCTTAGTTTTAGACACTTTCACAGTTTAAAATAGTTGAATTCACAGCAACAGGCACTTAGAATAACAATACATAAAAGCACTTCAGTTTTCAAAATATTGTGCAAGACTTGTCAATTTCACTTAAACAATCATAGAAAATGCACAGCATACAGATTTATCTATTTCTCTTAAGAACAAAGTCAATAATAATCAAATGTTTCGACTTCACATAGATTCAATTTTTGATTCCAAATACTGTTTCGATTTCATATACATGCAACTTGATTTCAAATAAAATACGTTTTGAATCTTGAATCACATTCAATTAAAATCATTAGAATTACTTTCGATTTAAAAATCATACATTTGTTCTTAATTTGATTCCTTTACTCATGTATTGCTATTCAGCATCACTAAATTCTTAACATCTGGCCGGTGCCTCCAATGGTTAGAGCGATAAGTTTCTAAAATGATATTAGAATTGTCTTACCTTTCGCCTGCTTTGCTGTGAAGTAAAATTGATTAATTACGGACTCATTGACGATTAAGGCAAATGCTTTTTACTTAGATTTATTTGACTTGATGTTTCTAATTGAATTTGAATACAATAAACATGATTGTGATGTCAACAAAACATCTATACATCGATTCGATTTTTAACAGCGTCTATTCTTGTAGCTTCTGTCTCTGCGCATCCAAACACGCGCATCAACAAGCTAAAGTTTGTTCGGTTTCTCACGGATGTGGGCCGTGCTGTGCTGCCATCTGGCGTTCATTTTTACAACTTCTTGACGGCGCAACAGCTGGGCTTGAGGTAACCTAGTGGTAGAGCGTCGACTTTCAATGCTGAGGATGCTCGGATCGAATCCCGACAAGCGCCATTAAATACCTCCGTTTCTAGGCCAGATATGGGCACGTAAAATCCATAGACCGGAAAGTCCCTGTACGAGGTCAGAGAGGATGGGAGAAGGTACGATTCCCCCAGATATCGCCCCTGGGGTTAATCAGTTAGGATTGAGGTGGCACCTAGCTAAGTCGGACTCTGACCCTTGTGGCGTCATTATATGAAAAACCGTAACCGCACCCCTCAGCCCGCAATCATATATGGACCTGGTCTGGAATACTTCCAAAAAACAGGAAAAAGGAAACCAACAAAACAGGAAAAAGGCTTAATTAGAGAATAGAATTGTTATAAAATAATTTTGTTGTCTGGTTCTTCCATTTATAAGGTAGAGTTAAAATTAAAAAAAAAAAATTACATTTGTGGGCTAGTTTAGCTAGCAAAATGTCGGCCTCGTGGTAACGTGGTAAGGACACCCGTGTTCGATTCCCGATCCTGTGAAAAAGTCGTTACTAGCTGCATAAAATTTAAATTAAAGATAAAGATATATACCTACATTTTCGCCTCATATCATTTGCAAGTGGTAGGTCTGTTATTATAAAACAGAAATAACAAACAGGTGGTTTGCATGTTTGCATGCGTATATATACACACATACAGACGTTATATATAGATATATATATATATATATATATGAAAGGCGTTGGCTTTTGCCTGCTATTATGTCGTTTGCAGTCTTCTTGTTTTATAATCCATGGCATCGAGGTAAGGCATTCACTCAGAGATGACTCAGCATCGTATCCAATAAGTAGAATTTATTCAGTTCAATTCCATATAGACCACCTCTCCAGATCTACACATTTCATTATTCGCCATTTCTTTTTTAGAGCCACAGCGAAATACACATCTGATAGCATCGACTTTTATTCCGCGCTCTGCCAAAATTCGTGGGCATCTCTGCGCGCCAACTCTCCCTGCACATGCGCAGAGCCCGAACCAGACATCTTTCAAGGCTAAATGTAAATTTTTCCTCCTCGACCCCAGAACCCAGAGGTGCGCCAAGATTACATAATGAAAAGGGAATTTCCCTTTCCCAATTCGCGTCTTGAAATACGAACAATTAGAGGCGAATTACGCCACGAATATAATTTAATTCCCAAGCTCCCTTTAAATTTAGAATAATCATTCTTTTCCCACTAAGTCCTTGACACACACACACATATATATATATATATATATATATATATATATATACAGTGGTACCTCCGAAAAGTGGACAGTCACGGGATCAAAAGTTTTGTCCGTTATTAGAAGGTGTACGCTATTGGGGAGGACAACATTTTTATAAAAAAAGTTTTTGCACTTCTGTTTGACATTTGATCGAAAATTACGGCTGCAACTTTAATTAAAAAGGAAAAATTAATTAGGTAAGAAAAGAATAACTATTTACTACTTTACCTTTTATCTGTATGCTAATCCTTTTATCTTGCATTAAATAATCCCAAAATACCATGTATAGGAGCTAAATTATTTTAATTACTATTGAAAATTTTTTTTAACAAAGTTTGATTTCTCTTTTTTACACAACAAACCTGTTTTTCAAGGTGAACTTCATAGGATTTAGCTTTGCTAGTCCCTCCGAATCTTCATTGTTCAGAAAGAACTGTTTTAATTGTTCGCTGTATTTCAGTGCTTCCGAATAATCTTTGATTTTGCAGTTTTCCATTGGCGATTCCTCATCATCATCCTCAGAAAGGGCCAGTGTTTCAGTGGTGTCCTGAGGAAAGAAATTGGAAACATGCAAGTTTTCTTTCTCAATGGATAAATCGTCGTCGATCTTGACATACTGTTCAACGCTGATATTTGAATCCAAATTGGCTTCTAGATACGCAAGTTCTTTTTTTCTTTTTTCAGTAGTACTGTCAGTTGCCCCTTGTACTCAAAAATATCGCCTTCTTAAAACATTTTAGAACGCACCCAGGTTCCATCTTTTTACGGGCTGGCGTAATCCAGGAAATTGCATCCAAAACAGATACCGATTTTGCCAACTCTTCGCTGGATTTGCAGGAGATAATCTGTGAAAGCACATGTCTCAGAAGCAGCTTTCTGTATCGTACTTTAAAGCTGCGGATAATTCCCTGATCAAGTGTCTGTAGCATAGAAGTGCTGTTAGGAGGCATGAAAACTAAATTAATATTTTGAGCTTTAAATCATCAGGGTGGTAAGTAGCATTGTCCATGAACAGAATGATTTTTCTCTTTTGTTTTTTCATTTTATTGTCTAGCTCCCCCAACCAATTGCTCATTGTAATGATGCGCCTTTGAATTGGATAAAAATTATATTAAAATTTGAAAAGAAATATATCGAAGGCTGCACCATTACATTTATTGTTAGGGATGAGAACGTCGACATAGAAGGACTTTGTAATTAAAGAATAGAACGGTCTCTTTTATGGCTTAGGCAGGAGAAGAGGTTTACGACAGCGGTTTGTTTGTGGTTTCTGATGCCAGACAAGATAAGCGGGGTTGGAGCCATGGCTGACACTATAACATAATACCTCTTTGAAGAACAATTTATGGCAGGACAAGAAGCGGGGTCGATCGCATGTTATGTGGGAGGTCTGGTAGTTGATCTGATGAGGGCATCCAATCAGAAAGAAAAGTGATGGCCAGGCGAATAAGAATATTTCGGTGTCTGGAATGGCTGGAGGTTTTGATGAGAAGGCGGGATCAAATTTAGAGAAAGGGGATGAAGGAATATATATATGATGAGCAGAGCTAAGAAAGGAGGATAATTGAGTTTTTGCCGGGTGAAGCTGTAAGCTCCCCGCACCCCTGTGTTTCGTAGAATTGATTTTGAGAGTTTGCCGAGTGAAGTTGTGGGTTCCCCGCACCCCTGAACTTCGTAGAGACGAGATCGACACTTCGTCGAGTGGAGACCTCACCTGAGTTACGGAAAGAGGAATTGGTAATTTCATCGAGTGAAGCCTGAAAGTTTCCCAGCACCCTTGAGTTTAGAAGAAGGATTTCATTGAGTCATCGAGTGGAGACTGCTTAGATATCCCGCCAGACGACGAGAAGGATTCCCCAACATAAAACCAGACGTGACCGCCCCATGCCAAGGAAGGATTCGACCAACGGACCCCAGCGCAGTTATCGAATGTCAGCAAAACTGAGTGTGTGGTTGTCATTCTTTGATTTGTTCAGTTCTACGTTTTTGAGTCAGTTTTTGAGTATTTAGAGAGGTAGAAAAATAGAATAGATATACTTCGGTTAGAGTCAATTTGTAATTGCTGGTTTAAGTCGCTACGCTCCCTAATCCTCGCAAGGTAGAAAAGAAAATAAATGATAAGCTAAAGCTGCTAATTGAGTATTTTTGCAAAGGATGCCTGTTGTTATAAATGTTTAAAAATAACTTGTAAATAATAATTTTGTAAATAAATTAAGATTTTATTTTAAATTTAATGAGTTTGTTTTTTATTATTGTTAATTGACCTGTTCGTTTGCCAATTGATGTCCAGAGCCTTGGGTTGTTTTAAAAAAATAATATTAACACAACGCACACAAATACCTTTTATTTATTAAAAATAATATGTACTAACCCAATTAACTACGAATCACGCCCAATTAAATAAAGTCAGGACAGGCAATACGACACTCATTATCTCAGTAGTCATACTCACTTTCTTATTTGACTTCCACGAAACACTAAGTTTTCGTACATCAATGTTCTTGAAACATCTAGGCTTCTTAGTTTTTCCAGTACCAACTGGCGTTTCAGTCTCCCAGCATGTTGCAACACAGTAAAAGAGTAAGCCACTCTTTTGAAATTTTCCCGCCACTACATTTTTCACTCTTAAAACATAAGGTGTTGTCCGGAAGGACGTGGCAAAAGAGTCCAGTCTCATCGACATTGAAAATATCTCTATCATCATATCCTTTGCATAAATTTTAAACCTTCCAATCCAATCTAATACTTCATTTGAATTTACTGATTTTTCTTCGCCACAAATCTGTTTAACAGATATATTGTGACGTGTCCGGAATTTTTCCAGCCATCCATTTGAGGCGTTAAAAGTTTCTAATCCCAAAATTTCACCGACTTCTCTGGCTTTTTCTTGGAGCAAAACACCACTTATAGGGATGTTCTTTGCACGAGCAGAACGGAACCATTTCATCAACGCTTTGTCAATTTCGCTTGTTTCTGTCTTACGAAATTTCACATTTTTAAATTTTCGTTCGAATTCAGGACCCACATTTTTCGAATTCCTTCTTTATCCTTCAAAAGTTCACTAATCTGCGTTTTACCACCGTGGAAACTCTCGGCGAGGCTACGAACGCTCAACTTTTCCTTTTCAGCAACCTCCAAAACGTCAATTTTTTCTTTCAAATTCGATCTTTTCCTTTTCGGCGCCTTTTTAACACGATCTGAATTAGTTTGCACTGTCACACTAAACTAAAGAAAAATTTTAGCCTCGCCAGTGACCAAAGACCAAGCCTCCAAAACAGGTTTCGCGCCTCTAAATTCCAAGAATCACGGGGAGTTTTGGAAGAATAGGAAGAAAGAAAGGATGAGGAAGACAGAAGAATGCCACTGTGCACATTTTGGGGTCGAATTCCATTGTGTCAAGCACGAAAGGGCAAGAAGTCACCCCCTTCGTGCGACAAGCAAGAAGTCTGGAAAAGCTTGTTTTAAAGACGCATAAAAGTATATTTTTAGCTTTCTCGTTAGAATAATTTTGAAATGTTAGCCAAAATAATTTAAAGTTTTTCAAAAATACCTGCCTGCTATTCGGAGTGACCGCTATCCAGAGGGAATAACATGGATTGCCCTATATAAAAAAACTGGGACTTGTAAAAATGCCCGTTAATTAGAGGTGTCCGCTATTCGGGAGTGTCCGTTAAGAGAGGTACCACTGTATACATACATATATATATATATATATATGTATATATCAGCCTTTCATCCCTTCAGTGGGTCGATAAAATTAGGACCAAGCATGCTTGGGAACTAAACTCTTGGAGTCCCACGTCAGGTTGACCACCTGACAGACATATGCTGTATGGCACCCCAAGCCCACGGTTACGAAAGCGGAGATGGGTACCGCCGGCCCTGGTCCACATCGGACTGTTGCGCCGTGAGTTTTTAAGTTTATATATATATATATATATATATATATATATATATATATATATATATATATATATATATATATATATATATATACCGTGTTTCCCCCGAAAATAAGACCTAATCGGAAGATAAGACCTAGTATTATTTGTCAGGATTTTCGTAATATAAGCCCTACCCCAAAAATAAGCCCTAGTTAAAATCGCCAGCCAGACGTATGCCAGAACTATTGCCGAATGACCAATCGGAGTACAGTCACAACACACGTACACGCTTCATAACGAACGGACATGGTTGTGACTTATTAGAATCTTCATAATTCAATACATCAAGTGTTGTATTTAATGCACTCTTGTGAAATAAAGAAACGTTTTTCTGAATTTTGTGCCTTCTATTTTTTATTGCATTTGTGTAGTTCAGCATTCTTTAAAAGATTTTGCTGCCACTCCTAGTTTGTAAGACTTCAATTAACGGTGATTAAATAATAGGTTTAAAGTGAATATTATTTCGACCCCCTAACAAGATCAGTGCAAACGGAAGGAGCTATTTTGCCGAGTACAAGAAAGGAATTATTGAGGAATCCCGGAATAAGAATCTACAGCTCTCTGCAAAGAAAAGAAGGTGGATCTCCAAATGGTCCGAAATTGGCGTTCAGAGTACGATAACTTTGGTTAACAGGTGGACGCGATAAATGGTAAGAAGCGCAAGTGTGGATCAGGTCGGCAACTATTGTTTCCTGAGTTGGAAGTCATAAACTGTGAATGGATTGCTGACATAAGAGAAAAAGCTTTGATTGTTCGTCGGACTGATATTCAATCTTTTGTCCTTGCAATGGCGATGCTCCAGAAGATGACGACATGGCTGTACTTGAATACATATAAATTTTTGTACATGAATATGTGAATAAGTGTAGATTACTGTAAATGAATCAATGTAAATTGTTTTGCAAGAAAAAATAAGACATCCTCTGAAAATAAGCCCTAATGTGTCTTTTGGATCAAAAATTAATATAAGACCCGGTCTTATTTTCGGAGAAACATGGTATATATATATATATATATATATATAAACACTCGTTCTATAAGAAATTTTAGGAGTGATAAGCATTTATATGATTCAGTTATTTTTATCCTATGTTTCGTAAAATTTCATAGATTCTTTAAATAATTCTCAAATAATATGGAAAAATATTTTTTTCTTAAAGAGAGTTCCCATACCAGGCAGGCATTAAAACATATACGTGTGTAATCTTAAACAAGATCTCATGAAAACAGATAGATAGATGTGCATTTTTATACGCAGGAAATAATCTTTTAAGACTCTTTAAGTATTAAAAAAAGTATACTCAAATTTTTATCACCAAATCATTATCCTAGATTTATTTCCAACTGCAGATTATCCAACACACTTTGAATGCCAGAGATCTATTGATCACCTCATTATTTGCAGCTTTCATTTCTTTACTTTTATAAAAGCCGCTTCTCATCGTACATAACAAGCTGCCAGTCAACACTGTAGCGAAATTTAATCAGTATTGTTAAGAAAGACAATACTCGTGATTTTTTTTGTTATTGTTTTTTTCTTTCTTTATTCTGGGGTGTTGGAAACATCCTTTATATCTGAAAGAGAGGTAGGTGGAGGAGTAATAGACCATTACTTCCCATCTCTCTGAGATCGCGCTGTCTTCCGAACCTGGCTCGACATCTCTTTGTTGTTCTTGTGCTGAAGGCATGAAATGGACTAGTCACGAGGGTAACACAGCGTGAGGGCACGGTGAATCGTGAAAATTAAAGTTATACTTCAGAGCGCGTCCTCTAGCCCTTGATGACTTTTAAAGTAATTCTTTCGTGTGTCGAACTATTTTGTCCTTTTCGTTCTTGGAATGTCGAGTTTTTACAAGAAGTACTTATGATTTTTTTTTTCAATCTGTTTCTTTTCTTTAAATAATGAATTATACCTTAGGAAATAATGTGTTTACTTCGTGATTTAGAGGTATTCCGACAACGTTTGCAAGCTTTAGGACTCCTTGAAAACCCCTAGGATTTTCTCAAGAATCTGGAATTAATCAATCGTCTGCCTCTTCTAGTTAGATTTTCCATAAACCAATATGAATGTTCTTTAAATCTAATGAAAAGGGATTTGAGTTAGCGTAAAAAGCTTTCACCCGCTAATTTAAAGCATAGGTGAGCCTGCTCTATCCCCTTCTAGGAAGTAATATCGGTACACCTATATTGGGGTACTGCCATAAAAGAAGAAGCGGACATAAATCACGATGCAATCTGTGAATGTATATAGGATAAGTATTTCCTGCCATTGCAAGGCAAAAATAGGTCTCGCGAAGAAAAAAAAAATGCTATAAAAATCTTAATAATTTGATATTTTATATCGATTTTTATGCGTTTCTACTATGCTTAATCCTCATTGAATCTACTGTTATGAATATGGGTGAAGTGGCCCAGTTGACATGAGCAGCGGGCCAGTGGTCTGAACGTCTCTGGTTCGATTTTCGTCGCTGCAAATCCCTTGCCATGTTCACTAATGGTGACCGGGGAACTTAAAATAAGTCGGGGCTACAATGTCCTCCAAGTTCTCAAATTTACCACTGGAGGTGCGGCGTTGAGTGTTCCTGTCTCGTCACTTGACTCGGTTCAAAATTACGGGACCGATGTTCTTCGAGGTCAAGTCAGACTTCAGCCCTAGTGGTACCTCGCCTTAAAGTGAAGCCGCTTACTACCCTTCGCCAAGGACCTAGGATTTCAGGACCTGGGTCCTTTGGACTTGGTGTAGGCTTTCCTACACCAAGGAGATTGGAAACAACAACAACTGTAATGAATTTAGTTTTTTATCCCAATGCGGCAGACGGTATCTTGGACAATACCCTTACCGCCATAGTAAGCCGCAGTTTGCTAGCCATATTATTATGGGGGCACCACATAGGGGGACTAGCTTTACCCCCTATGAAGGGACGACACAAACGGGGACTTTTAGTGGCGCCACGTCGGGATTCGATTCGAGCAACCTCAGCGCCGAAAGCCAGCGCGCTGCACCACAGGGCCGCCACTAGGGATGCGACATTGATGTAGATGTTTTCAAAACATCGATGTTTTGATAAAAACATCGATTTATTGAAGCCGATGTTTTTTTAACATCGATGTTTTGTGCTCGATATTTTATGTTGTCTCGATGTTTTTTTTAATGAAAAAGCCCCATAACAAAAAATATTTGATGGAGATATGCTCAGCAAAGTTTCTCAAGCTATTCTTTACATGATTTGTAGAGATTCTCAGCTGATTTCAATTATTGAAGACGAGGGTTTTAAACACTTGTTAAATGTAACAACTTCAGATTTTTTTTTACTAAATTATTTAAGCCTCCTGGAAGTAAATTATTCTCCAACTTGTAAATAAATATTACAATAATTTTTCACATTAAGCCAATTTAAATTAGAAAACATCATGGAATTTTTTTATGGCTTTGGTCCTATCAATTGTTTTTATAGAAATAAGTTCTTCCTCAATTTTCTGGTAAAAGTAATGAAATATATCATGGAAATTCTGCGATATGCACTGATTCTAGCAACCAAGTTTTGGTCATTTGTGTCAGCCCAATCAGAGAGTAAAATTAATCCCCTCCCCAAGACTAACCGAAGTAACATTAATGTTAGAGGTTACTAAACCAGTTTAAAAAAATAGATGTTCTAAAACATCTATGTTTAAAAACATCGATGGTTTAATATTGAACATCGATGTTTTGTTGTCGATGTCGCATCCCTAGCCGCCACAAGCCTGTAGCGTACTGGAAATATGGTCTTATTTTTTCCCAAGACCCCCAGAGTACTTGAAACACATCTGCGTTTTATCTGGGAAAAGTTTTGCGAGTTTCCACCGCTTCTGAACATGTGGGGGATTAAAAAACGTTTTCCCATAGATGCAGCCAGTAAGAGCCTGTTCACATAGGAGTCCGTTGCGTAGCGTTAAGGAAAAGATGACGTTGAGACGAAAATAAACCAATCATAGGAGTTAAAAATTTCATTACTAATCGTTTGGAGGCATATGATTGGTATATTTTCATCTCAACGTCATCTTTTCCTTAACGCAACGCAACGGACTCCTATGTGAACAGGCCCTTAAGCTGTCATCCTACCGATTTTGGAATGCAATAAAGTTACGAAGAAACTGTCACCAACGATTGCCGACCCCCTCTCTGAGGGAGAGACGCTTGGTAGAATCCGCGCTGTGTAGTCGTGTGTTTTTTAGGCTCCGTACGTTGTAAATCTACACGGGATGAAATTGAAAATGTTGCACTGGTTAAATGTTAATTTTTTTTTGTAAATAAATCTACTTGTTAAGTTTCTGTTTTAAAAATTGGCTTCGCATTTTAATTAGGACTCTGTCTTTGCTTTGTTATGGATCTTATAGTAGTAATTCTTAGCAACGCCTCAGAAAAATCGCCTTAACTATTCACCGTGACGCTACAAGCCCGTAATGAATTTAGTAGTCTCTTGTTCACTTTTCAAGAGATTTATCAGGATCAAAACGCTGTAATTTCATGGAATACCGTTTTTATGTAATTTTCGAAATATCATAATCTCCAAATCACATTTAGTGGGAAGAGATACAGTAAGCATAGTTTAACTTATTTCTAAATTTTTTCACGTGAAGATGGTTAAAATCACCCGTTAATTTAAGGAAGACATCCCTCCAGCATCAAACCCAAAATTATTTAAGTAACCTAAAATCTTGATAAACTCTTCTATATTGTAATAAGAAACAGGCTTCATAAGTATACTCATTGGCATAAAGTCAATAAACGTGTTTTCTAATCATAGAATGAACGAAAATAAACGTAAAATACTAAGAATGGATACCACTTTTAAATCCTTTCTGTGAGGAAAGAGAAATAACAATACGGTTTAAGAATAGCATGGTAAATACTATTGTGTAGTTCTTGATATTGTTTTTTTGCACCGAGGTTCATCTTACTTGCTAAGGAAATGCGTTTCAAATTAACTTCAGATCACACAGGGAACCGCAAGGTATCAAGTATAGCATGCGCCATATCAAATTCTGCAATAGAAGTACTATCGAGTTCAATGACATACTACAAAGTTCGGTCTCCGAAAAAGTTAACGAATGAATACTTGATTTCAATTTCACGAACTTAAAATCCGTAAAAACAAAGTTTTTGAGTAAAGGAAATAAATGTATATTTATTGTTTTTTAATTCTTCTTTTCTATTCAGCAGACAGTTATACTTATTTTTTAAAACATTTTCCATAATTCTAAGATGAGTAAGATTTAAAATGAAAAACGGTGCGCCAGAGCAGTCAACACAAAATGTAAATAGGGTGTTTAAGGAAGTCCTTACTGGTTGACAAAGAAATTAAACACGTGGTAACTACTCGTAAATATTTCGTATTACAGTTTTAACAATGGCAGAAGCAAATATTTTTCATTAGTGCAGCGTATGGAACGCATCTATACTTGATGCCCAGGTGTTGTCTGTGGACCTAATGGATAAGGGTTAAAGTCTGTGACCTTTCCCTCATTCTAGTAGGCATAAAAATTACATCCCGTTGATTCGAGCTGTAGGACCGAATTAAGGCCGAACGGTCAAGGCCCTGTCAATCTCTTTACTTAAGTCTGTGGACAGTCCTGCTGCTGGTACGGGTGTTTGGTAGACTTTCGGAACAGGCTTTAAACTGTAGGTCCAGTTTTTAAGGAGTGTAGCAAAATGTTGCCACAGCGGTCAGTCTTCGACCTTTTGGTAAATTGAATCCTTTGAAGAAAGCATCCGCCTGAAGACATTTAGTGCAACATTCAGTATAGCTGATAATGCTCGAATGGCTAAGGTAATGATTGTTTTTGGTTCCAGGGTCTGCTGGTTCGAATCCCGCAGTGGGCATGAAATTTCATTGCCAGCATTAGTTTTAAGTTGAGTATTCGCGTTTTGTAGTGATGACCATATCATTCCCAGATAACCCACCTAGATTTAGTATCACGTAATTTTTTTTTATTTCCGATGGCACAGATTAAAAGACAACTACAGCCAGAAAAAAGGCACAACACAAGAAACATAAAAAGATGGAAAAAGCTGCAGCAAATAGTCTATGAATCCAGAAGTCCCCTGGCCTCCTAGTAACGGTTCACAAGAGAACGTTTAGTTAATGCAAGGCAATGAAACAAATGTTCACAGTTCATGACCCGTCCCAAGTCACAGAGTCTGCAGAAAGGACTAGAAACAATGTTGAAGCGGTGTAAATGTTCCAGGAGACAGTAATGGCCAGTGACTAATCTAAACTCGGCCACCATTTTATGTCTGGGCCATTTAGAGACACCAAATAATTTTTTCTCCAAGGATTTTGAGAAGTTCTAACGACGAGATTCTTTTTGAACTCATCTCTCACTGTATTTTTGGTTATACTCTTTTCAGTAATATAAGGGGCATTGGAAGGAGATGTCTGCAAGATCAAAGCACCTTTTTTGGCCAGAGAGTCAGTGAGTATCACGTAAATGTACTTATGGATTTCCGTAACTGTAAAGCGCAATAAATGCTCTAAAAAATGGCAGTTTCGCGTATGGTATGAACAGCTTTAATGTTTTTATTCTTTCATTTAACTTTATTCTAGGAATTTGCTTTATGTTTATTAATTATTAAGAGGTTAGGGGTAGTTGGGTAGTTTTATACAAGCTTTTAAATAGGTTTTAGCACAAGTTTTGATGAAATAGGAAAGATGCCAAGACATTGAGGGACACAATATTTTAAAGAACAGAAACTTGTTTATAAACAGGTTATACAATAAAACATTTTAAGAGCGAGCCCCAGCACTCGTAAACTGATTCAGTGACTGACTGACTGGAGACGAGCATTGTCCGATACAGGTTACGGAGGACGAAGCGCATTGTGAAAGGTATTGAGTGGAACGCTCGTTACATGTTTTATATTTGAATCATTCGTCATTTCCTAGTTTCAAAATCATGCTGTGAGTTGCATATTTTATAATTATGGGGTAATGAAACTTAATTCAAATAGATAAATTTTGTGTAGTTTTCGTCGGTTACATAATTTAACACAGATTTGGTGTTTTTAGTTGTGCTGGTATAATTAAATGATGGTTAGATGATGAGACAAAATCTCGGAATTCGGAAAGTGAAGTTTGTTTTAAAAGTAAATTAAATGAACTCTTTTCGAATGAGGATTGTTATTTAACATTTTCTGGGTTTCGCATTAATTACTTTCAAATTTTATGAAGATTCATTCAAGGTTTGTCTTCATACTTCAGACATGAAACTTTCACAACATGACAACGTTACCCTCATCCTCTCTCTCTTTCATTTCGGGAGTATGACCGGAATAGTCCCGATGACTATTTTAGTCGACTTTCGGAACTTGTCTGTACGTTCGAGTACAGACATCGTGTTTAGAAGATCAGCTCTCCTGCAGCAAAAGAGAACGTAACACTCTTAAAAAGCACCAATTAAGCCCTTCAGGTATTGTAAGTTTATGTGCACATCAAATGAAATAATCCAACTTTAATCCCGTGATAGGCATGGGTGATTACAGCCGTTCGGGATTGGCTCTAAGCTGTAGGTCGCGGTCAGTTTACCCTTCAAGCGTAAAGAGATAACCACAGCTCTCCAAACTGTCTAACTAAAACAGCTAGTAAAACAGCTACTCACTAACGATCAGTTACTAGCTGTAACTGGTGTATGGATTCATTTGGACTCGCTGATAATCGTTTGAACAGGGAAAAAACCATAACTTGTTTAGATAATTGAGTTGATATCTTTCCCCAGTTTAAGGTATTCTACTTTATCCAATCCAATCCAACTCAGGTGAGCATCTTGTGGTAAGTAGTGTGTTAACGTCTTGCTTGCAGTGGAGATGCGTAGCTGAACAAGTTTAGTTGCGTGGGGAAAAAATCTGAAATATTTGCTGTGTTAAAAATCTAATAATACTCTTAATATTAATATAATATGAATCATCCCACTAACGCATTTAATTTCCACTAACTAGTAGTCCAGATATGGTTTAAATAACTACATACTTAATTTAATCACGGGAATTTAAAAAAATTTATCCTCGCCAATATTAAAGTATCATACTTAATACTACTATTGAAACAAAAATGCATCAGCATATAAAAATCTATAAACTAATTCTTGGCTAATCGAGTATAGAAACACTGTAAATTTTAGAAATTTTTATATAATTTATTACTGAGTTGGACTATTTAGAAATATTTGATTTTACAGACAGATTAAACTGTTTAATTGATTGCACGTACAGTGTTTTTTTCCTGAGTTGTATTTCCTTATGATGAGAACACAATAAATAGAGATTAAAAATTCGTTTATAATTACTAGAAAAGAGAGACAGAAGCTTAGAAACATAACTCCTACGTAAAGAAAAACTTGAAGTGTTCCACCATAGGTAAATACATAATCTCCTCAGCAGGATACTAAATCTTATAACGAGTTTGCTTTCTTAGCTTGTTATCATGACAATGTACCGCACGAAAATTCATCCTTCGTATCCTCAGAGGGTCACCGGAAAATGAAAATGGTGGCAAATACTCACTTTTGTTCCTTTTGAGACTCCGTTAGTTGTATAAAGTAGTAAATTTCTTACGAGAATTTGTGAGCATATTATACATACAGAGATGAGAGATGTGAGCATATGTGAGCGTGTATGTGTGCGATAATGTCTGCCTGACAGATACAGAATTGGGATTTACGACGTTTGCTTCTGAAAAAGAAAAACTTTCCTTTCAAAAATCTGTTTTATGAATTTCTCAGACTTAACACGCCCACTTTCGGAAAAGAAAAAGAAATTTGAGCTCGGTACTGATCCATTTATATGCACATTGCAAAAGATAACTATACGACTAAACCAAAAGGCCAGCGAATCCAGTTCATTAGATAAAGGCTGTGTTTTAGGCCTCTCTATTGCGAAATGTACAGATACAACAGTACATGCGAAACAAACAGTTAAGAATTACAATACGAGGCTCGAGTTAACATTTTTTTTTATCGAAAGTGTGGTCATGTGTCTTGCACATTGCGTGACAATTGTTCATTTCATGCCAATGAAGAAGTTAGATTAATTTTCTTTTCTACTTCGGTACCCGCATTTCTTACAGTTTTCTGCATTTCCCTGTCTAACAACATTGCGTGCAGAGACAAAAGCACAAACAACTTCGGTCTATTTCCATTGCTACTTAATAAAAACTGCTAGGTATGAAAATAAAGCTATTTTTTATCAATACGACTGCTGCACAAAATGGGAAGATTAAATAAGAACTCTCCCCAGAAACAGCATTAACAGCTGTGCACTCATGCTCGACGGAATTTCACAATTTGTTTACGAGTAAAACAAGGTCGGCAAGGCATCTGATGAGGAATCAATAAGAGGGCGCATTTTTTGTTATAGTTTAAACTAGAGTGAATTCGCCTGTTACGAAAACAAGAAAAAAGTAGTTTTCTCCGATTTTGGCAAGCACCCCGAGTTACTGATTATGCTGAATTGCATGTTTTTTTTCTGTGTAATATGGGGAACATAAAATTGTTACAATTTATCGGAACAGTTGTTTTCAAACTGTGGTATGTGTACCACAAGGGTAATGCTAATGATTTTTTTGGGGTGTGCGAAAGCGACTCTAAAGGGAAAATAGAAAATATATCCCACAAAACCAGTCGTGTTGAGAACATAGTCATCTTGATTGCACAATAAAGGAACCAATATGTTTCTTTTTCACTTTACAGTACGCTTTATAAAATAAAAAATCTACTCAAAAGGTGTGAACTCCAATAAATTCCAGCGAGTACAATTTAATTCAGTTTTCCCAATGATATCGTTATTATTGCATACTATATCAGTTTTATGTACATGACTAGATTTCGATTTATTTTGGTATTGAATCCTATTTTGCTTAGGTTTTGCCTTTTTCTTCCACGCTAGGCAAATGGTCAAGGGATGACACTTTAATACAGAGGTAAAGTGGCGAGATCTGAACACCAAGACAGTGTAGGAGGTAAGAGGACATGCTAGACGCTTTGCACTGCCTGCATAAAAAAACCCTTTGAAATTGAGATCTCAAGCAAGCCCTCTCGTGCCGTAAATCTATACTTATATATAAAGAGAGAGCGATTTTGTACGTGGAGGGTAATCTTCAGAACCACTGTACCTATTTGAAAAATTCTTTCACTGTTTGAAAGGTACAGTATTCCAGATGGACATAGGCTATATATTATGTATATCTAATCAGTAGAAATAAAGTTAGGGGCTTAATCCTAACAATCTCAATTGTTACCGCTACTGTCCTCTACCGCTTTTTGTGCCGAAGTCTTCAACGATCCTTATCGTGGTGCTATCGCGGTGGGCTTCTGTTCTGACGCTAGCGGTTCGAACCTAGCCGTTCTCCGGCACACCTTTTTCTTTTAAAAAATTTATTTTAGTTATTAACTAACATAAAATTAATTTAAGGTATTATTTCGGTTATTATTAAGGTAAAAAAAGATTTACAATTTATTGGCTATCAACTGGAAATTTATTGGTATAATATTTTGTTCAACCCGGACAAAGTCGGAATGGGCCGCTAGTAGATAATAAAAACAGTGAAACTAACCCTGAGCCACAGAAAAACCTCTAATTTATAATTCAAAAATTCCGTATAGTCATGTACATACATACATACATACATACATACATACGTACATACATACATACATACATACATGCATATATATATATATATATATATATATATATATATATATATATATATATATATATATATATATACAGTGGCTCCCAAAAGTGTTCGTACACTTACGATTTTCAATGAAATAGGGGTCTATCCATTAATTAAAATGAATATTTCAGAATGGGTATTTAATAATAAGATCTATAATCTATTCTTAACAAAACTACATGAAATATTTTAAAAACATAGTAAAACTTTATTTTTAAGAAACCAATAATCAAAATGTAACAAAAACTGTATCTCACCAAAGTCATCGTACACTTGTAAAAAATCTCTATTAGTAAATATTCTAATTTTTCGTTAAATTAATATTTAGTAGGATATCCTTTAGCATCCACAGCAGCTTTTAAACGTCTGGGAATAGATTGCACTAGTTCTTTTGTAATTTTTGCATCAATGTTCATCCATTCTTACATCATAATTGTTTTTAGTTCGCTTTTCGTGTGAATGTCGTGTTTTTGTACTTGAACCTCCAGTGCTCTTCAAATATGTTCTATTGGGTTTAAATCTGGCGATTGAGGTGGTGTTTTCAAAACTTGTGGACAATTATAGAGACACCAGAGGCGAACGTTGAGAGCCGTGTGCTTAGGATCGTTATCTTGATAAAAAAACAAAGTTGTTTCCAATACCCAAATTTTGGGCTGACAATTTTAAATTGTCTCTTAAAATATTTATATAAACAGCATGATTCATTATGTCATCAATAAATACCAAATTACCTAGTCCTGAAGCTGACATCCCCCCCACTCCACATAAGGACACCTCCACCGCCATACTTAACTGTTCCTACTAAGTTCTTGTGATTAAGTTCCTCATTTTTTCTTCTCCAAACAATTATACGCCCATCGGAACCAGAAATGTTAAACTTGCTTTCATCGGCAAATAAGACATTATTCCAATACGTTTGGGGCTTATTTATCATTGATAGTGCGAATGAAAGCCTAAGCTTTCTGTTTTTCTCACTCACAAAAAATTTTCTACGGGCAGAACGCCCATGTAATCCAGCTGCTCTGAGAACTCGTCGAACATTTTCAGGTGAAATTGAAGTAGAAAATGTTTCATTAAATTCTGCAGAAACTTTTGCAGCACTCAAATGTGGATTTTTCACAAATTTTCTAATTATAAATCTCTGATCACGTTTTGTTAACTTTGCCGGACGACCTTTTCTTACCTTTTTCGATCCAATTTTCTTCTTTAAAGCGTTTTATCACATACTGCACAGTAGAATGGGATAAATTAAGTAATTTAGCAATATTCCGAACTGATTTACCACTACTATGATGAAAAATAATCAATTTTCGAATGCTGTTTGTTGTGTCTTTACGACTACGAGCCCTTTTAAAATAATAAATAGAATATTACTGAGTAGGCAAGCAAAAATTAAAGCCAAACGATATTTTAAATGCCACCAAAATTCAAAAATAAAAATAAAGCACCAGACGATAATTTTAATTATGAATTTATCGGAAAATATTTCAGTGTACGATGACATTTGTGAGTTAAAGTTTTTGTTACTTTTTGATTACTGGTTTCTTATAAATAAAGTTTTACTATGTTTTCAACATATTTCATGTAGTTTTGTTATGAATAGATTATAGATCTTACTATTCAATACCCATTCTGAAATATTCATTTTAATTAATGGATAGACCCCTATTTCATTGAAAATCTTAAGTGTACGACTACTTTTGGGAGCCACTAGATATATATATATATATATATATATATTCAGCTGATCGTCCTATCATCATTAGACACTCATATACGGTTTCAGACTAAGTTAGTTCAAATCTCTTGGTTATAACGGATATTTGCCGCAGTTCAGAAACGGCTGTCAGTTGTTGATCCCAGCCTGATTAGACCAGCAGAGGTCAATGTGTGGCTAGCATGTCAGTCGTGGCACGAAAGCTATCCTCCAGTGACACGCTATTCTTCATATTCGATGTGCGAAAAAAAATATCAAATGCAAAAAATTTACTGAATTCTACAAGTTTTTGTTAAAGGTTTTATGTTGGTGGGTTTTCAACGTTGTTCTCCCGTTAATTGGGATAGACACGCAACTGTTATTAACTTTTTGTAAAATAAAACATTTCTAACACACTTTCAGGCGAAATAAAAAGAAATTAATTGAAGACTAGATCTGATAACTAATACATCTTTATGTTCACAAAACATAAAAAAGTAAAAATATTGGTTCAATGTAATAAACTTTTATAACCATATTTTTTTTACATTAATTTTTTTTGTTTTTAAAATTTTTTTGTGCCTCAAATGTAATGAAAAATAATTTTAAATAATTACATCTGCGTTTCAGATAAAATTAAAAGAAATGCTTCTATATTAAACAATTTTAAAAATTTGGTAATTAAATTATATTCAAGTTATTTTCTACATTATATTTTTTATGTGACATGTTGAATTTTCATACTGTTTAGATTTGGAACATACTTAAAAGACTAGCTACAACTGGTTTAGGCGTTGTGATGCTAAAAGAAGAAAAAGAGGAACGTTGTAGTCCAAGACGATCAAAAAAGCTTTGAATACTGTAGTAGATCCCTAATCTTTTTGTATCGAATTAAAGAAGTCTGCCGTACTCCAAAACCACTAAAATGGCTAACTCCATAAGCTGTAAAAAAAAGAAAATTAAGAATAGTAAGAAACTCTTTATTGGTCATTTTAACACAGATATACATTATTTTAACACAGATATGTATGTTAGTATTGTAAAGTGTTCATGCGTAGAATTTCTACTCCCTCTAATTATTAATTTGAGAGACAACACCTGACAGATCCGCGGGATCTTTTACTGATACGAGACTGGTGGAAATTTCCAAGAAAATATTTCGGAACAGCATGATTAAATTTTGGTCGCTTCTTTTGCATGTTTCTCGTATGTTTCGAGAGGAAATATTAATCTCAGAGGTTCACACTTGTCCATATCTCCACGAAGAACAGACCTAGAATGTTACGGTCGAGAATTAATTATCGAATGGAGCATTTGTTTCACTCGTAGAGCTATTGGTAGCGGATTAACGATTTTGAGAAGCGGCTTACATAACGTGAAATTAATGACTTAACTGAAATAGCTACAGGGTGATTCAAAATGAATATAGAGAATACAAACAATCTACCTTTTTAACTGTTAAATTTTATTCTGGTATGCAATGCATACATGAATAGGAAGATCAATATCATGCTTTAAAATAACTTAAACCCCTCGAATACGAAATTTTGTGCAAATATTAAGGATCTGTCACAGCACTGTCGTATAATTGTAAACTGAGTATTTTATTTCGTTGTTTATAAAACAATATTTAGCTACTCTACATAAGCTGCAAATACAGGCTACTAGTCTTCCAAACTGTGCAGCCTTGCACGTAAAAAGATTACAACTTAATTATCTCATTTTGCCATAAATTTAACCTTAACTAGTAAAACTACAGCCTCCTTCCATTCTTCTTTGATAGAGATATGTAGCCTGTTAACTCGTAACAAATTAAGGTATTGCTACCCTATGAACTTACTGTCCTCTGATAATTAAATTTTCATTCGCACCGAATCGTATAGCTTATTTTTACAAAATACTTGAAACCTGTTTTAACCACTGTAGGTGATTGAAATTGACGATAAAGTAAAAAGTAAAGTAAGCTTCTAGGCTCATTAATTATTTTCACGCCCTGCTCATTTGTGAATACATTACTTCAGTAGGAGTGTCTTTTCACTGAATGCTAAAGGCTGTCAACGAGAGAGAGTGATGGACACGTGAGAAGAATAAATAAATCTCTTTTCAGGCCATAGAAATTGTTGATGATGAACATAATTTGAATGAAAGATGTATGAATTCAAATTGTAGTTCCGTATTTGTACGAATCTTAACCTGAAGGCTGTCCCATTTTTATTCGTTATTTAACCATTGGCCCTACAAGTATATTCTGGGATATTGTGAGTTAGTAATATTTGTTCATGCAGTGCGGCATTACCCAAAGTACACCGGTGTCCAAAAGTTAAGCATAATTGATGTTTATGTGAACATTTAAGGAAATCTAAGTCAGAATGGCGGGAAACGTGATATGCGAGTGTAATACGGTTATACCACAAGAAAACAATGCAAATGAAGGATATTAATCACTTTTATTATCCAAAGAAACAGTTTGAAAGAAATCAGCGCAAACTAATAGTGTATACTTTAGTGAAAAAATTGAAATAAAAAGGTTATTTGGCAGTTTAATAAGGTGTGTGGTCGCCTCTGGTAGCCACGCTTGCTGCACAACGATTGCCCATATGTGCTATGAGAGTGTGGATGAGTTGTGGTCTCAAAGAGTTCCAAGCATTGAGAAGAATTCTTTCCAGTTCTGGAACGGAGTTAGGTTGGTTCGGAAGGGCTGCAATTTGTCCCCCGAGCATATCCCACACATGCTAAATAAGATTAAGATCAGGAGTGAGCGGGCCACTGCATGCGCTGGATATTTTCACTTTCAAGGAAGTTGTCGACCAGGATCGCACGGTGACAAGGCGCGTTATCATCCATGAATATGAATCCAGGACCGACAGCACCTCGCAACAGGCGTCTCTGTACCTTTTAGCAGTAACAGACCCCGTGTCAAAAACGTGGAGGTCTGTATGGCCATCCAGCATTATGCCTGCCCACACCATGACTCCCTTTGAAGGAAAATGATGTCTTTCTGTGATGTTTCTTGGATGAAAACGAGTTCCACGTTCTCTCTATATCGTTATCCGACGAGAATCAGTCTTCAAAGTAAACCGAGACTCGTCACTGAACATCACATTGGTCCACATTTTGCGAATTATCCTTAACTTTTGGACACCAGTGTAGGTTTCACCAAAGAAATAATAAAAAAAAATTAGGGATTTCATGAGGGGGAGGTATCGTTTAGTTAATTTAATAAAAAAATATTTTGTAAAAGTGGTAGTTACTGTTATTTAAAATAATAAGTTGTTAATCATTTAATAAATGGTTGTCGTCGAAATAATTATTAACTGTATTCTTCGCGAATAAGGATCTGAAGCAAAAATATTTCTGTTACATTACAGTTGGGGAATCATATGTTTATGATATGAATAAATGCTTAGTCTAGAGAGAAATCATATTTAAATTAGGGGGATAGATGTAATTCGTAAAATATAGGCATGAATGCTGCAATTTTGAGGGAATCGTACATGGAGTTTGCTGCGAAACCAGTTTGGAAACCACTCAGGTAGTGCTTCCAAATTAATATATTTTTCCTCGCTGCCCACATTGATCAGTGGTTAGGTGGTCATAGTTCAATCGTGAGCTTCCGCAAAGTGGGCTCGAGTTCGAATCCTGTGTAAGTCATTGACGTTCCTCATAGGGAGTTGTGTTGGTTCTGTTATGTTCAGCTCCCGTGATAAAGTAGTTAACAAAATTACGGTGGGGATGGACGAATATGCTCAGAACAAAGTGCTCTCCGCGTTCGAGAAAAAATGTCTTTCTTCATCCCTTTGATTTGAAACACTTAACCAACAAATTTTGGGACCACGGCTTTAAAAAATAGGTGTATTTTTCAATAACACATCTGGTTACAATAATTCCTTTGTCATAAAGTACGCCTAATATCCCACACTGTGAATTTAATGATAAACTTCTTTCTCTAAGTTAAGTTTTATGAGCTTCGGGAAGCATCGGCTTAATAATTTGTGGATAGCGTAGCAAAAACTTGAAGAAGAACACTATAAAGTAACAGAGATCTGGGATATTATAATATCAGATAAACAAAACTTTGGAGGTCTAACTAAATTTTATTAATATATTATAATATTACAAAGTGTATCTCTAGGGCTTTATGGAAAATGTTGGCTACCTTGAAATACAATTTTTCCAACATTCCTCTTGATTTAACACTTTTGGTATTTTTCGATCAGATTTAAGTTGTTTGCTAAGCTTTACTTTTGAATCTGTCTGATGGTTTGTTTTCTGATGATCAAAAGTTTTCGTTTCTGAAGCTCCCCTAGATTGCTTGCTCCAGCGGGGTTTATCGTTTGATTCTCCCGTTCCCACAAATGCTAATATGCTAGATATTATGCGGAATTAATAGATAAAACATCCATTCCTTTCCGTCGCTGAAACTAATTTTCTTTAATTCTTGGCGATTTTCCATTCTGCGTGGGTAATTTCATAACCTTACAGCTGTGAAGGATGGCATTGTAATTTGCACGGCTTGAAAACTTGTCAGAGAGAGTAAGAAATTTAGCTTTGTTTTGAGCCTTGATTCTGTCTACATCCTGGTTCATCAACATCTTCCTAGACAGGAGTTCAACATGCATAATAGAAAACGGACCAAACCTACAAATTAATTCCACCTTTTGATTTTTGACGTGACCTTTACCAGTTAGCATTTTTTAACCTCTATAGTAACTATTATTATAGAAAATGGTTTAAATGGGTTGGAGTTATTTTTACACGGACTTGCACATACAATCATAATAGAAGCTATTTTAAAAGCTGAGTTCACTGTATACATTCCTTAAAAAAAGAAACTAATGTTTTCCATAGGAATATATCCCTTTTGCTTATTGCTGGAAACGTACTTAGAGAGTTATTAACCTTCCACCCTGTTTGCTAATGCATTTTGTAATGTTAAAATATAATGTTCATTTTTGGCAAGATAGTTACAATATCTTTTAGTTTAAGGGTTTTTTTTTTAGTTCAAAGTCAGCGAAGAATTATTTTCCCCGTTTCATAAGACCATTTGCCTAGTCTTTGAATGTAGTCAGAGGACATGTAGATGATTTGAAAAAAATACACGAAATGCAATGGGCATATATGCATAGATATGTCATGCGTATGTACGTATAATGAAATATTTTCTTCCCAAAATATTCACGCACAGCATTTTTCATTAAATTGTGGCTAGTTACATTAAAACAAAAGTAGCTAGTCTATATTGAATTATGTAGAACTTCAGATGAAATCGAACACAGATGTAAAATATAGTGGATATACAGTACCTATCACAGGGATTAACTCGAATAAATGCTCAGTAATATCTGAACACAATTTCGAAAAGAATTGAGGTAACTTCTTTAGCCGTCATATTCCAAAATTATGATAAATATAGCTTAGACTGATTCCTATTCCCGTTTTTCACAGACTTACGTTCAGAATAAATAGTGCGTTAACTTTCGCGAAAAGGAAACTGTTTGATAGCTAACTAGTAAAACATCACTCTCATTTTACAGCAACCTATTACCTGGAGCATGGCTCTAACCACGCGTCTCTGGACTTCGATGTCTGTATCTTAACTACTAGACCATCCCAGAGAAGATGGAATACTCAGTCTAGAATTCTATTCACCACATTTCTTTTAAAATTCTGTCTATTATTTTTTTGAATTAAATATTCTAATATATTTTTTAAAAGGGCTGCTTCACTAGTGTAAAAACTGTCCAGAAATTTTTTTTGCGCCATGGGTAAGCGAATGCGGTAATGCATAATAATCATAAAGTTACATAGACATCACATTTAGTAATCACGCCACATTCTTAACTGTCACACCCTAAAAAAATTTAATCAGGGTGTAATATTTAATAACGAATTTGGTGATAAATTCCAGCATCATTTTTGGTAAGTTAGATCTAAATGTATTTACAAGTCTAGCAAGAAATTTGATCATGGGAGATCATTATACGAAATTTAAATGTTTAAACACCTTATTTTCATACTGCAGTTTCCTCTTCATTTCGCATTAATGTTAATTCTATTCAATTTAAGAGAATCGGATTAATGTATTCACCCGACCGAGGCGCTGGTCAAGGACTTAAAATCTTTAATTTAAAGATTTACTTATTATTAAGCTATAGCAAGCCCACAACCATTAATTAATTAACATGTAATAGACTTAAGATTGATTTAATACAGTCAAAACTTCAGTGATTGAAAAAAGAGAAACATTTTCTACTAAACCTCCGTTTGGCGCGTGGTCTACGCTTATAGACCACCATTCTTTGGACAGTAGCAATTCATAAGAAATTCTAGTCAAGCATGCCTTCTTTTGAATAGCTGCTGATATACATCTGTACCCCTCTTTAGTACAATTTACGCTATCGACGGAATTGTTTGTCAAAGTTATTAGAGCTAAAATATGGTTGGTCAACAACTGTAAACCGCACGCCTAACAGTGTTATACTTTTTCCTTTTACATTTAAAAAAATTTTTTATTGTTTTATTGCGTTGTAAGTTTTATACTCTATTAACTGAACAAACTGAAGTTAAAAACGGGTTTTACTCCAAAAAATGGTGTCTGGAGTCTAATAGGGATCCTAAAATGTGGGAGAAAGGGGTTGTCCGGCGATATCAACCCCCCCCCCCGTTGATAAAACACCAAACTATACTTTCGTCATACTTATGAAAGTAAAATGTTATACAGTGGACCCTCCATATATCGAACCTCAAGGGGAACGAGAAAACTTCGAATTATCAAGGATTTAGATATACTGAAGTTCAATTTATCGAGGTCATTTCTGACTGCCTTCGACATATAGAGGTTCACAGTAAAATAATTGTATACTCACTGCAATTAGAGAAATTACATTTTATTGAATTATAAAATACTGTTATAGCAATAATATATGTATAGAAAAACAAAGCCTACATTGATTATTATATTTAGGAAAACTTGTAATCATTCTGTAAAAAAATTAAGTGTAGCTTTGAAAAAAATCTTCATTTCTCTTCTTAAAGTTCTGAAGCCAGCCATTACTAGCACGACAGTCTGGTTTACCAAGTAGCAAACTCTATGGCCTTTTTCTTGAAGGGTTGGTCCACTTATAGGTAAGTTTTTGTCACGGCACTGATTCAACCACTGCAGAACACACTCTTCGATGTCTTTGAATTCAGGTCTTTTAAGTCTCTTTGACGAAGATACTTGGTTTTTGTACTTTCCCTTGTTCTTTAATATTGTAGATAGATTGTGTGTAGATTGTGTTGGCTGTCATGCGAAACAGCTTAGCAATATCGTTTTTTTCCGTATACCCGGTGTTTACGGCCTCTATAACCTTAACTCTTTCATCACATGAGAGTGTTTTACGTTTTGCCATTGCACAGAATAAAAAACCGAATTCGAAACCAAAAGTAACAACCAAAGTCGATAAGTAAGTTTCTCACACGCGCACTTCTTTGTCACAGACTTGACTCGGACTAACTGATGACAATAATAAACACTAAACTGTAAACAAAAGTGGTCTCAGGGTGGGGGTTACAGGTTGTAACATGAACGATAGTCGTTCAAAGAACGAACTGAGTTTTGTCTAAATGCTATTGATTTTATCAAAACAACTTCGATATATAGAGGCATAATTGATTATATTTTCCGATAAAAACTTCGATATAGAGGTGCGGTGCGAAGCCAAGCAAAAATTCGAAATATCGAGGTCTTCCAGTCCTTCGATGTGTAGAGGTAAAAATAACATGGGAGTGTTAGGCAGGGGCAAGGGGAATGGAAAGACTTCGATTTATCAAGGAATTCGATTACATCGAGGTTCGATATATCGAGGTTCCACTGTACCTCATTTGACTGCATGTCGAATCATTTACTAGGAGGAAGGGAGGTGGTGGCAGAGAGGTTCCTACTTTTTGATACGAAACTCTCCGTAGCAGTGTGTCTGTGAGTTGAGGTAGGGGAGTTAGGAAAATTTACCTTGCAACTACTCATTTTTCTGGTGATTTTCAGGCATCTGGGGTAGGTTAACCCTTACCGACACTCCTTGAGGTTGCATTCGACTTTTGGCAACGGGGCTGTATATCATTGGTTCATCACCGGTAGTCCGAGAGAATGCAAGAAGTGGTCATCAAAGTCAGCAGTGATGAAAAAAATGGTTTCATCGTTTTAAAACAACTATAAAATACATTTATCTATAAATTTTATAAAACTGGGAACAAAATTTTTTTGGAGTTCCGAATTTTTTCTTCAAATTCTAAAAATACCCGTATTTCTTCCGCTTCCTGACGTTTCGAGTACGAAAAAGTCCTCGTTGTGCGTAAAAATCCCTAATATATTTTCTGATAGGGAGGCGTAGCGTCACAGCAATTTTAAAGCTAGTAAATCAAATGCAAGCTCAAAAATCTCATAATTTTTTAAGTTTTCATAGGCTTTTACGTTATCTATTAAGTACACTTTTAGGTTGAATTTGTTATTGGAATTAAGTTTATTTGTAACTTTTATTAAAGTTATTTACCACAAATGGTTTGTTTATTCAGGAAATGAAAACCATTTTTGCCTCTAAAAGGGTTGGTTGGGGGAGGGTCCCCACAGAATTTTTCTTTCGATAAGCGGTTCCTGATCAACAAAAATCTAGGAACCACTGCTATATGTAAACAGCAATAGCAAAATATGCTGACATTTTGCTTTCCAACTTCGCTACAGTTGCTTCCATTTCTAACCGGAAAAAAACGGCAGCAGATAAATAAATTTGTAATTATTTTATGTGATTTTAACTAGCATATATTTTAAGTTTTTAACTGAATTGTACAAATTTAATATTCTATGTATAATTGTTCCAAACTACAAATTATTTTACATTTATGAATGTGTTATAGTTTAATATTTTAAGCTACATATACTTTATCATGTTCATAAATTTTTTGACTAAAATACAAGCAGTAATTAATGCAGAATAATGGGAGGAATAGCAAAAACAATTAATTATTTACAATAATAACGAAAGGTTCAACTTAATTATCATTATTGGTGCTACGGCTGCTTTTTGCTACACGAAGGCTAATCAGACCCCAATCTACTGCTTAAAGCCGCTTCTGAACGACTACAAACGTCCATGCCAAGAATGAGATTCGAACCCACGGACTCTGGCACCGAGTACCAACTGCCTAGCCATTCGACCATAATTATTTATCATTATTGATATTATTATTGCATAAAATTATTGCGATTTATTGTAGTAATTGAGGCAGTATTCCTTGGTTGCAAAGCTGAATATAATTAATTAATTTTAAGTTAAACATAATATGATTAATTTGAAGTTATAAATAATATAAGCTGAATATAATTAATTAATTTAAAGTAAGCTGTCGCATAATAGATTTACAATAACTCTTATAAAGGATTTATCTTATTATTGATGATTTTTATTATATTTATAATACATTTTATTTTTAACTATATTTTATTAAAAATTATTCTTTATTTTTTATTTTTGGCTTTATTTTTATGTTCCATTAAGGAAACTCGATCGTCTAATTACTGTTTAAATAAATCTTTGATGTTTCAGTCAGCACTTTAAGAAGTAGATCTGCAAACAGTTATTGTATTTAAATTTATACATTTATCTATATATATTATATATATATAAAACAGTTCCGTAACTAACTGACTGACTGACTGATAGATAACGCACAGACCAAACCGCTGGCGCTGGACCTAAAGAGCTGAAATTTTGTATGGCGATTCTTCTTATACTGTAGGGGTGCACTAAGAAAGATTTTTGAAAAATTCTTCTTAGATTTTTTAAAATTAAATTTTTAAGCTGTCTTTGGAACTTTTTTGAAGTATGCATTTAAAATAATAATCTGAGGGTTATAAAATTTATATCACGAGAAAGATCATAAAAATTCCTTTAAAGTGACGCCGAATCTTTACCTCCATTTTCGGATTTTTGATGAATTTTTAAATATTAATTTTTAGAATTTATTTTATTAAATGCTGATCACGTGGTTTTTTTCTGTTTGTGATACTTTAAATTAATTTTGCGTCAAAAGATTAAATTTAACCACTAGACTAATTGAGATGGAAGTTTTTTAAGAATTTAATTCAAATTAGTACGTTTTATGGATATTAAACATACAAATTAATTGCATACACTGACCGTTGTATTTAATTTGAATGTACTCCTTAGCGAAGCACGGGTATTTAGCTAGTTCTATTCATACGTTTTTATAGGATTAGCATCTGTCATATCCCGCATGTAACTAACTGATTGTTACTGAAATTAAAACCCGACTCTTTCAGAATCTGTTAGGTATAAATAGAATGATTAAATACACGTGTGATTTTTCGAGATTATTTTACTAGAATTTATGTATTAAAATTAGCTTCTTATGTTTATATCTAAGACTAAAATACAATAAATCAAGGGATGTGATAACTATACACAAAAAAGGTTTACCCTCTCTGTATTATCCATGTTAAAAGGCATTTCTTATCCGTCCTAATGCTTTTCAAAATAAGACTACTCGAAAAATTCTAAAGTTTTCATAAATTTTAAGTAATGTCGAATTTAGAAGTGACAGATGCCGACAATGCACGCAAGCCTTACCATAAAAATACGCGTCAGATTTTTTTTTTAATACTCATGCCCTGTAAATTCACCTGACCTACAACTATCATAATTAGAGGGCGTACATGTGGTGCATTCCATTCTCAGGGGCCCTTTCGTGGGTCTAGTGTATTAAATAACCTCTCCTGAACATAGGGATCTGGCGCTGCGAGCAGTGCAATAAGTTTAGCGGGGTCTCAGAAGCAGCAGATATTAGAATTCGCAAAAAAGTCGTATTTTTATACAAAGTTCAACACGAACTTCATAAGCATATATCGAAAATACTGAGATCATTTCAAGTGATATTTACCGTTTCGGTAGGTATTTGGGGAAATATTGGGTCGTGAAGCACAGTTTTGCCAATTTAGACGATTTTCCTCTACAGATCTTTACTGGTGTTTTTGATCATTTTGTTTTTGATTGCGTGTAGATGTCAGATACTGCTGTTTACGAGCAGGTGATTGATGTATATGTAGACTTTTAAACCTAAAGTTATGAAGATATAGTTAGTTTATTTTGCCAAAATCATGATATACCGAATAAAATGTATAAGTCTGACGACTAGAGTTAATGGAAAAAATTAAAGATGGGTATTAAAGACTGGGACAAAATTAAAGATGATTAAAATTAAGATTGTTATTAAAGACTGGGTAATGGACAAAATTAAAGATTCATCTTGAAATAAACAAATGAACTTGAATAATGCTTTACTGCTGAAGTTCTTTTCAAAACGCGTTCTGATTTTAAAAAAAATTTCAGGTAGTCTTTTCTAACTAAACTATCGCGGGTTATTAACGTAAGATTACTTATCGTTTCTTACCTCTTTTGTATGTATATACGAATGTATCTCTCTTTCTCTCTCTCTCTCTCTCTCTCTATATATATATATATATATATATATATATATATGTGTGTGTGTGTGTGTGTGTGTGTCTGTGTGTAAGTAAAAATTTTGACACATTTTGGTACATTTCTGTTTAACTGTTTACTGCTTGCCCAAGCGATACTGACTGGGTTTGGCGCGCTGCCAAAATTATAATTCTCGACGCAGGATATCTGAAATTTTGCTTTCCGGAGGACCGTTATGGAGGAACGTAATCCTACGTTAAAAAAAAAAAACTCATTAATTCTCTGTATGATGGAACCTATTCATATTAAAATACTAAAAGTAATATTGTTCGTGTCTAAAAATGTCAGGATGTTTTTCTTCTCTAAGGCTGAGGGCCTTTGTCGTTAGACATTCGCCTTTTGTCACGCACCACGATTTACTGGCTACTTTAGTATGGGAGCACCCTATAGGTGAGCCAGCAGTGCTCCCAACGAGGGGGACGTCACGGAAACGGCCCAGCCTTATTCGGGATTTGAACCAAAACCCACTCCGTTGCAGCTCAGAACACTAACCACTACACCACGTGGGCGGTGAAGTTTCGTTGTTTAATGAACTTTATTGACTTATCAGAATAATTTGGGAAAACTAAAACTACCTTCCCCCTTTCTTGCTTAAGCTTGTCAGGAATGTTTAAATCAAGACTTATAACTTTGTAATCTTTTTGAGAAGATGAATTAAGAAATTAATATACATTTTCTTATACAGAGGCTGTTCACACATTTTTTAGACGATGTATATTGTATTCACAAAACTAAATTACATAAAATTCTTGTGTTTTAAATGTTCTATTTGACATCCCTTATTCTCAACTATCTTTCGACACCGCAATTTCTAGGATAATAATGACTTTCGAAGTGTCAGAAGAGGTATTCTATCCCATTCTTCCTGAACAGCTTTCCAGAGTCCTGTAAGGGTTTTGGGACGACGTTTGGATAATGCAGATTTTAAAAGTCCGAAAAAACAAATATCCATAGCTGATACATTGGGAGATTTAGTAGGGATATCAGTGAAGGGTATGGCCTTGATACAAGTTTTTTGTTCCATTTATTTTAGGAAATTTACAGTGGATTTTGATGTGTGACTGCTAGCTTTGTCCTGATGTACTCTCACAGATTGATGGCACTGTGGGTAAAGCGATGGTATTTCATTCAGAATAATTGGCGATAAAATATGTTCCTGATAGTATTTGGAGTTAATCTTGACATTTTTTTCCACTCTCTTTATTTTTAACTTGCCATTATAAGAAAAACCAGCAACAATCATGAATCCCTTAGAAAAACTTTCTTTCGATTCCTTGAAACATGTACTTAAATTTTTTTCTCCCCTTTTATGATAATAAATGGCTCTTTTTTTGTTGCAATCATTTAAATACACCCATGATTCATCTATTGTGACAATTGTTTTCCATTTTTCTTTGGATAAGTGTTTCTCATATAGAATTCTGCAGCGTGTCCTGCGTTCAGCGATATGATTTGGAAGAAGACGATGCACATTGCGTTTTTTCGCTTTCTTAAGATTTAAATCAACGTTCATCATTTTGTTTACAGTGGACACAGAGCATTTTAATGACTTTGCAACTGTCTTTTGACTAGGGGGATTTTCTTTTAACATTAAACAACGTACCTTTGCAATAGTCGAAGATGTCCGTTTTTTCCTTGGATACTTGTTTGTTATTTTTGTCCCACTTGAGGCTCCAATTTGACGTTTTTTTCTTTTCTTGTTGACGATATTACCTATCGACGCTTTAGATATCACAAAACCATGACTCTCAGATCGTTTTTGTATAACGGAGTATGCATATTTCTCTTCGGAAAGAGCATAAATGTAGCCTTCGAACCACTGCTTTGTTAAAAACGCCATTTTGAATAAAAACAAAACTTTCAAGCCGCAGACCATAATTTTGACTTTTAAAAACATAGTACAATTGCAATTATTTCTTTTGCAGCAAACGTTTTTGTATTACCGCTTACCAAAATCGTCTAAAATATGTGCGAACAGCCTCTGTAACCTTTTAAGCAATTGAAGCAGGCTTCCACAGAAAAAAAAAAAAATCTATTTTCATTCCTTTTCAGTACTGTCCTAATTAGCTAAGAACATTTTATAGCAAATGATTCTTTCGTTATTTTGGGAAGTAATTATTTGGGTACTCCTGAAAATTCAATGGCAGTAATAGAATATGAATGAAATGAAACAAAATTAATACACTGGAAAATGCAGATTCTGTGTTGGCGGAGTTCTCTACAAATAAAGCTAGTTGAAATCGTTCTCCTGGGATTAAAACGTGTCTGTTATGATACCTAGTTATATTTCATTTGAATATTATAAATAGAATATTTATGGTGTTTGAATGATGAAATAAAGTTTAGTTTTATGAATTGTGAAAAATCCAATCTCAGAAATATAAAATAAAAATAAAATTAAAATTAAATTTTATTTTATTTTAATTTTATTTTAAAATTTCTAAAAGCTACTTAAATGGTCAAGTTTAGGTTTGTGAAATCAGAAAAACTTTGCTGACTCAGCCACCTTCAAGTGTTGAACAATATTTTCGATAAAAAAGCAGCATGCAAACTACCTTCAGCAGACAAAGTTTCTTCATTATCTACTGATAAAGCTAAAGTTAAAAGAAAAAAGTTTCTTGGGTCGAATTAAAAAATATAAAAGGATATGGCAACATTTATATGAATATTATTTGATTCAATATTTTATATTGTTTATATTTTATGTGAATAATAGAAAAAGTTGTTCGTAATATTTTTATTTATTATGCTATTTTATAATATAAAACAGTAAAAACATTACCAAAACTATAATTAACAAAATTTTTAATATGAACCAAGGTGTTTTACTGATTACATTAATTATTTTTCTTCCTTTGTTAAACGTCGCCGAGGCATTGCTACATCACTTGTTTAATTGGAAATTTGGGGCAACTTGAAAAACCCGAAAATTATCAAAGTGATGACCATGGCACCTTAGTGTTAAAAAGTCAGGGAATAGAAAAACCTGAAGGTATTTACTAAAAATAATTGTAAATTATTGGAATGAACACCCCCCTCCCACACACATATATACTATATATACACTGCTGGCCACTGAGCCAGTTGTCCTTCCTTACCTTCAGGGCTTGCCCACAGCCATATTTCAACAGGATAATGCTCGACCACACGTGGCACGCATTGTCCAACGGTTCTTTGTCAATCGCCAGATTAAATTGCTTCCCTGGCCGCCTCGCTCTCCGGATCTTTCGCCGATAGAAAACATGTGGTCCATGGTTGCTCTAAGATTGACCCAGATTCCATCCCCAGCTGCCACAGCAGATCAACTTTGGCAACATGTGGAAGCTGCTTGGTCTGCTGTACCCCAAGAACTCATCCAAAGTCTCTTTGAATCAATGCCGAGGCGTGTGGCAGCGGTGATCTCCAACAATGGCGGCTACTGTGGCTACTGATTTTGGCAGGAACCACACTTCACAGAAGTCTATAAACTGAATCATTTGATACATATATATATATATATATATATATATATATATATATATATCCTAGATTTTTTTTAATATGTATCTGGAAATTCGAGATTTCTAAAATTAATTCTGCATGTAAATCTGAAAAAAAACTGGCAACCTTAGAGAAGCAATAGTATTAAAATATCGAATTCCTCATCAATAGCCATTTTTGAAGCACTCAAACATTGTCATAAATAACCTTTATTATCTTTAAAACAAAATTACATTACAATGCTTTGCAAACGTGGAAAATTATGTTACAAGAAAATTTCCATTTTGTATCCGTTATAAAATGTATAAACAGTCGAAAATTCGGCCTACAATAATTTAACACCGTGTTTCAGTGATCGGAATAATAACCCGGTATACTGAAGATAATGGGTTCAATTCGTGGCCCGTTATTGTTCGTTTCTAATGACTGATATACATGAATTGTTGAGGTTCGGGAGATAGGATCGTAATAAAGTATATTATTAAAGTTCTGAGTATATGAGTTCAAAACGTATATTCATCATTGGTACTTGTTCTTGTATTTCTTTAACTTCATCTCTTACGGGATGTCAAAACAAAATCCTAATTCTGTCGTTTGTTTTCTAAAGGCGTTTCCAATAGAACTCATTTGTTTCGGAATACATGTAAAAATATTTCCGACAGGAATTTAAATATATAAAGTCATTTGCATGATACTGTAAATATATGAGGAGAGATCACATTTGTACTACGTAAAAACAATCTACACCAGGGGTGTCAAACTCGCAGCCCGCGGGACGCATGCGGCCCACGACGAACATTTTTGCGGCCCGGCCAATATATTGGCACACAATAATATATAATAAAATAACCGACGCAGAATTATAATAAGATAGGAAGAATTCGCTAAATGTTTTTTAATGATACTCTTTTTTTGCTATTATTAAACAAAATGCATATATTTATGTTGAATATACTGTAATTAGGTAAGTAAACCTACGTTAAACCTTGTTTGTTTGGCCCAAGGTAGCCTTTGAGTTTGACACCCCTGATCTACACCATGATATGAAAACTTACCGTTCAGTGAATGTATACAATTTTTACTTTAAAACATCAGTAATATTTCATTTACATTTTAAAACGAAGGTATGAAAGACACCTCATGAACAAGTTTTATCTGTTCCAAATCTCACTTCTGAGAAACGACAATTTTTTGCAATGAGGGAGCTAATTTTACCGGGTGAAAATGCAAGAGAAATTCTTTCTCAAGCTAAGGCATTATGAGACTGATGCCTTTTTGATGATATATTATAAAGAATCCAATGTGGAACAGAATACGACTTGAATACAATTATTAAGTATGTAGTTACCGAATATAACTTATTGTAGCTGGTAAATAGAATATAAAAAATTTAAATCAAAATTTTATATAACCGTAAAAGTAAAAATTGCTTAATTATTTTTCACAAACGATTTCTTCTTTTCAGAGCTTCATGAATATTAAGAATTATAGTACTGAATGGTACTGAGTAAGAGCTATGCATCTTGCAAAACTGAAATTGGTATTGTGCTTTCAATTAATCATACACCCATATAACTGTCCTATATCTTGACGCGCACAATATGCATTTTTTACGCACCGTTTGGGCGTTATATGATAACAGTATTAATGTCCGCGCAAAAAAGACACGGTTTGGTGAAAGAAGTCTGAATTCAAATGTTAAAGAATTAAGATGTTCCATTATCAGCGATAATCAGTGCAGGGGCCTGGACGAGAAACTCACGCTTAAAACTATAATAACGCTGTATTCCCTAAAAAATTGGTATCAAAGGTTTGAAATGAACTACATATAGTCATTTAAAGGATACATAATTAAATAATAACAAAACTTAAACAGATTTTCAGGTTTCCCTCTATAAAAAGGTTTATTACATAAAGCTTTATTAATGCATATATTTTGAATTTTTGAATCTATTCTACAGCTAGGAGGGTCCGAACATACCAGGATCCTTGTCTATTAATTATTAAATCTAAAACCTTGAACAGTGTCGAACTCGGATTCGAGCTGGGGCTCAGTCCTGTTATGTACCATGTATTCTGATCTTAACATAACTTGATACTTTATACTTAATCGTAATTGAAGTAACCTTAATTGTAACCGTTCTTCTAACTGAATTGTATTATGTAGTAACGTTGTTGTCATCTCCCAAATACGTATCATGCTGATCTCCGAATAAAATATCTATCTAATTCCATCTAGCCTTTTTTATGCATTCTCATCAACACCAAAGCATTAAAGTATATAATAAGAAGAACGGTTACAGTCAGGGTTACTTCGATTACGATTAAATATAAAGTATCAAGTTATGTTTAAATCAGAATACATGGTACATAACAAGTTCGCCTGACCTGTACACTCTTTTTTAGAGTCAAAGATAGTAAACAATTTCAAATAACAATATAATCGATGTAACTATTATTTGATTGAAATGCAATGAATGTCAAATAATCGTTAGCACAATGCTCTGCCATTGGCCGTTGAGGCGAGTTGACCATCCTCCGTTCCTGGCCGGTGTTAACGCAAATCCTCCTCCCCCCTCGGGCTGTGCATTGACCCGAGACCGTGGGTTCGACCAACAACTTCCGCAAACCTTTCCACTGTCAAACACCTGCGGATACAAAACAAGCCTCTTTTTTTATTATTCGTATTTTTTTCTCCCGCTTCAACCTCGAAATGGTCATCTGAATACCGAAAGTGCGGTAAGATGTTGCAGTCGGTACGCTGGCATGCAGTTGATGCAGTGGTTTCGATTTGATTCGTATGCTATACATAAGAGAATAGGAATCCTGTTTTTTTTCGACGCTTAAGAATTCCATCGTTTAAGGCGTTCACAAAACAGGGGGTGTGAACTAAGAAACATCTCTGAAATTGATTGATGTAGTCCGATAAAATATGTCCTATTTTATAACTTTAAAGAGCTGTTTCATTTGCGGAAATGTTTTGACAATATTATTTTGTAAATTCACAAGTTGCTGTAAAACCGTTTGTTCATTTGAGACTGATTTTTGCCGGAATTTTCTCTAATGACAAATTCATAAGGATTTTTAAACGTAGGATTACGTTCCTCCATAACGGTCTTCCGGAAAGCAAAATTTCAGATGTCCTGCGTCGAGAATTATAATTTTGTAAGCGCGCCTAACCCAGCCTGTATCGTTTGGGCAAAAAATAAACAGTTAAACAGAAAAGTACCAAAATGCTTCAAAATTTTGAAATGCATATTGTTGGCGCCAATAGCTATGTTGGCAATCGCCAAACGCGCCCTTGAAATAATACAAATATAGGTATCATAGTTTTTAATTCTTATGTTGGCATCGTAAACTAAAAGATATTAGAATTTGTTTGAAATCGTTTGTTCCATAAAAAAATTTGTTTTCGCTCGCACATCGTATGGTCGATGTTTCATGTATTGATTTTGTTCATACATTAGTAATTCGTTTAAGTAAATAAAATTGTTATTAATTCGTGTGTCGTATGGTCGACAATGGTTTTGATATAATTAGTATACAGTCCATTCGAATACAACAAATTTAGGACCAGTGCAACGTATGACATTTGGCTCATATACATATATATATATATATATATATATATATATACATACAGAGTGTCCATAATTAAAGTCCCACTTTCAAAAGGCTGCAAAAAAAGAACCACTGGTCAAAATGACTTCAAATTTGAACTGAATATACTGGAAGAAGGGGGAAACGATTTGGCATAATAAGAAAAAGTTCCAAAATGTATCAATAGATGGCACTGTAAGCGGTTGGAACTGTTTTTTTAGTATGCCAAATCGTTTCCCCCTTCTTCCAGTATATTCAGTTCAAATTTGAAGTCATTCTGACCAGTGGTCCTTATTTTTGCAGCCTTTTGAAAGTGGGTCTTTAATTATGGACACCCTGTATATATATATATATATATATATATATATATATATATATATATATATATATATATATATATATATATATATATATATATATATATATGTATGTATGTATGTTTGTATGTATACATACGTACATATATATATATAGATACCTATATACATAACACTTACATATAAAAGAGGTAAGCAACGATACGTAATCCTACGTTAATAACCGTGGTAGTTTCTTTAGAAAAGATTACCTGAATTTTTTTTACATATTTTCATACTTATACGTTTTATCTCTCAATGATGCAAAATGTAACTGGAATTGGAGCCTATAACATTGTGACTTCGGAACAATGTTTTTAAAATCAAACTTTTCTTTCTATAGAGATTATTCACGCATTTAAAAATACTTGAATAGATGGACATTTTGTTTTAAAAATTAAAAGTAAAAATTTCGAAGCAAAAATTAAAAGCTCCTTTGGTTCTATATACATCTGCAGAACCAACATTCTTTTTGCATATTTCGTCTCTTTTCTAAATGAAGAAATAAGCTTTCAACACCACTGATTAAACGTATTGCATTTTATTGTATTTTCGAAATTTATTAATTATATGAGTTACATTAGACAAACTTAAGAATTTCCCTTTTAAACCCATACCAAAATACTTCTGTGTTTATCTGGATTAAGATACATTAAATGCAATAAAACTTCTCCACAAAGTATTATAGGAGCCGGAAGGAAATATCTCTGTACAGGCAGTTATTGTTATAGAAGGTAACCTAAAATCGAAAATATGAGGTTGAGTCAAATGAAAACCTTAAAAATTCGTCAAAAGTTTGAAACCACGCGCGATTGTTCTTTAAGTTGGCAGTATTGATAGTCGCGATTGTTCTTTAAGTTGGCAGTATTGATAGTCTGGTGTGAAGAGTAGCCGACAGGTGGCAGCATGAAGCAAGAACGCTACTCGAGTGCTCTGCAGCAGTGTAAAAATGGCGGTTTCGTTTTCAATATTAGCCAAAGAGGAACAGTTCTGTTTCATTGTTTTTTTTTTGTTTTTTTAGTATGGAAGGAATAAACGAGTGGCTACAATCACAGGCCTAAATAATTTTTTCAAGAGGTATCTATACACTTCAAACCCATGGAAAACCCATGGAAACTCACTGAGGAATGAAAGTTTAGTATGGCGATGCATGTCTGTCACTGAGGCAAGTGTACGAATGGATTAGGAGTGGTACTATAGCTCCTCATCAAACCGGAAAATTATCGTATACAACTATCGACCGGAAAGTTTATACTGACTCTCCTTTGGGTTGAACGAGGGAGAAATTTGAGACACTACATACCCAGAGGGGAAACAGCCACCAGTGCAACGTATGCAGACCTCCCCAAGAACAGCCTAGGTCCTCCAGTTTTGCCCGAAGGACGTGGAATTCTGAGTACAGGTGTTTTGTTGCAACATAGCAATGCTCGACCCCATACTGCCCATTCAGCTGTTGCAACCATCCAAGATCTGAGATTTTAATGTCTTCCACGGACCCTTTATTCGCCAGACCTCACCCTTAGTGATTTTCACGTGTTTGGACCGATCAAAGAAGGAGATGACGGGAGACTAGTATTCCAAGTCTGACGAAGAGCGCTGTACGAGTGACTACAATCACAGGCCTAAATAATTTTTTCAAGAGGTATCTATACACTTCAAAAGCACTGGAACACTTCTATTGCATGTCACGGAGACTTTGTAGAAAAATTAGGTAAGTGCATTTCTTTTCTATTGAATAAATTATAAGATAAAAAAATATTTAAGGTTTCCATTTGACTTGTGTATTGAAGCATTTAGAAGTTAATTTTATAACAGATTCCTTTTGTTGAGGTTATTTGTTATTGTAATTTAGTACATTAATGTTTATTAGACAAAATATTATTTATAACGAAACTGTTTTTAGTGCTCTATTGCATGCATTTTTATCTATCTACATCTATACTTATATATAAAGAGAGAGCGATTTTGTACGTGGAGGGTAATCTCCAGAACCACTGCACCTATTTTAAAAATTCTTTCACTGTTTGAAAGGTACATTATTCCAGATGGACATAGGCTATATATTATGTATATCTGATCAGTAGAAATAAAGTTAGGGGGGGGATACTCTAGATTTGTGTGCACGGCCGCCATCTTGGATTTTTCCGCCAGGGTTTGGCGCATTTCGCATGGCGATAATTATTGCGTTCTGGGAAAAATAACCCAATGTCAAATTCTCTAATTTTAAGATCAAACAGTTATTTCTGATGTGATCTTTTAATTACAGTATAATAATTTTAGGTCAGATCTCGGCCTTGACCTGGAAATCTGTGTCAAATTGACTATACTCAAAAGAGTAAATTATTTTTAAAATTAAGAGTCTTTTTGTTGAAAATTTTTTAATCCATTATCAATTTTTCTTTAATTTATTAAATTTAAGTTGCTTTTAATTTTGTTTATCGGTTGTCAATTAGTATACTATAATGATACACCATTTCATTTATTTGAAGTAAAAATTATCTGCCATCATTTTTTCGTAAAATGTAAAATACAGTATACATTTTAAATACAATATATTTTATAATTCCAAGTTGTAGTGGATTAGAAATAAATTTAAATAACTGAAGTTCAACTTCTCTCTCCCCAGGAACCTAAGTTAAGAAGTTAGTTAAGGTTAAGTTATTGGTTTAGGAAAAGGTTTTTTTTTTCTTATTTCCAACACAGCAGGATAAATGGTCAAATAATCCTTGTCCCGATTTTATTGTATGCACCAAATATTTGGTTAAGGTCAAATCTGAAGTAAAATTTCATTACCACAATGCCCTAACCCCCCCCCAAAAAAAAAAAAAAGAGTATCTGTTTACTCACCATAAATTTATGGGTTCATAATTATTTTACATTTTTCAAAGCTGAATTTTAGATAATTTTTAAATTGAAAGTTATTTAGGTGGTACGAAAATGCAGTATTTTTTTTCTAATTAACAATATATTGGCATAATATTTTGGTGATTCATTGCTATTAGTCAAAGAGTTAGGGCAAGCTGAATACATGGCATTGAAATTTTATCTGTAAGTAAATTTCATTTGACCAAATTTTTCATATGGATCATAATTTGAAAAGGTAGTTTTTAATTAAAAATGACAAAATAAAATCTCAGTCCAACGATTAAATGATTTTTCAAAAATATTTCTAAGTTTCATAATTTAAAAAGGTCGTTTTTATTAAAAAAGCTAAAAGAAAAACCCAAAATTTCCAATATTTGAGAATGATTTTTTCAAAAAAATTTCCAAGTTTCATAATTTAAAAATGTGGTTTTTATTAAAAACCCAAAAATAAATCTAAGTCCAACGTTTAAATGATTTTTCAAAATTTTTTCTAAGTTTCATAATTTAAACAGGTGGTTTTTATTAAAAAAGCTAAAAAAATTCCAGCGGTTTGAAAACACCGCTTAAAACACATTGGCGAGAATTTTTCCACTCCTCAAAACACGGTAAAATCGCCAAGTTGGCGCAAAAAAAATCCAAGATGGCGGTTGTGCACACAATTATTAAGTAACGTAATATTAATTTGAATATTATTTTAGGTGATTAAAATAATTAAAAAAACATTCTTTACTTAAAATCCTTTTTTTAATTTTGTATTTTTATTTCATCTCTTACTCTAATTTTGAGATGCCAATGTGTATCTATACTTCTATAATAATATATAAAGAGACAGAGCAGATTTTCTATGTGGAGGGTAATTTACAACTTTTGTACACTACAATGTACCTTAAAACTTTTCCTTTGTCAACCGCAGTCAAGTAACCATAGCAACACCCTTTAGCTTACGGGGTTTGTTTTTCAAAATCGCTCTTTAGGACGGGAAAATGTTATCTACTTCCTTTCCCCATTTAACGTGTGGGACAGTCAGCGTGGGGGGGGGGGGTCAGGGGAAAGAGTGGTTAATTGCTTTCTTATTGCTTTCTTACTATTGAAGAATAATTTACTATTGAAGAAGGATTTCAATAGTAGTTCATCGGCACCCCGTGCCTCTTTCATCTCTCAAAAGGCTGAAAATGGATGAACCGCGGGTGAACCGCCCTTCTGATGTCTCTTGCCTGAAAAGAAATAACCTCTAGCTAGAACGACAAAAGATTATTATTCAGTCCTATTTTGCAAGATTCACCCTCCGTTCCCAGAATGTCACACAATTGTTCTTTGGGGGCAAAGCAGTTAGGAAAGTGACAAAGAAGTGGAATTCGAGACTATATCTCTGCCGACATCACACCGTATTTTTCGAGAGTATGTGCTTCGGATATATGCTATCCCACCCCGTAAGGAAAAGGTTGTAATATTTGAAAGATTCAAGTAGAGGAGGTATTGATAAATACAAAAAGGATTTTTGAAACTGGCAACGTTAAAGGGTATATTGAAGAAAACTACATTTGTAACTACGCTTTTTATTGGATATTTAAGGTAAAAAAAGATTTGCAATTTATTGGCTATCAACTGGAAATTTATTGGTACACTATTTTGTTCAACCCGGACAAAGTCGGGACGGGCCGCTAGTACTTATATATAAAGAGAGAGAGCCATTTTGTACGTGGAGGGTAATCTCCGGAACCACTGCACCTATTTGAAAAATTCTTTCACTGTTTGAAAGGTACATTATTCCAGATGGACATAGGCTATATATTATGTATATCTGATCAGTAGAAATAAAGTTAGGGGCTTAATCCTAACAATCTCCATTGTTTCCGCTACTGTCCTCTACCTCTTTTTTTGCCGTGGTAGTAAGTCTTCCACGATCCTTAGCGTGGTGCTATCTATACTTATATATGAAGAGAGAGTGATTTTGTACGTGGAGGGTAATCTCCAGAACCACTGCACCTATTTGAAAAATTCTTTCACTGTTTGAAAGGTACATTATTCCAGATGGACATAGGCTATATATTATGTATATCTGATCAGTAGAAATAAAGTTAGGGGGGATACTCTAGATTTGTGTGCACGGCCGCCATCTTGGATTTTTCCGCCAGGGTTTGGCGCATTTCGCATGGCTATAATTATTGCGTTCTGGTAAAAATAACCCATTGTCAAATTCTCTAATTTTAAGATCAAACAGTTATTTCTTATGTGATCTTTTAATTACAGTATAATAATTTTAGGTCAGATCTTGGCCTTGACCTGGAAATCTGAGTCAAATTGACTATACTCAAAAGAGTAAATTATTTTTAAAACTAAGAGTCTTTTTGCTGAAAATTTTTGAATCCATTATCAGTTTTTCGTTAACTTATTAAATTTAAGTTGCTTTTAATTTTGTTTATCGATTGTCAATTAGAATACTATAATGATACACCATTTCATTTATTTGAAGTAAAAATTATCTGCCATCATTTTTTCGTAAAATGTAAAATACAGTATACATTTTAAATACAATATATTTTAAAATATTTTATAATTCCAAGTTGTAGTGGATTACAAATAAATTTAAATAACTGAAGTTCAACTTCTCTCTCCCCAGGAACCTAAGTTAAAAAGTTAGTTAAGGTTAAGTTATTGGTTTAGGAAAAGGGTTTTTTTTTTCTTATTTCCAACACAGCAGGATAAATGATCAAATAATCCTTGTACTTATATATAAAGACAGATGGAATTTTGTACGTGGAGGGTAATCTTCAGAAACACTGTACCTATTTGAAAAATTCTTTCACTGTTTCAAAGGTACATTATTCCAGATGGACATAGGCTATATATTATGTATATCTAATCAGTAGAAATAAAGTTAGGGGCTTAATCCTAACAATCTCCATTCTTACCGCTACTGTCCTCTACCGCTTTTTGTGCCGAAGTCTCCAGCGATCCTTAGCGTGGTGCTATCTATACTAATATATAAAGAGAGAGGGGATTTTGTACGTGGAGGGTAATCTTCAGAACCACTGTACCTATTTGAAAAATTCTTTCACTGTTTGAAAGGTACATTATTCCATATGGACAAAGGCTATATATTATGTATATCTGATCAGTAGAAATAAAGTTAGGAGCTTAATCCTAACAATCTCCATTGTTTCCGCTACTGTCTTCTACCGCTTTTTGTTCCGAAGATTTCAACGATCCTTATCGTTGTGGTATCGCAGTGGGCTTTTGTTCTGACGCTAGCGGTTCGAACCTAGCCGTTCTCCGGCGCGCCTTTTACTTTTAAAAAGTTTATTTTAATTATTAACTAACATAAAATTAATTTAATGTATTATTTAGGTTATTATAAGACAAAAAAAGATTTATAATTTATTGGCTATCAACTGGAAATTTATTGGTATAATATTTTGTTCAACCCGGACAAAGTCGGGACGTGCCGCTAGTATTAAAATAAAGGTAAGTTTGCCGAAACCTTTAAAAATAATGTTGTTAAAGGATTTGGGCCTGTTCACATAGGAGTCCGTTGCGTTGGGTTAAGGAAAAGATGACATTGAGATGTAAATAAACCAATCATATGCCTCCAAACGATTAGCAATGAAATTTTTAACGCCTATGATTGGTTTATTTTCCTCTCGGCGTCATCTTTTCCTTAACGCAACGCAACGGACTCCTATGTGAACAGGCCCTTTATCGTCGAGGTTTTAATGTACGTTGTCAAATATATGTAAACACAACAAAAATTTTATAAATGTCTTTGAAATAGCTTGTTATCGCGGCTCATTTGAATTAGGGACTGGGAGGAAGCAGTGAGAATTTTATTGTGTCAAGTAGTCAGTGACGTTTGTTTTCCTCAAATAGTTATTTTATAGTACTAAAGTTGACAAGTTCTTATTTAAAACTATGTGGACCTATTCCTATTCATAACCAATGCTGTTTGCTTCGTCTGTTCTATCTAAAATGATCAGCAATGGTCTGAAATTGTGGTTTGCACTCAACGCTACCCTTCTATGGTGCAACAATCGCACGGCAGTAAAAATACATCTTGTCATATTTGATGAGGCCAGTTTGACTCGTGCTTAAAGTCTAATACAGTGGTTTCAATCCCAGTGTCGCACTAAGATTTCAGAGGATCCTCTATATAGTTCTCAACGCTACCCTTCTATGGTGCAACAATCGCACGGCAGTAAAAATACATCTTGTCATATTTGATGAGGCCAGTTTGACTCGTGCTTAAAGTCTAATACAGTGGTTTCAATCCCAGTGTCGCACTAAGATTTCAGAGGATCCTCTATATAGTTATGATGAGCTACATAAAGCTAAAATTAGAAACTTAAACGAGGCTTAAAGGAAAAAGAAATGAGAGTAGGTGTTTAAAATATCTTGGAGTCGTATCATCAAGCTTAAATTCCAGGCCAAAATAGCTATTTGACTACTGAGAAAAATGTTTTCTCTGATCTTTAAAAATTGTGTATATATATATATATATATATATATATATATATATATATATATATATATATATAGCTATTTTGTGCACAGGTTTTTGAATGTCACTGTAATTGATTTCCATTTTACTTCAATATTTTTTTCTGGAGTTTTGTAGGGTTAAGGATATTATTTAGCAATAATTTTAATAGTATTATTACTTATCAATTTTGTCATTGAATAAGGGTATGTAATTAAAATTGTTAATTATTTGATGTTTGTAATCATTTTTATTGAAAATAGTGTAAAATATAAATCATGAACATAATTGATAAATTAGTTCAAAATTATGTAAAGCAATGATTTACACCATGTACTAAGTAATTACAGAAGTAAGGCGCATGCAGCAAGAAAGAAAATACCTAGTTTGAGGTACGACTAGAAGAATGTTGTTAAATACTGGGGTGATACGAATGAAAGTTTAAACTTTCCTTTTTTCCCAGAATTGGCAAAATATATATATATATATATATCAGTAACCTGTGGTCACAACACTTATGCTACTAAAGCAAGTAAATTATTATTACAGTACCTTAAATTAATCTATAAAAATATAACATCTGGTGTTTGTGGTATAATTGATAATAGCTATAGTCTAATTAGAAAACTACAAACATTAGATAACTGTAAATATGTAGTAACTTATGATTTTAAAGATCTATTTAATAATATTGATATAATTGATTTAAATAGAATAATCATAATGTTAGTTCAAAATAATATTCAATACTTAAGCAACGAAATTAAACTAACTCGTTTCAATACGCTCCTAGAATTAGTAACTAAACATAATTACATAGTTCATAATAATAGTATATACTTACAGTCCAAAGGTGTACCACAAGGTGGTAATACTTCAAGTATGCTAGCTAATTTATACTTATATTATTTTGAAATTAATAATATAGAAAATAGCAATTACAATATATTTAGATATATAGATGATATAATAGTAATTAATAAAAGTAATAACCCTATAGACTAAAATTTTTACCCTCCTAATCTGGAACTAATTAAAAGTAGCCATGATAATATTAATGTAAACTTTTTAGACATTAATATTAAATTAAATACTCACAGTAAATTTGCTTTTGACTTATACGACAAAAGATCTGACTATAATTTTAATATTGTTAAATTTCAAAATTATCTAACCTGTTTACATAAATCTGTTTTTAATAACATTATTGTAAATCAGTTAGTTCATATAAATAGGTTATGTTCTAAAGACAATAGGATTAAGCATATTATAGACTTGAAAGCTGTGCTATCTCGGAATAATTACCCAGTAAGTCTATCCAAAAACATAATTGGTTGTTTTTGTTTTAATGAATAGTTTGTTCTGTTGCATTAATATGTTAAACATAACAATAGGTTAAAATAGAAAAAATAACTACTAAAAATAAAAGTAAAAATCATAAGTAAAAATAAAAATAATAATAAAATTAACTCTTAGTAGTAATAATAATAATAAAAAAATTAATTATTTAAGGGAATAGTAGTCCTAAAATACGGTAACCTAAGTAAGTCTGTAACTGAGAATCCACTACCTCAATGGTTACAAGTTTTGTGACGTCAGTCATGTTGCGGTTACAAGTTCTTAACTTCCACTATGACTAGCGCCAGGCTTGGTGTTCTTTGGTTAAGTACTTTTATTCAACTTAATTCAATTATTAATCAATTCTTCTGTTAATAATGGATTGTACGGTGTCTGAGTGTGTTTATTTTATAGATCATACTCATCGGAAACAATCCATTGCTTTTTAGACAGTATTGACACCGCTGATGAAGAAATGCTGTCAAAAACCTTATTCATACTTTTCTTTTCATGTTGTTTGTTCCTGGCTGCAAGTAGCTTTAGAGCTATTACTGCTTTTCTCTTTCATCTTATTCTTATTTTTATATATATATATATATATATATATATATATATATATGATATACAGAGCTGTGGCAACAGCATCCACAACACCCGTGACCAATCACAAGCGTTCCCGCCGGACAGAGAGCTTCGGCGTGCTACATGGAACGAAGGAGATAGAGGAAAAGACGCCGGGAAAGAAAGAGGTTATGAATAATAACGTGGTGGCAGATGGCCACCGCAAAGACGTAAAATTGTCTATAGTTTTTGTTTAACTGTTTTTTTTTGTTCCTGTGACCTGTCAACAAATAAATTGGTGTTAGTGTGAACAGCTGTATTAATTTAGAACAACGGACACCAATTTACATGGGAACTCGACCGAAGCATTTTTCTCAAAGTGCGTTCTGGGCCACTATTCCATATCCCCTAGCCAGCCATCCTACGACGTTATGAACGAACTGTATTACTTTATTTCTTGCCCATCTCCGACGAACCGGTGAGTTTAATTTAATTTGTCAATTGAAGATATATGAACATATTTAAGAAATATTTAAAAAAGAAAGTATATTTTTCTAACAACTGTGTGCATCTTTAATTCCAATACAAGAAGCCTTTTACTTTTGTCAGTTGAAAATATATGAACATATTTAAGAAATATTTTAAAAAAAAGAAGAAAGTATATTCTTCTAACAACTGTGTGCATGTTTAATTCCAATACAAGAAGTCTTTTACTTTTGTTTTTGAAGATATATGAACATATTTAAGAAATATTTAAAAAAAGAAAGTATATTTTTCTAACAACTGTGTGCATGTTTAATTCCAATACAAGCAGTCTTTTACTCATGCTTTTGAAGATATATGAACATATTTAAGAAATATTTAAAAAAGAAAGTACATTTTTCTAACAAATAATTGCATTTTTAATTCCGATACAAGAAGTGTTTTGTTTTTGAAGATATATTTGCATATTTATATTTTGTGCTGTTTACTTTCAATATGAGTACACTAAATAATATCCCGCATATTTCAAAAGCCCTTAAATCAGGGTCCACAAAAGCAATTAGATTATTACATCAGTTTATATTTGAAACTGATGCTTTGAAGAGATAATCGTAAAGAACTCCGCATTTTTTCTGGTTTCCCTAAAACTTTTCATGTCAATGACGAACGGGATAAAAGACTTAAAACATTCTCTAGCACCGATTTAATTTGTATTGCGAATTTGCTATATCTTGACTGTTCAACATACCCAGCTCAGAGCTGTGAAACTATTTTCAATGCTTTAAATAACTTTGCATTATTTCCCCCCCCCCCCCTGTGCTCTCGGATACGAGTGAAACCGAAAATGATTAACACGACGCCAACACAAGCTCTACGGTTTTGGCGACTAGCCAGGTGCCAGTTCAAGGTTCATTTCCAACCGCAGCTTCACATTCTAATATAAACAACTCTTTCGAGCGCAGACAGATAAATCCCTTTTTATCTGTTGTTGATTCGCAATGTTTTCCAGCCTCTAATAGTGGAATACATTTATCTTTACGAGACCTTGCAGAGTGCATTAAGAATTTTAACGGTTCATCCGATTCTTACAGCGTTAAAATTTTCATACAGGATTTAGAAGAACTTTTTGATCTTAATGGCATCACAAATGATGTCCACAAAATTGTCTTTACGAAAAAATGTTTAGTTGGTTCCGCAAAAACATTTATTAATTCTCTTCATGGCATAACCACTTGGAATTCCCTAAAAGAAAACTTACTAGAAGAATTTTCCTCCAAATTAAATAGCGCCGATCTTCACACGATGTTGCTGCAAAGACGGTTACAACCTAATGAATCCTTACACGACTACTTCATAGCTATGCGAGAAATCGGTTCAAGAGGTCAAATTGACATTTCTTCAATTTTTGACTATGTTATCAACGGTATTCCCGATTCTACATCTAATAAAATTTTGTTATATGGTGCTAAATCTGTTTCAGAATTCAAAGAAAAATTGACAGTTTATCAGAAATTTCTTTCAACGTCCAATTTAAGTAAACCTTCTAAGAATATTAAATTCGCATATGATAATCGTCAACGAAATTATACCTACGATAGAAAACTCCCCAATAATTCTTCAAAACCCCCCGTTTGCTATAATTGTGGTTCCAAGAGTCACAATAGTTCCAGTTGCCAGCATACGACTCCAAACTGTTTTTCATTCAATTCTTTTGGACATTTATCCTCAACTTGTTCCCAACGCGTCGGACAGACAATCCCAGAAAATTCTTCGGAAACTACTCCACCTAATGATGCCTTACATGTTCCTACATCATCCATTTATAAGTGTTATCCAATAATGATAAACAATGTTGATCTTCATGAGCAACACGATTCAGGTAGCGAAGCTACAATGATTACTGACCAAACACACCACCTCAAAAAATTACAGAGTCAGGTGAACGATTTTCAGCGAGAAGTGGAAGAATCTCGGTTAGTTAAAGATGAACTGAATGCTCAAGCGAAAGAAGCTAAGATGAAACAAAAAGTTTTGGAATCTGAACTGATTCACTTAAAAGAAGATTTAGCAATGTCTGAAATGCAGAAAAGAAACTTAAATGAGGAGTTAGAATATTTGAGGAATAAACTTATTGATTATATGGATTCAACAGATACACAACAAGCTTTGCGAACTAAAATGGAGGAAGAACTCAATATTTTAAAGAGAAACTTGGAAGACGAAACTGCTGCACACCAAATCCAGATTTGTAATTTGAAGCAGAAACATACAGTTGACACTGAAAAATTAAATGAACAGTTAGATTCAGTGCAAAAAGCTAAAATTGATCTAGAGAAGACTAAGCACAATCTTGAACGTGAACGTGCGAGTTTACAAGAGCAAGCATTTGAAGAAGTAGAAGCAAGTAAAAACTTAGAGAAAAAGTTTGATATTGCCGAAATCCAGATTGCAGAATATAAAAAGAAAGCTGAAGAGGAAGCAGATGCTTCTGCTTTGTTAAAAGAACAAAAGAAGACGATGTCGAAAGATATTGATATACTGCATCACAAATTAGATGAATTACAGATGATTCAGGAAAAAATGAATAAATCAAAGAACAAATTACAATCCAAGTTTGAAGACCTTAACAACGAATTAGACAACCAAATTGAAGAACTTGAAGACGACTTACAGTTAACTGATGATTCCAAATTACGTTTAGAAGTGAATATGCAAGAACTAAAGACTCACTTAGAAAAAGACTTGCCAACTCGAGATGAACAAAATGAAGAAAAACGACTAGCTTTGATAAAACAGGTTTCTGACCTAGAAGACGAGTTTATCAACATGACATTTCCAGCCACAAATCACCTTCGCAAAGACGCAAAAAACAACATTTTGAAACTACAAGAACAGAACAAGCGACAGTATAACAAACGTCGTCAACATCCACCGACCTATCATGTTCGTGACAAAGTAGCAATTCAACATACCCAATTTGGGTCTGGGCTCAAATTGCGCCCCAAATTCTTTGGTCTTTACGAAATCATAAAAGTTCGACCACATGACCGATATGACGTCCGAAAAGTTGGTCTGCACGATGGTCCCAACTTGACATCTACAGCCGCTGATCAATTCAAAAGTTGGCCAAACACCTAGTGACTATACCTACAGCTCCTTTACGATGACGACTTGGACTTGAACAGTGGACATTCTCTCCTGAACTATAGTTAATGACTTCCTTTTTTTTCCTTTCTTTTTTCTTTGTTTTGTGTAATGTTTCAATGACGGCAAAGACTATGGCACCTATGACGAACAATTGCTATACAACGACGATGATGTAGCTTTAAGACGACCATGCCATGTTTTTGTTTTGTTTGCTTTCTCCCCTTTCTTGTTTTTTTTTAGGTTTGGTTCCTTTGATTTTCTTCGGAGACAGGAGGACCTGTCGAGCCAGGATGCCCGAGTGTGATATACAGAGCTGTGGCAACAGCATCCACAACACCCGTGACCAATCACAAGCGTTCCCGCCGGACAGAGAGCTTCAGCGTGCTCCGGGGAAAGACGTCGAGGAAAAGACGTCGTGAAAGAAAGAGTTTATGAATAATAACGTGGTGGCAGACGGCCACTGCAAAGACGTAAAATTGTCTATAGTTTTTGTTTAACTGTTTTTTTTTATCCTGTGACCTGTCAACAAATAAATTGGTGTTAGTGTGAACAGCTGTATTAATTTAGAACAACGGACACCAATTTAAAATATATATATATATATACAGTCGAACCCCCATATATCAAAGTAACAAATTGCTCGAAAAAAATTCGATATATAGAAATTTCGATATATAGAATTGAGCTTAGTCTTATCATAATTCTCCTAAAAAAACTAAAGCTAATTTTCCTATACGAAACTTCATTTCTAATATATATGCGAATCCCATTAAATGAAAGTTAACAACTAAAAAATGAATTAATATGAAAGATTTATTGATTACTACATGTCTTTAAAAAAACAATAATGCAGACAGTGGTTACAATGATCACAGTTACATTCTTTTAAAAAAACTACGAATATCTTGGTGAACAGTTAGTTATGCGGAAAGTTAAAAAAATGTTCGTATTTATTCAGTCCACTAAAAACTTCATCCGGGACATTTTTCGCGAATTGAAGTCCACGACGTATTGTTTCAAGTGCCAAAAATTGGGAGATTTTATTCTAAAGTGGAATAAAGTCTCCCAATTTGTCTTGAAAAAAATTTCGATATGTAGAGATTTTTTCGATATATAGAAACAATTTTTCTATGTAATGAACATGGAGATTTGCTAAGAGTTCGATATATGGAGGTTCGACTGTATATATATATATATATATACATATATATGTTGGAACCGAACTCCGAAATCGGACAGTGTCCGAAAAAAATGCTCACATCGCGAATGGATCACTGACAAATGCGCCAATTCCGAAATGTGACATTATTTCAGACTTTGTGCACTTGAATTTGTTCAATTCGCGTTCGGGCAAATCAGCAGTAAGCCAAGTCCGATTTCGCACTTTGAGAATGGGCGAAACACCCCCAAGCCCGATTATGACAACCCTAGCCCCCACGTTTGCCTGTCGCCTCCGATACATCAGCCTCGTTTCGTTCTAGCATTTGTAAGTTCTACTGTTCACGATGTCCTCTGTTGATGACGGTGTTAAATCGGCCACGACTACGTGTGCAAATGAAATGAGAAGTAAATTTCTCGAATCTTTGAGTAGTTGTTTTTAGAAAATTCGGGCGACAACAGTTGTGTTTTCCCGTTTGAACCATATGAAAAGTTGATCATGGAAGTGAAAAGCAGTGTGGAGAAAAGAAAAAAACAAGCACCCTATCACCTCTAAGGACTACAGAAGGCTAAAAAGGTATGAGGTAGTACCTATTTGTGGTATCGAAAAATTAATTTTAAAAAATGACAAATGATGACCAAACCATAAAATATTTTTGTCATACTGACGAAATTTTTGAAGTTATTCATAAAGCTCATGTGGATTTGGGTCACAAAAAAAAAAAAAATAAAATGTATGGAAAAGGAACTACAACAGAAATACTATAATGCGCCTTGAAAAGTTGTAAGGTACACACAAGATTCGATTCACAAGAATCGAACTTTTGAGTGAATGAATTAAAGAAGCTACTTGAGATATGCTAATTTCGGCATACGCGCTTAGTATAAATACCATGCAGCGTCATTAATAAAAAATGTTGTTAGGGTTGAAAAAGGTTGTTCAGGTTGATAGATAAGCGAGAGGTAGCTACGGGGTAAGTAGCTCCAGGTGTTATCCTGCGCTAGTGCTTAGGGGGCCCAAAGTTTACGTGGCAGTACTGCTGGTTTGTGAGTATGGCAAAAAGTATTTCTTTTGAATGTTAATATATATATATATATTCCGTACAAGTAGTACGTATGCTTATTGCTGTAAAAGCAAATTCTATATGCGCAACGAATTCAATAAACATTGTTTCATGTATAAACTGTGTTTGTATCAAATTCATTTAGAGTGCCACTTCAACTTATATACACCCAAGTCTGGGTAGAAGTGAGTATTTACTCTATAAAGTGATCAAGCTGTACCTTTCTCTCTGATAACACTGTCACTTGAGAAAAAAGGTTAAAACCATTATTTTATTATTATTTTTCTATGTTTTCATTTTTTCACTATGGACATACTTTTTTTAACTGTGAGGTTTTAAAATAGTCAACACATATCGTTAAAACGATCTTTTAACTCATTTCATTCATTTTATTTAGTCAAATAATTTGAGTTAAAAGGATTGTTTTCTGACTTTGATCATTTCTCAACTACCCATTCGCAAAGTGAGCAATTTAGAATGCTCAAAGTGCGAAATGAAATTAAGTTTTGTACTCTGCTCACTTCTGATTTGCCCATACGCGAAATGATCATTTGTAAATGACCCAAGTCCGAAATAATGTAACATTTCGGACTTGGCGCATTTGTCTGTGATCCAATCGCGTTGTGATAATTTTTTTCAGGCATTGTCCGATTTCGGAGTTGGGTTCCAACATATATATGTATACATGGGGGGGGGGGGGGGTGGCCTATGACACCCGCTGGTGCTTCTGTCTTCCATCCAGCGCCACCTGTGATCGTACTCCCCGTGAACGCCAGACAGAGATAGGCTCTGGACCAGGCAAGACGTGCCATCCCAGCAGATGGCTGCGGAGAGAGAGACATTTAAAAAAAAAATTAGATAACGACGCATGCCGAAGGACGTACTCTATTTGTAACAATGATATAACGACGTGCTTTAATAATTCCCCTAGTGCAAATAATCTGCTATATGTTCAATGTAATGTTTTGTTCAAATATAATATTTGTCTCATAGAATTCGTCTTATTAGTGTTTTAATGATTTAAAAGTTTTACGTTGATTCCTAAAACTCCTAGACCCGAAACTGTCTTACATATAATATAAATACAATATAATCAAAGCTAAGTAACGCATGACTGAAGTTATTTAGCATTTTCTAAAATTTTCCAGGTGTCTGGGAATTAACATATAAGTGACATGGTACTGTAAACATTTCTTTTAGAGCATTCGTTTATCCTGGAAAGTGCTGTTTACATTTTTTTCTCCGCTTTTCGCTTTGAAAAAATCTTATATATGAGAGCGTAACTTTTATACATTTTCCCAAATTTTAAGCCATATCAAATTTTAAGCCATATCAAATTTTAAGCCATGTCAATGCATTATGCATTTTTACTTCTGTAGACGTGTAGACAAAACCTAAATAATTTAGAAAAATTTTCTACAAGGAAAGTTCAGGTACCTAATAAGCACTCTTTTAACATCTCAGAAGCTGTGGTGAATTGACAGCTCTCTACTTTTCCTCCCCATCTTTATTTCTTTTTTATAAATTTTTAACCTATTTTTTACACCGAGGAGGCAAGCGGAATAACAGCTTGCGGGGTCAAAAGGTAGAAAGCACTTCACCAGATCCTCCGATTTGAGAGTAAAATGAACCAAGTTCAACGTCACCTCAGTCACCGTTTGTTCGGTGGAAAACACTAGCGCATCTACCCTCTGTCGGAATTTCAGCTAACCGTAGCTGAACGCTAGGAAGTTGAAGGTTTCGTTATAGAGGTCATCCGGAATGGGATTCCAATGTTGTATCAGGGATGGCCAGCGAAGGTTTTTATTTTCGGTCGATTGCTACCCCGTAACATTATTTCGCAGTTTCACTTTAAATTTTTACACCTTGTATGTAGCTTAGATTCTTCATAATTTTTTGCCTAGATTAAATATGAAATTATTTATTTTGACTTCATTCAGTCAACACTAGAAAAATTAAGCCAGTCAAAATGACTGGTTTTTAACTGTGGTAGAAAAATGTACATGTTAATTGGCTGTAGTTCTAGAGTTAAACGCTGTAAATACTGAATTCAGAGATACAGTGTGTGTGAGTAAAGTTGCAAAACTTAAGATTTAATAATAATAATAATAAAAAACTGATGAAATTATAGAATACTTGCAAGTTTCTTTCAAAATTAATTGTGATCCAATAAAAGATGGCAGTAAAAACATTTTATTTTCAATTTGAAATCAAAATACAGTAATGCCATCATCTCAAGGGCTAAAATCATAGAGTGACTTTTTAAAAAAATTTATTTCCTGTCGTATTAAGAATATTTGTTTGGAATATAAAACAACCAAATTTAAACCAGAGGAAAGTGTTTATGTATGTCTCTGACTTTGAAACGCAACCTTAAGCTTTTGTATCTTTCTACATTTCAGAAAGCAGAAAACAGATAAAATGTGTTTTGTGGAAGATATCGTTCGAAAACTATGGGTCTTTTATTTCGGGAACACTTGTTTTGAAATTGTGTAGCTCCATTAATAGCTTTAGTACATTACTTATAGTTATTATTTTTTTTAAGTAGAGATAACTTTTAAATATCTTATTACCGAATCTGTAAATTGTAAATGTTAGAAAATTTTTCAAATAATATTCTATAAAACTAATATCTATACATTTGACAGATATTTATGTTAACGATTAAGACAAAAAGTCAAAATGATTTTAATCAGCTTATATTTCTTTTTAATTCATATGGGATAAAAAAACAGTTTTGCATTAATAGATAATTGAAATTAATATCCCGAAACATTATAGCTGAGTATTTTGATCACGGGAATTACGTCATTCTTTGTTTCAAATTTTAGATAACATATATGAAATCTTAACCTGTGCTCTAAACTTTATAGTGTTTCTTACGAGTTGCAATGCATATTTAAAAAAATATTTATATATCAGATATTTTACTTTGGTAAATTAAAAATTCTTTAAATCAAAATGAAATCAAACGAAATACTACATGTTAAATAATTCAATGTGTTAAAGTTATGAGTTACTTCTTTATTGCATTTTTTACAACTAACTTTCATGGAAATCTGTTACAAAATGTGACGTTTTAGAAAAATTAGGGAATAAAGTCAATTTAATTTGTATAAAATGTGTGTCATTGGATAAATATTGTAAAGCATTTTTAAATATAAGTATGATCACTTTTTAGAACCCATTATAGATGTTTTCCAATGCGGGGCACTTGCCAATGAAAATTTTAACCCATTAAACACAAAAACGAATAATAATTTTTTTAATTAAAATAAATCAGCGAATGAAAAACTCAAAGTATGTGAAACGGTATGAATATTTGTTAATTTTTGTAAAACTCTTTCCTGATGTTGAGAATAAAGAAGTGTTATTTTTTTTTCTCCCTGAAATCGATTCGATTCAATATTTTAAAATTTCTTATCACTCTACAGGAATATAACAAATGTAAAAGTATATGCTAAAGTTAAGCAAAAAATGACAGAAATGAATGCTTAGTTATGCTAATCTGTGATAAATTAATTTTCTTATCATGAAAAATTTACGACCTATTAAATTTTTATATTCCTATAGAGCCGTTATTTATATCAAGAATGAAAAATACATTATTTAATAAAAAACGACCTCTTAAAAATCTTCCTATGATCAGGAAATTTTTAAAACAAGATATGTATAAGTTTAAAATATTCTTTGTTATCTTAGAAAGCTCTTAAAATGCCGGGATGCGGAAAAAAAACTCACAAAAAACCTGTATCTAGTTTAAATTTTCCACAATAGATGGCAGCACCACAAAATTCAGTTTTTCCGATTCTCATTTTATGTTGATTTCAATGAGGTCAGATTTGGGTAATAAATTTTTATTTACGTCCTGTTCATAGCAGAGGAGAGAATTTTAAACGAAAGTAAACTACAAATTTATGTAAAGAAGAATAATTATGATTTTCATTGTTTAAGGTAGTAGAAAACTGTTTATTTAATTTACTTATAACTCTCATGTAACAATAATTGGTGGAGGATCTTATTATTGTTAGTATTCTGTTCATTCACTAATTTTTCATACGATCAGTTAGAATGTGAAATAAAATAGACTAAGTTGTAGTTAAAATTAATTGAAATAGTAGGTAATACACTATCGTTTATATATATATATATATATATATATATATATATATATATATATATAAATATATATATATATATATATATATATATATATATATATATAATATATGTATATATATATATATATATATATATATATATATATATATATATATATATATATATATATATATATATATGTATATATATATATGTATATATATATATATATATATGTATATATATATATATGTATATATATATATATATATATATATATATATATATATATATATATGTGAGAGTGAGTTTGGCAACACAACTGAACTATTACTACAACTTCCACTCCTACTACTGCGGCACGAAGGACCTTAAGCGGATGTGTTGTTCTGCAAGCTCCCGATGTTTAGCTCTTTTGATGCTTCTGTGTTTATTTTTTAATTTCATACTAAGTGTTAGTCCTGTCTTGTAAACATCGTCTAGTTTAATTAAATGTTCAAAATAATTAAGTCTAATTATTCACTTCTAAAGGAAGGAGTACTAACTCCTTCCTACATGGGTGCTCGGCCCTCGGACTCGAAAAATACCCCTAGCATGCTGAACTTAAAAAAAAAAAACTTTATTTTCTTTCGATGATACGACTTGATTTCGACTTGATTTCGACTGGATTACTGTTGTCTGTCATTTTGGATTTGGATATCGAAAGCGAAAGCCAAAGTGATGTGCCACGGACTCTGATGATACTCTGATGGGATGATGAGAACCAAAACCAGAATTGTAAGTAACTTGGATCATATTAAAATTATTTGATGCATACGTTGACGCTTGTTCAAGAAAATTTTGATGATTAAGGGAATTCTCAACTTATTGATGATTTAAGAAAACTGAAAGATATTTCAACGTTCTTTTGATGCAAGAATTTAATTGATGCTAAATTCATTTTTGATGGTCTTTGACGTTGAATTTATCACTTCTGTTTTCTTGAAGAGAATTCTATTTCGATGAAATTATTTGATGATTTGATGAAAATTTCGACATTTAACTTGAAGAATCTTGTTTCCTTGAACAAACCACAACATAATATATATTTTGAAAGATCGCGAATTGAATACTTTTGAAGATTATTATATTATTATTTTGATGCATAATTTTGACGAAGCGAATGTTTATTTGATGACAACTTTGCTTATTTGATGCGCTTTGATGTTGAACTTAATTCTGCTGTTTTCTTGCGAGAATATTTTTTATTTTGCAGAATGCTTTGATGCTTTCGATTTCACAATTTTGATACTTTCGATTTCCCAATTTTGATGCTTTTAACATTAGAACTTTAACTATTATTTTGATGCTGCATTTACATCCTCTATTTTCTTCAACAGTGATTTATTTTGAAGATTAATTTGATGAATATTTTGCTGAAGTAATATCTAACTTGATACATATCTAAATTTACGTCATCTGTTTTCTTCAACCAGAGAAATTATTTTGAAGAACTTATTATTTGATATTTGATGCTTATTTTAGTTCATAATTTTGTTTTCTTGAACAAAACCTGTTTTAAAGATTACTTATTTTGATGCATATTTTGAGAATCAATATTTTATTATTGAATTGGTATTTGAAAAAATTTCGATTTGAAATATTATTTTCTACTTTTGAATTTGAGTAACTACGTATTATAATTATTGATTTTGGTTTTGAATATTTGTATATTTGTGTACTATAATTGTTTGAACCTAGTATATAGTTATGGCTACTCTCAACGATTACCCCAATATTGCAAAATCATTAAAAATTGGTGGTACGAATCAAATAAAGGTTCTACATCGTTTAATTTTTGGTACAGACGGCGACAGACAAAATCGTACCAGATTACGTAAATTTACAGGTTTTAAACAGCCATTCGTGTTGGAAGCAACGAAACAGAAAGTACTTAAAGAGTTTTCACTTAAAGACTTGATTTCTATTTGTAATCTACTTCATTTAGAATTTTCAACTGACCCAGACAAATGTGCCAATACCATTCTTATGAGTCTTAGTGATTTATCGTTATTAAAAGCAGAATTTTCTGATCTTTCGGAATGCGAAGTGAATGATGACTCACTTCCGGGTGCACGTTCATCCCAAACTAACAGCGTTATAGAGGAAAATAGATCTCCCTTTTCCCCCACCATTGACGCAAAAGAATCTTCGAATAAGCAAAATACACACATTTCCGTTGGTGAATCAGATCAAAATTCATTGCCTTCAGTTGAAACTGCGAATCTCTCTTTCCAGTTGTTTAGTCTGAAAGACGTTGTTGATTTAATAAAACCTTTCTCGTCTCGTGATAATTACAGTGTTGAGAATTTTATATCTGACGTTGAAGAACTTTTTTGTTTATATCAGATAAACAATCCAATTCACCAAATTACTTTTGTTAGAAAATGTTTAACTGGTCCCGCTCAAACTTTAATTAGGTCTATTCGTGGAATTACAAATTGGGAACAATTGAAGCACCATTTATTAGACGAATTTTCGGACAAAATTAACGGTATTCAGTTACATAAATTAATGGAATCTCGACGTATGAAACCGTTTGAAACCCTACAAGAATATTTCTTAGCTATGAGAGATTTGGCACACAAAGGTTCTCTCGATGACTCCTCTCTGTTTGAGTATGTCATAAACGGAATTCCTGATTCAACAAACAATAAAGTTATTCTTTACGGTTGTAAATCCGTCCCTGAATTTAAGGAAAAGTTGAAAATTTATGAACAAATCTTTAACAGATCACAAAATTTCAGACAAAATAATCAGAAAAAAATTGATGCTTCCTACCTCAATGTGAAAGTCGATAATACACGTAGCCCAAATACACAGCCAGTATGTTTTTCCTGTGGCTTGAGAGGTCACAAAAGCAACCAATGTTTGAATAAGTCACATGGTAAACAATGCTACGGATGTAAAAGTTTTGGTCATGTTCATGCTAATTGCCCTAAAAGTTATCGAAATTCTAAACCAAAACCTGATTCTCAAAAACCTATTTCTGATAAAACTGTAAATGCACTTTCTCCTGAAACTTCATCGAAAAATCCCATGCATGTTGACATGCAACTTGCAGGAATTCAATTGACAGCACTCTGTGACACTGGGTCACAGGCAACCCTCATCAATGAGAAAACCTATCGAAGAATTGGTTCGCCACCATTGCAGCCCACCAACATTCCCTTTTCAGGAATTGGCAAAAACCAAGTTCACAGCATCGGATTCTTTCAGGATTCCATCGAAATTCAAACCATTACTTTACCTGCTAAAATACATGTTCTAGAGGATGACTTGATTCCTTTTGATGTGATTATCGGAATCGACTTTTTGCAGCAAACCCAATTTACATTTGATGAAGACGGTATTCGTTTTACTCTTGATAATAACATCTTCGTTAATATTGCTAATATTCCTGATGACGAAGCTTTCCCATTTGATCTTTCACACATTTTGAATTCTGAAATTCGTGAGGGAGTTCAAAATATCGTTACTTCCTACAAACCCCATAAAGTTCAAGACACTGAAATTAAAAGGACTATTTTATTACAAGATGAAATCCCCGTAAATCAACGTTCTCGACGACTCCCTTTTGCGGAACAGAAAATTGTAGAAAAACAAATTCAAGATCAGGGCCAAATATGCATGTCTGAAAAACCTCTAACATCTACTCAAGATAAGATTTCTAGGGTAGAGAAAATGGATAATCCAATTGATTTTGAACGTGATGATGATGATGATGATGCCAATGATTTAGATTTGTTTCATGATAATGATGATGGAAAATATTTAGATGATGCTGATGCCAGTGATTTAGATTTGCTTCATGATAACGATGATGATAATGCTTTTGATATTGGAACTATCAAAGCAACTCTTGAACCAAAAATATTTGATGCCGATGATGATGCCCTTGAGAATGAATCCGTCAAAAGTGAAAAGGTTGAACCAAAATTTCAAGTTATTGAAGCTCCCAAACCCCCTGAACAAATAGCAGCTTTTCAACAACAGAAAAACATTCTTTCACAAAATCCAGTTCTTCGTGTTTTTCAACAGGGATACCCATTAGAACTCCACACTGATGCCAGCTCCTTAGGCTTTGGCGCTGTGCTCTTGCAACAATCCGATGATGGACAGTTTCATCCTATTCATTATTTTAGCCGTAAAACTACAGTTCAACAAGAAAAATATCATAGTTATGAACTGGAAGTTCTTGCCGTTATTGAAGCGCTAAAAAAATTTCGAAACTACTTGTTGGGAACAAAATTTAAAATTATCACCGATTGTGATGCTTTCCAAAAAACGATGCACAAAAAAGACCTACCAGCTAAAATTGCTCGATGGGCATTGATGTTAGAAGACTTTGATTATGAAGTTTGTCATCGACCCGGTAGACAGATGAAACATGTTGATGCTTTAAGTCGTAACCCCATTCTTGTAATTACCTCAAATGATATCACTCAAAAGGTGAAAAATGCCCAAGACCAGGATGAATTTATATCTCAAATTAAATCTATGCTTGAATCTACACCTTCTGATGAATTTTTTGTTAAAAACGGAATTCTTTATAAACTTCATCAGGATGCCGAACTTTTAGTAGTCCCACAAATGATGCAGAAAGAAATAGTGCTAAACGCCCATTCACAAGGTCATTTTGCTTCACAAAAAACCGAATTAATTGTTTCTCGTGAATTTTTCATTCCTCAACTTAAGAAATTAGTTCAAGAAATTATTTCGAACTGTATTCCTTGCATTTTGTCCTCGCGAAAATCTGGAAAACAAGAAGGATACCTTCACCCCATTCCAAAAGGTGATGCACCCCTTGAATGTTACCATTGCGACTTTTTAGGACCTTTACCATCGACAAAAAAATGTTATAAGTATCTTTTTACAGTAGTTGATGCCTTTTCCAAATTTGTATGGATCTATCCCGTGAAGTCCACCTCTACGAAAGATGCCTTAGACAAATTATCCTTGCAACAAACTACATTTGGCAACCCTTCAAAAATCATTACTGACAAAGGTAGCGCATTCACATCTTCAGAATTTCAAAGTTACTGCCAGGAACAGTCAATTGAACACATTTCAATAGCAACAGGTGTGCCACGTGGCAACGGTCAGGTTGAGCGTGTTCATGGCACAATTATTCCCGTTTTAACTAAGTTAGCTCTAGATGAACCTGACAAATGGTTTAAATATGTCCCAAGATTGCAACGTATCTTAAATAGTACCACCACACGCAGTACAAAATTCACACCCTTTCAACTTTTAATTGGTGTTAAAATGAAACAACAAGAGGATCTACAGATTAAAAATCTTCTTGACGAGGAACACCACCAAAGAATTCTTGATGACAAAGAAGCGTTACGTATCGAAGCTAAACGAAATATCCTCCGTTTACAGGAAGAAAACATACGACAATATAACAAACGGCGTAAACCGGCTTGTAAATACAAGATCGGTGACAAAGTGGCAATACAACGAACTCAATTTGGAACCGGATTAAAGCTCCGACCAAAGTTCTTCGGACCATATGAGATCACGAACATCAACCGCAACGATCGTTACGAAGTTCGAAAGTTAGGACATCACGATGGTCCAACCATAACATCAACTGCAGCGGACAAAATGAAACAGTGGTGCAGAAACTGAACACCAATACCACTGTGTTGAACACTGCTTGATTTTTTGAAATATTTTTCCTTTTTCTGCTCTTTTTTTTTTATCTTTTCAGAATTATTGTTGACAACCCAGCCGCGGACGTCTGGAAAGTCAGAACGGCCGTGTGAGAGTGAGTTTGGCAACACAACTGAACTATTACTACAACTTCCACTCCTACTACTGCGGCACGAAGGACCTTAAGCGGATGTGTTGTTCTGCAAGCTCCCGATGTTTAGCTCTTTTGATGCTTCTGTGTTTATTTTTTAATTTCATACTAAGTGTTAGTCCTGTCTTGTAAACATCGTCTAGTTTAATTAAATGTTCAAAATAATTAAGTCTAATGATTCACTTCTAAAGGAAGGAGTACTAACTCCTTCCTACATATATATATATATATGTATATATACTTTTGCTTCAATCTCCCAATACAAAAGGAAGAGAAATGGGAAACTCAAGAAAACAATTTGCATATGAATGTGAAGCCATCGAATCATTCCATTAGACATGAAATTCTCTACTAAATTATTTTCTAGTTGGTCCTCCAATGCAGAAAGGAATATTGTAATATTCCTTTTTAAGCGCTTAAGATCCGAGAGGTGTATTTTCGGATACTCTGTTTGCATTAAGAGCGTCAGAAAATTTGCCAGACTAATTAGAGTACATCGGAATGTAAAAAAATAGACCGTGCGAAAATTATGTTTTAAACTGAGTTGAAGAAAAGCTATGAAACTGAAGTATTAATGTATGAGATGATATATTAATGTAAAATTAAATTTATTCCATACTTAGAACCTGGATGACTAAAAGAAGGTAGTCTTTCACAGGTGTTCTTTAAAAAAGATCTAAATGTCGTTGAATTTTAACATTGTCTATTTCAGGAACCTTTTTTAAAAATTTAATCATAAATTCAGAATTTGAATGTATGAAAATTTTAAAAAGTTATTTAATGTCAGTAAAAAACGAATTATTTAGCGGAATAGACTATACAGAGAAAGAGGTAGAAAGAATTATGTATTTTCTTTATGTATATCGGTATACTAATTATTAATCCTAGAACTATGAAATACTTTTATTGTATTTTTAAAGCCATTGCCCAAATTCTCTACAAGAGATTTGGTAGATGGTCGTTACGGAAAATAAAACTAAAATTTTCGTACTTCCTTGTTTACTGAGAGTAAAAACACCTTGGTATTCCAATGTAACCTTATTTTTTTAATTTGACGGACGAAACGGTATTAAAATCCATGGCAGATAGTTATTGGAAATAAAAGAAAAATGTAAAAAACTAATCACTTTTTTGGGGGGATAATCTGTCAAACAATTTATCACCATTCTTTTTTCAACAGAAAATTTTAACCTCACATTATATGTGCAGTTTCTGCAACCGGGTGTTTCTCTAGAAATATTTTATATAGGGTGATTCACTCGGCAGAGGCCCCAAATAACCTGTAATAAATCTCGCTAAGACGAAGTAATCTGAACGAAACAACGTAGAATGTGCTCCTCAGTAGATGGCACATCACATTATATGGCTATCGGGCGTAGATGTATCTACGTGCGCCCCAGCCCAACTTAACTTGAAAGAAATTAAAAGGTTAATATGAGTTGACTTAAAATCGAAAAATTGTAGAAAACTTTTAAGAAAGTTGGTTTTTTCCAGTTTTTTTCAAACTGTGAAACTGAAGATTCCGATTACGTCTTAACATAGTTTTTAACAATGATATGATCCATAAAAATTCAATGCTATATGTTTTTCTAATCTTATCTACAATATATTTATTTTTCTCATTGTATAGCTTTTGAATACTACTCAAACATCAGTTCTATTATTCAATTTTAAAAAAATCATAATATTTCATATTTTAAGGACCGTTCCGCAGTCAGTGCGCAGAGGAGGACCCTAACTGTATTCTATTCATGCCCCCCCCCCCGATAAAAAAGGTTAGAAGCACGCTACACCTATGTTATTGGGGGAGGCATGGTTCCATTTTTCGGGTTATGTTAACTCTTGAAACCGCTGAATTTGGGCCGCCGAAAATCCCTTTGCCACTCACCAAGCAATCGCTCCATGATAGAAGAAAAAAAATGTGATATGTGGTGCGCGAAGTGTAGGTTGTTCATCATAGACTCAATTTTCTTTGATACTGTTATACACCTGGACATTTTTTAACAGTTCGTGAATCAACCGGATGATCGTGAGTTAACGGAAGGTTACTTCCAGCAAGATGTAACAACGTGTCACACATCGGCAAGGAGCGTGGCGGAAATTGTGTCCTTCTTTGGCGAAAGAGTGATTTCAAAGGGGCTTTGACCACAACGGTTGCCTGATCTGACACCACCAGACTTCTTTCTTTGGGAAAAGTCTATTGAAACAAGCCTCGCTGGGGAAGATTTTGAAGGAAAACATCCAACATGATTTTGCTCCTATTCCCTTCGATATCCTTGCCAATACGTTCAGGAACATGGAGCGCCGCGTCGAAACGTGTAAGGAAGAATACGGAGATCATTTCCAACATCGCATATAATTTAATCGATTACACATACATCAAGTTATGGTGGATATTTTTTTGGCTCAGACTGCTTCCTCCTAGTGAGACTTATAGAATATTCGGGGTCTCTGCCGAGTGAATCTCCCTATATTTTTAAGGTGGTATCATCACGTCATGTATATTTTTCTATTTCCTTTGTCGCTAGGAGATATTAACGGATATATCGACAATAATTAATGCATTTAAGAACCAACAAAATCATATTCAGTACTTGAGAGGAAATATAATAGGGATGAAAAGAAACATGAGAAGCACATACGCAAAAAATTGAGGGATCGCTCTAGAACTAGATCTCGAAAGAGGTTTAATAACGAAAAATATGTGGTAACGATATACCGTAAAACGGAACAAAATTCGGAATATACCAAAGAGGCTATACGAAATAATATTAATCCGAGTAAATTGAAAGTTGGTATAACCATGTGTAAGAAAATCAGTAAAGGGGGTATCGCGATACGAGTTGAGTGAGAACATAATGACAAGATAATTGAGGCAATTAAACAAGTGAAGACCTGAACACAGAATATAAAGCTGAAATACCACAGAAAAGAAGACCGCAGATAATACTATACAGTGTACAAGGGAAATGTAAAGAGATAGATGAGAAACTTAAGGAACAGAATGAAGAATTAGAGGATGACAATATAAAAGTGATAACAAAGTTTAACCATTCAGCGGGCGCGCCAATTTTTGGAGCACCAGCAGGCGTGCGTGGCACAAAGTGCAACGTCTCTTTCAACCTTGATTATTCCTTTTGTAATAAACTTTTTATTTTGAAATTGAAAATAATGATTCTGAGTTTTATGACAAGATATAAAATATTGATAATATTGAGATATATTTATAATTAAAGGCAGATAGAATCGCCTTATTTCAAAACTGTCCGGTTTGTTGGATCTAAGGACAACTTGCGAATTGATTTCTATTATGTCCAAAAACCTACAAAACAATGAGACTGACCATCTTCGTGATATGCGGGATACCGTGTAATAGCTGCATATTGGATCGACTACATCAACTCCTGCTTTTGTCGTATATTAATCCAGTATAATCGCTGGTTTACCACGGTTAAATCACGACTAACAAATGAATGAAAAGGAATACATGGGTCAGAAAATCAGACCTGCATTAGAAAGAGTGTAGCTATAAATAGAAATTGCTTAGAACATTCAAACCTTACATGTAAAAACAAACCATTCAAAATTACGATAATTTTGCACTTTATACATCTTTGCGCCGGCTGCAGGGTGCCAGCATCTTCAACTGGCACACTCGGAGTCAAATTCAAACGCTGTAATTGTTTTAAGCAAAAGAATTAGAACTGTCAGAATACATATAACGGAAAATATAGTAGCCGTGAAATGCAATGTTATGATTGCAACATTTATTGTAATTTCGATGTATATTCCTCCGGTACGTGATGCATATGTGGATATGACTGAGGCCCATATAAGTTAGTTAAAAGAAATTAGCACTAAGTTCAGCGGGGAAAAGATCATTTTAATGGAGGATTTGAACACGAAGTCGACAGTCTTGGGCCAGCTGCCCACGGAAGCACGTGGACTTACTATATTTGAAATGACCATGACGCATGATGGAACTATACACAATGACCCCGACAGTGAACCGACCTATCGTGGCCCATTTGGACTGGGATGGTTGGACTTGACGATTACTTTCGGTCTGGAAGATGGTAATATTAGAAATTGGAGGATGGAGGACATAAATTCCTTAACGGATCATAATTCCATAATATTTAACTGAACTATGGAAAAAACGCTATGGGTATGGAAAACCATGGAAAAAACATGGTGAGAGATCCGGGCAAGAGGAAAGAATACGAATTAATATTTAAAGCAGAAAGGGCTAAATATAGCAAAGAAATGTTATAAGCCAAGAGAACGAGATTTAAGTTGTTTTTGGATAAGGTCACTAATTCATCAAGATACGATGCGATGCGCTTGAATGGACTGTAGTAGGAAAAAAAAATAAACACAAATTTCCGTTGAAATACTGCTGTTTATTAACGATGCGCAGCTAAGAAACAACTACATCACCGCTGGACTCACTACTGCTGCATCTATAGTCAATACTTTTTATGCGCTGCCATCGCTTTCACAAATTTGCATAATACCCCAGTCAAAATAGACCCGATTTTGACGAATGGCTAAAAAAAATATGAAAGTTTTGAAATTTAGTGGAGATATTTATTTAGGCATGCTAATGAACATACTAAAAGTCCCCACCGATCAGACCTGAGCTTTCGCCGCCATCTTGGAAAATGTATACACTATTTGTTTTTTTGGAAATATCTTTAAAAATATCGATTTTATAAAAAATAATTAAATACAAAAATTAAAGAGCATTAAATTATGAACAAAAATCATTCATAACATTTTTTTATATGTCTAACAGGAACGAAGATAATTGACTTTGAAAAGATCGCACTATCACACCTGGGACGCGCAAGCGCGGTTCCCCATCGAGGTGGGGGGGGAATACCCGCGCATGTGCATACCATAATTAGCCAAATTAGTTTTACACTAAATGGGAAGGTTTTTTGTATTTTTTCAAATAACTAGGGAAATATTAACTTTACGTAAAAAAAGTTTATTTCAAAAATTAAAAAACATTAAATTATGTGCAAAAACGATTTTTTACATTTTTGTCGTAAACCTAACAGGAACGAAGACATTGACTATAAAATGCGCGTTGATAATGAAGGTAGCTTCTATAAAAAACATATATTATATTTTTTTATAAGTCTAACACGAACAAAGATAATTGACTTTGGAAAGAGTGCACTATCACACCAGGGACGCGCATGCGTGGGTGCCCATTGAGATGGCTGGAAGACACGCGCATGTGCATACCGTAAGGCGCCAAATCGGTCTTACCCTAGTATTTTCCTAGCCAGTTAATAGTTAGTCACCGTTCCGTGTGCGTCTGTGAACAATGGCTGATACAGAACTATGTTTTATATGTAAAACATTAATGTCAAATGATGATTTCGTGAATGTAGGCGAAAAGGGGATCGACGCTTTAAGAGAGCTAGTGTCCAAAGAAAAGACAATAAGCATGAACAGTTGGAACATTTAAAATCTGTTTCGGTTCATTCGTTGTGTGAGAAATTACACCATATCAGGAAGTATAAAAGTTGATTTAAAAAGAAATGCAGAAATCGCGTCAACATCCCAAAGTGAAGAGCGCGCGGTAAGTTTACGATCTTTTTTACATCAGTTCGATTTTCGAACAAAATGTTTCTTTTGTACGGCAGTGATAGACGAAGAATTCAAAGCAAGACAAAAGAAAAAAACAACTGACAGGCGAAGAACTATATACGAAGTTAGGAGTCTCGAAATGAAAAACAAAGTTCTTGAAGCTGTAGAGAATAGACATGACCAGTGGGGAGAGGAAGTTCAGTGTCGTATAATAAACGTTGTTGATTTAGTTTCAGCTGATGCGATTTATCACCAAGATTGCTTCATGACTTTTTTTCTACACACTGCACCAATCAGAAAGTGAGGGCGGCCTGAGTCGGATTACGTCTCAGCAGCTGTAGACGAAATATCCTTCTTCCTTGATAATAATGACGACTGTCAATTCTAACTACCCGAACTCAAACTCAAATTGCAGGGCTAGTTTCAGACGACATCACTTTGAGAAATAAGTTGAAACAAAAATACGGGGATGGCATTACTTTTGCTTCTGTAACGGAAATTAGTTGTATTTTTCATGTGTAGAGGGCGTTAGTTGTCCAGTGTCCTATGTGAATTCAAAATTGCTTTTGTCTTTAATATTCTTCAGTGTAAAAACGTTTTTCTTTATTGAACCACCGATCTGAGTATGGACGTCCGTTTTAATGGGCGATCATATAATAAATGAGTTATTAACCAGGATATGAGTGGCAGATTTTATTTGAGTCTGCTCTGGTTAAATATTTTAGTGAAATGGTGCAATCGCCGAAAATTAGTTAAATAATGTGCTAAATAGGGGTGAGTTAACATTTGTTTTGTCATTCTGTTCTCCAGAGATGTTCATTTTTGTTCTGTATTGAAATATTTTTTATTGTTTTCTATGGTGATAGCTCTGATTGCTTTTGGGTTCTGATTGTGTTATTTTTTTGATTTGGTTTTTTTCCGTTATTATATTATTGTTTGAAAATTTGAAAAATAAAATGGATGATACGGATAAGCTTAAGTCGAAACGTGCTGTTATTAGACAGTTAATAACTAAAACAATGAATAAAATTGATGAGCAATTATTAGAGCAGGATAATGAAAACAAAAATGATAATTTGAATGATTCTTTGAATCAATTAATTGATAGGAATAATAGTTTAAAATCGCTTGACTTGGATATAAGCTGTTTCCACTAATCCAAATGAATTTGAAGCTGAAATTATTAGATCTGAGGAATATCAGGATAAATTTATATTGTATAAAGGAAAAGTAGAAAGATTTTTAAAGAAATCCAAGATGGCTCAGTCTAGCCAAAGGGTTAATGTTACGAATATCAATTCCGATGGTATAGGGGAATCCGAAATAAGTTCCCATGTTGCTAATGTAGTGAAATTGCCTAAAATTGAGATTAAGAAATTTTATGATGAGGCATCTGAGTGGTATAATTTTTGGAATACTTATAATATTTCCATACATACTAATGATAGTTTAAGTAAGATACAGAAATTTAATTATCTTAAAATGTATTTAGGTGGTAATGCTTTAAATGCTATTTCCGGTTTCGCATTGACTGAGAGCAATTATGATTCTTCAATAGAGTTACTTTCTAGGAGATTTGCGCGAACTGACCTTATTATATCGAGTCACATCAGCAAGCTCTTATCAATTGATCCCGTTAGAAATTCCTTAAATACGAAAGCGTTACGTAAATTGTATGATGAGATTGAAATACATATTCGTAGTTTGCAATCTTTAAATGTTACGGCTGGCAGCTATGGTAATTTATTATGTCCAATTATTTTGCAAAAATTACCAGATGATTTGAGCTTAGATTATAATCGAAAACGGAAGTCAAATACTGATTTTGACATTAATGAGCTGATTGAGTTTATAAGAAAAGAAATTGAATGCAGGGAAGCTTCATCTATATTATCTAGTGATGTTAAGAAATTCAGTGGTAATTTCGACTACCATGATAAAGAGCGATCGGAATGCCAAAACAGAGGAAATCAAAATCGAAAGTTTGCTTCCGCTTCTGCTTTGGTTACAACTCCTAATGCTATTTTTTGTGTCTTTTGCAATTGTGATTCTAACGATTCTAAGAGTAGTAACTTAAATATTGACAAAAAGGAACATTCTCTAAAAGAACATTTCCGGTGTTTTCGTTGCCTAAAACGAAATCATTTTTCTAAGAAATGTAGGAGTACATATTTATGCAAGTTTTGCAAAGGACCTCATAATAATTTAATTTGTGATAGAGATAAATTATCAGATAACAAGGAAACTACCCATAAATCAACTAGGGATACCGATGTTTTGGCATCCGTATCGGCCTCATGTGTATCAAAGAGAAATATTAATGAACCTGTTTATTTACAAACATCCTTAGCACATCTGGTATCTAAAAAAAGGTGTAAATTAGTTCGTATTCTGTATGATTCAGGTAGCCATTGTTCATTCATTAAGAGGAGTTTGTGTAATGAGTTGAACCTTGAGACCATTAAAACTGAACGGTTGCAAATATTTGGGTTTGGAGAGGAAAATTCTAAACAATGTTCATATGATTTGGTTGAAGTTAAACTTCAAAACAAAACCGATAGCAAAATGAATATTTCTCTTGAAGCACTTGTAGTCGAGAGAATAACATACGGCAAGATTTCTGCTCCCACTGAAAGAATTCGGCAATTAGCATGGGAAAAAGATGTTTTTCTTTCGGATACAGGGGAAATACTTGACGTAGACGTTTTGATTGGCTCTGATTACATGTTTGATGTTCTCTTCGATACATCTGTGCGATTAGATAAGGGATTAATTGCAACCGATAGTTTGTTTGGTTTCGTGGTACAAGGTAGATGTTTGAATGAGTGTAATAACATCTGTAGTATTGTGAACAATACTGTTTTATGTGAAGTTGATTATAAACTATTTTGGGAAATAGAAGGTCTAGGAATTGATACTGCAAATGAGGACTCTATTGATAATGAATGTACAATTTTAAGTAAATTCAAATCTGACTTACATTATGATAATAATAGATATTGTGTGCGACTTCTCTGGAGACCTGATACAAAACATTTGTTAAATAATAACTTTGAGTTGGCTTCAGAGAGATTCGATAGATTGAAAAGGCGTTTTAAGAATGATCCGGAATTATTTAAAGAATATAGTAGAATTATTGAAACTTATGAAGATGAGGGTATTATCGAAAAAGTAGTAAGCGATGACAAATCTAACACATCGCGCACGCACTGTTATTTACCTCATACAGCTGTTGTTCGCAAGGATAAATCAACCAGTAAGGTGAGAATAGTGTTCGACAGCTCCACGCATAGGAAAAATGAGCTCTCTTTGAACGATTGTTTGTTTATTGGATCGAACTTATATCCCGATATTTTTGAGCTGATACTCTCATTTCGAGAAAACGAAATTGCTTTTACAGCCGATATTAAACAGGCATTTCTACAGTTAATTATCCACGAAGAAGACCGTGACGTAACTAGATTTTTTTGGTCAGAAGACCCATGGAACGACTCTTCAACAGTTATATATCGCTTTTGTCGGGTATTATTTGGCATTAATTGTAGTCCGTTTCTTTTGGCTGCGACCATAAAAGAGCATATCAAAAAGTACGCAGAATCGAAACCACTTGCATACGACCTGTTAAACCGAAGAGTTTACGTTGATGACGTCATAGGTGGATGTGATGATATCGATACAGCATTACAGTTAAGTTCTGATTGCGTAGATATTTTTCGAGATGCTGGTATGTTGTTAAGAAAATTCCAAACAAACAACAGAGAATTACGTGAGCTGTGGAAGCAAATCGGCATAAATGTTGAGGAAGAAAAGGAAAGTATAGGTCAGTCAGCTTTCCCGTTTAAAGGTTTAGGAATTTGTTGGGATTCAGATAAAGATTCATTTTATTTTGATTCTGATGATTTGTCAAAGTTAATTAACAAACAAGAGAACTCGAAACGATTTATTTTGAAAATCGTTGGTCGTATTTTTGACCCAGTTGGGTTTTTAGGGCCTTTCACTATTCTCCTGAAGTGTTTGATACAAAATATTTGGAAAAGGGGCTTGGAGTGGGATCAAAAGTTACCGTTAGACCTAGAACAACAGTGGTGTGATATAAGTCAACAATTCAAACAAATTAACGACTTAACAGTGCCGCGTTACTATTTCTTAGGATTCAGTAAAGATAAAATTAAATTGTATCAATTGCATATCTTCTCTGATGCCAGCTTGAAGGCTTATGGTACAGTAGCTTATCTTAGAATAGAAACTAGTGATGGACTCATATCTACAAGTTTTGTTGCAGCTAAGAGTAGAGTTGCGCCCTTGAAAGTGATAACGTTACCAAGACTTGAACTTCTTGGTGCCCTCTTATCTGTCAGGCTGTATAAAAATATCATACGAGCTTTGAAACAGCCTTGTGAAATTTATTTTTGGTCCGACTCAGCAATCGTGTGTTGTTGGGTTAAAACTCCTGCCATAAACTTTAAACAGTTTATTAGAAATCGTGTCAAAGAAATACAGGAAATTTCTCGTCCAAAGGACTGGCACCATTGCCCTGGGAAGGACAATCCTGCTGATCTTATCAGTAGAGGAACCTCCATCAATGTTCTGATAAGTTCCCCGGTTTGGTGGAGGGGTCCAGAGTGGTTATCTCTTCCGAATGAGATGTGGCCCAAGACAGAAATTAAGAAGGTAAATGAGACAGAGATGGAATATCTGAAATGTATTTCAGTGATGGAATGTGTTCCTCAAGAAGAGATAAAATTATTGAATATTGATAATTATAGTAAATTGAGCAGAATTATTAGAGTTGTGGCTTGGATGAAGCGATTTTTAAGTAGATTAAAAAAGGTAAAACCTGAGGCTGAAACTCTGACAGCTAATGAAGTGAAAGCCGCCGAAGAGACTCTAATTATGCTAATTCAGTCCCACTTCTACAAAGGTGAGTTGCAAGCTCTCCATAATAATTCAAAGATTTCACCAAAATCGGACATTTTCCAACTTGTTCCATTTCTTGATGATAAAGGCATTTTAAGAAGCAAGGGAAGATTTGACGAGAGTGACTATTCCTTTGATGAAAGAAAACCGATTATTATTCCCAAACATTCCAAGTTCGCCGAACTACTTGCAAAGCAAGAACATGAAAATATGCTGCATTCAGGTGTTGAAAGCACGTTAGTACAAATCCGAAAAAGATTTTGGATACCAAAGGGCCGGCAGCTTGTGAAAAGGGTAATTTCAAAGTGCTTGACTTGTAGAAGATATGCTGTCAAACCTTCGAATCAATTGAGCGGACAGGTTCCAAGGGATCGGATGGGTGAAACTCCTCCGTTCACTGTTATCGGTACCGACTTTGCTGGTCCGATTTATGTGAGGTACGAAGATGGTACTAAAAAATCGTACGTTGCATTATTCACCTGCGCTGTGACGAGGGCGATTCATCTTGAACTCGTCACGGATATGTCGACTGCAAAGTTCTTGCTGGCTTTTAGAAGGTTCCTGTCAAGAAGGGGTACATGTCACACTATTTACTCCGACAATGCGAAATCATTTAAATGTACCGATAAGGAGCTTCAGAGACTATTTGATATTTTGGAAGACTCTGAATTTCGAGATTTTCTGACATCCAAACGTATAACATGGAAATTCATTGTAGAACTTGCCCCATGGTGGGGAGGTTTCTATGAGAGACTAGTCAAGAGTGTTAAGGAACCACTGAAGAAAGTTTTACGAAGGGCTCTACTCAGCTTTGAGGAGATGACCACTCTTCTCTCCGAGATAGAGACTGTTGTAAATCTGAGACCTCTATCTTACGTTAGCAACGAGATAGGAGAACCTCAGCCTTTGACTCCAGCATAATTTTTGTTTCCAGGAAGAAATCAGGTCGAATACCCAGTTCATTTCATAGAAACCCTTCACAGGGAATCTACTAAAGGTGCTCTTACCAAAAGACAAGAGTACCAATCTCGATTACTGTGCCAATTATGGAAAAAATGGAAAGAGTTGTACTTACTTAATTTGAGAACAATGAACAACATGACAAGTCCAAGTTCCGTTGAGTGTATTAAAAAAGGATATGTTGTTCTGCTAGAGGGCACCAGTAAATCTAAGCTGCTGTGGGACATAGGTGTTGTCAAAGAAGTGTTTCAAGGGCGTGACGGACTTGTACGTTCCTGCATAGTTCATACTTCCAAAGGAGACTAAGACCTGTACAATTGATCTATCCACTCGAACTCAAAGACTGAATTTTAGAAACTTTACTATTGAACATATTTTTTGTTATTATTTGCATTTATATATATATGTGTGATTTTTTATTTTATGTAAAAGTTTTGATTTTATTCTTTAGTGTCATTTAGGTAAATCATCTATTCTTTAACTTCAGTAAACTCGTTCGAGTTTAGATGGGGAGTGTAACGGAAATTAGTTGTATTTTTCATGTGTAGAGGGCGTTAGTTGTCCAGTGTCCTATGTGAATTCAAAGTTGCTTTTGTCTTTAATATTCTTCAGTGTAAAAACGTTTTTCTTTATTGAACCACCGATCTGAGTATGGACGTCCGTTTTAATGGGCGATCATATAATAAATGAGTTATTAACCAGGATATGAGTGGCAGATTTTATTTGAGTCTGCTCTGGTTAAATATTTTAGTGAAAGCTTCAAACTCCAAACACGTTACTGTCATATGTTTACGTAATACTGGAATGAAAGTCTCATCAGACTCTTGGTACGACAAAAGGATACGAAATTATCGTTAGGAGCGTCTACGAATAGTACAAACTGCTGCAGCCATAATAAAAGAAGATATCCAGACACCAGTTTATGACACTCATTGCTACCCTCCAAGTGATAACTTTTTCAGAGATGTGAACAAGGGTATTCCAGAAAGCTTAAAATCTTTTTTGGAGCACTTGATTATTAAAAAAAAAGACTACTAAGGCGGAAAAAAAAAAGTCACTTTAATAGCTCACGTCATTATATCAGCGCTAAGGCCACGATCATTTATGTCTCCTCTGCTCAATGGTCTTGCTTTATTTTTGTACAAAAAGTTCTGTTCCAAGAATTTAATAACAATGCTCTCGAATTTGGGATTTTGTTCTTCTTACTATGAAGCCCAAACACTTCAGATGTCAGCCATAAATCATCCGCAACCCCATATGCGCGAGGGATCATTCTGCCAATTCGCATTTGACAATGCAGATTTCAATGTGTCGACAATCGATGGCCTGAATACGTTTCAAAGCTTGGGCGGCATTGCTTGTTTTACTCCAGAGTCAGTAGTGGAACCCGGGACGAAGATAAAAAAATTAGCCGAACTTACATCCGCATCGACCGTAGGCAAAATAGGAATCATTCCTTTGGAAACGTTTGAAAACTTTCGAGGGCCTGGGTTAAAAACAATTACTATCGAAGATTTGAATGTCTTAAATCCTTTAGCGGAATATTTACCACTGCCTAAGCCATCTGATATCTCCTGGATGTGTGCTAAGTGGTTAGGTCTTCCACAGATACCTGAATTGAAAGGATTTTTCCATTGTATTACCAGAAACCAGCCTTGTGAAAGACCAAAGTAATACCCCTTCCTTTTGTTAATTCACCACCAAGCAAGTATGGCACCATTTTCACTGTGCTGAAATATGCTGCCCAGCAGTGTGTTAAAATGCACCAAAAGTCTTGCATACTCACGTTTGACCAACCACTGTATATTAAAGCTCGAGAGATAGTCGCAGCCACATCCAATCCATTATTATCAAGTTGTATTGTGAGGCTTGGTGGATTCCATCTTTTAATGTCATTCTTAGGCTGCATTGGGTACACAATGGCTGGAAGTGGGTTGAAAGAAATACTCACTTTGATTTATGCACCTACGTAAGTAGAAAAAATGTTGCCTGGCCATGCATACGCTAGGGCCGTCCGAGCTCATTTATTGACCCAAACAGCTTTAGCAAAAATAATTTTTGACGGCATGGACATATCGGATTTGGAATGTAAAAATCTCCGTGAGTTGTTTCGAGATTTTGTTACTGAACCACCATCGCAAGGAACCGTAAATACACACACTCAAATACGAGCCCTCGAAATTAAAATGAGGAAGACTTTGGAGCACCTGAAAAAGAAAGGCCCAACTGCCTGTGGGGCTGGAAGCGTCAAGAGAAAATTCTTGTGCCATCACAACTATGGATGCAGTAGCTCCCGATTCAGTTTTAAACATGGTGTTTTGCAACTGTAAGACTCACTGTGGAGTAAGATGCGGATGTTGGAAAGCAGGCATCAACTGCACAACGGCCTGCAATAATTGCAATGGGGTATGTCAGAATGGCATCAGCCCTGTTGATGATGACGATCGAATGAAAGAAGTTGATGAATGGGCCGATGCTAGCGGATCCATAGACGATCTATACATGCCTGACGAAGGGGAGAATCCCGTTCCGAAAAAAGCACGTAAATCCTGAGTAGGTAAGCTTTAACAATTATTCGCAATGGAAATCTGATAGTGAATACTCCCAAGTTTACTACATTCGTGTATAAAATTAATAATTATTAATTATCTACATAGCCAGAAACATTAAAGTCTATTTTCTTGTGTTTAAAGAATGCCGAAATGTGGGAGAGCTACCTCCATTATCAACGCGCATTTTATAGTCAATATCTTCGTTCCTGTTAGGTTTACGACAAAAATGTATAAAATCGTTTTTGTACATAATTTAATGTTTTTCAATTTTTGAAAAAAACTTTTTTTACGTAAAGTTAATATTTCCCTAGTTATTTGAAAAAATACAAAAAAAACCTTCCCATTTATTGTAAAACTAATTTGGCTAATTATGGCATGCACATGCGCGGGTATTTCCCCCCACCGCGATGGGGAACCGCGCTTGCGCGTCCCAGGTGTGATAGTGCGCTCTTTTCAAAGTCAATTATCTTCATTCCTGTTAGACATATAAAAAAATGTTATGAATGATTTTTGTTCATAATTTAATGCTCTTTAGTTTTTGCATTTAATGATTTTTATAAAATCAATATTTTTAAAGTTATTTCCAAAAAACCAAAAAAGTGTACACATTTTCCAAAATGGCGGCGAAAGCTCAAGTCTGATCGGTGGGGACTTTTAGTATGTTCATTAGCATGCCTAAACAAACAACTCCACCAAATTTCAAAACTTTCATATTTTTTTTAGCCATAAAACCTATTTTGACTGGGCTATAAAAGGAGCAGCATGGTGAAAAAGTAGTAGTTCATTCCCGAACAATCACAGTAAAGAACCTTTTTGCGAGGCATACTCTATTATAAAAGATGTAGATGACAGGTCTGTAAAAGCCATGGATATAAGAGACCAAAACGGAGATATAAAATATAATGAAGACGTGTTCGATTATTTATGAACGGCTCAACACTTTCAGAGGGAAGACGTGGTCATAACGCAAGATTATGCAGAGGAGGACAACGCGCAGCAGATTGAACAAATAGAAGCTAAGAAAATGCTACAGGATATGGATCCAAGTAAAGCACCTGGGTACGATGGCATCACCCTGAGTATAGTACAAGAGATTCATAACATCGGTGAGCGGTATCTCGTTGATCTACACAAAAAATATTGGGAAATTAGAAAATTCCCTAGTCACTGGAAAAGCACGATTGTGGTATTCTTCCAAAAAGAAAGCAAATACCTAACTTAATCTACCTCATATCTCCCTATTTGTTTATCGCCCATAATGAGTAAAGTTTTGAATAAAATATTGGCAAGATTAATAGAATATCTAGAAATCAATAAAATACTATGGAAAATACGCCACGGTTTCAGGAGAAAAATATTTAGGAGCTATATTTAAGAGTTCTGGAAAAGATATTGTTACATGGATCTCAGGCCTGGTATGATGATAAGACTTTGATGAATACCAAGTTACGACAGATGCAAAAGCTTTTCCTGCTAATGATAACAAAATTCTATTGCACTGGCACTGTATCGACAGAGGCTCTAGGGATATCGACTAGGGCTCTAGGGCCCCTTGATTTAAAAGCGAAAATGGATAAGCTGGGGGTATAAGATCTATAATGAGGGCGACGACATTTGGTTGGGGAATGAATTCTTCAATAGCCAAACTTGTGAAGTAAAATCCATGGATCTCAGGAAGATAAAGGATATAACAAGCTTTAATTGGTCTTATAGACTAGAACCCATTGCAAAGAATACTGATTTTACGGATGGTTCCAAGATTAACGGAAAAGTTGGGTCGGCCTTTATTAGATATCAGGAGAGTCAGAAAATCGAAACCATACGGAGAAGAAACCCTGATAGCGCAACATCATACAGTGCTGAGGTTACGGCCATTTCTATAGCAGTAGACGACGCTAGGGAAAAGTGAAATTGACATCTTTAGCGATTCGAAGAGTGCTTTGCAGGCGCTTGGGTCTATAGAATATAAAGGTGAGATTATTAAGGAATTGAAACACAAGATAAAAAAAATGGTGTGGTCACGAATTTCCATTGGGTAAAAGCACATATCGGGATCAGACAGAATGAGGAAGTTGACAACGCGGCTAAAGAAGCTATGGAATTAGACATAATTGAAGGAACGTACAAAATGACCTGGAAATAGTAAAGGCAAAGATTAAGGCATATGGAATGAAAGTCTGGCAAGAAAGGTGGGCCGATAGTGATTTGGGGAGCCCGGTTTATAAAATCTACCCTCAGGTTTCCTTAGAAAGATTAATATCAAATTTCTATATTAACCAAGCTATCACTCAGCATGGAAGAGTGCGCTCATATCAAAGAAGATTTTTTGGGAAGAGTGACATCTGTGCGTGCGGAGAGGTCCAAACAATAGAGCATTGTTTATTTAATTATGAAACATGGAGATATTTATGACCGAGTTCACCGGGGTAAATTATTGAATGGTCGCCACATAAATTCTATAATGACTACTATTGTAGAAAATTCAATTTGGATGTGGTGAAAGACCTTATGGACTTTCATTACCCCTTTTTGGGTCATTGATAATTTTGTTGTTTGTTTGTTTCTATTTTGTTCTGCATTTTGACTGAAATTTGGTATATTTGTGTACTTACCTTTGTAGCATGGGTATGTGCTGTATCTCATGGTTATACAGGGTGGCTAATAAATACTGTAACACTCCAAAAAATAAGAGTTAATTTTAATCGTTTGGAAAAACAATTTATCTATCTATTTGTGTGATTGGAAACTTTTTGTAAGCGCAGACGATTTTTGTTTAAAGTAAAACATGTAGAATATTTTTAAAGATGAAAGCCAAAAGGTTAATGGTTAAACAGCTTTTTGATCACGGATTTTCTGCAGGTAAAATATTTAAGCAATTAAAATGCCTTGGTTTTAATAGGACGTTTATATATAGGACTATAAATCGATTATTGGATACCAGTAGATGTAAAGATCGACCAAGGTCCGGTCGTCCACGCACTGTTCGTACAAAAGAACGTATCAAAAGAATTCGTGAAAAGATACGAAGAAATCCACAACATTCTGCAAATAAAATGGCCTGCAGAAGAGAACATCAGTCGCAGAACTATGCAACTTATCATAAATGAAGACCTGGGTTTTCGCCCTTATCGCAAAAGAAAAGTTCAAGGTTTGTCTACTGCACAAATAGTAAAAAGGTTACAAAGATGCAAGAAATTGCTGAACCGGCACGGTAGCAAAAGTGTTGAAAAAATAATTTTCTCTGATGAGAAGCTGTTTTGTACAGAACAAAGTTATAATGCTAAAAATGATGTTGTATATTCAGCAACCTTCGAGGATATACCTGAAAATCTTCGAACTGTTAAACGCTTTCAGAACAAGAATTCTGTTATGGTTTGGGCTGCAGTGTCACACAATGGAAAACTGCCTCTGAAATTCATCGATAAAGGGGTAAAAATCAATGCTGAATATTACAAACAGGAAGTATTGGCTACACGTTTATTACCACATGCTAACAGATTGTATCCCAAAAAGAATTGGATATTTCAGCAAGATTCTGCACCGTCCCACCGATCCAAAACAACACAGGAATGGCTCCATGCCAATTGCCCGAAGTTTATCAAGCAAGAAGATTGGCCACCTTCTTCCCCAGATCTAAATCCTTTAGACTATTGCATTTGGGGGATTTTAGAGTCTAAAGTAAATGCTAAGCAGCACAGAAGTTTGGACTCCCTCAAAGCTTCCATACGGAGTGAATGGGTCAAATTACCTCATAAAATGATTCGTGCCGCAATAGGACAGTGGCGTAAGAGATTATCTTTAGTAATCGATAAAGATGGCGGTTGATTCGAGTAAAATTATTTCATGGTAAACTTTCATGTATAATGTTCATAATATTGTTGTATTTTCCATTTTCTATTTCATCTGTGTGTAATTAAATGATTCGATATTTGTCACAGTATTTATTAGCCACCCTGTAGTTTTGCACTTTTGAGGTAATGTAATGTATGGGACTACAGTAAGTGCTTAGTATACGTATCGTAAATATTTATTTATTAATATATGCGTTTTGTATCGAGTGCGTATCGTATATTGGAGTATCGTATTGTATTATATCGTATCGTATTAAATGGTATAGAATCGTATCGTTACGCATCGTATATTATAGTGTATCTCAACGTATCGTATAGTATTGAATCGTATATTATAATGTATCGCAACGTATCGTATATAAATATCGTGACATAAGTAACGTATATGTATATAGGTTAATATATTGTAGTGTATGCATAGTGTTTATATAGTATATGTTTATATAGTATATGCATAGTGTAGGTGTTGTATGGGTTTATATAAATGTTTATTATAGCATGCATTTATTTTGTATTGTATGGAACAATGTAATATGTATGGTGGCGTTGCTCGAGTATACTTAATGGGTATTGTATGGAACGCTGTATTGTGTATCGCGTAAGTATTGTGTATGTATATTTATTAAATTGTTGCAGTTTGTTTATATTTTGTACGAGTATAGGGTACGTATTGTATGTACTATATAATTGTTTATTACAGTGTGAATCTATTTTGTACTGAACGTTGTATTATGTAATGTTATTTGTGTGAATCTTAGGTGTGATATTTGGAGCACATTAACCTTGTAACTTTTATGTCGTATGAATTGCGTATGTTTCGATTAATGTTTTATGATCCGTATGCATTCGAAAAGGGCGGATTGCCTTCTGGACTTAATTACTTCAAACAAAACAGATTCTTTGATCAAGTGGTTGCTACAGTGCGGTTAGTTTGTATTACGTAAAATTTAATACATGCAGACAAAAGAGAAGTCTAATATCGTTTCTCTCTGCTTAGTTTTATTTTTTTTTATAGAGATAGAAATTATTTTGACCAGCGTATCATTGGACTTCTGAAGTCCAAAATGATTTTGGCATCGTTGCAGTAAAGAACTGGAGAACCAAGACTTCACTGCAAGCTGTGTGGAGGAAATTTCTGCGGAAGATTAAGATCCACAACGGGATGTCATGCCAAAACAGAAGAAGAACGCATTTTTTATAAACTAGATTCCTAAAAATACTTTCATTTCATTTTTTAAATTATCTTATTTTGCACACCAGTGCTCGCGTAAACTAGTAATGTTACTAATTACACTTTACAGCTCGAAAAATACCTGAAATAATTTCTTTAAATTTTCTATTTTAACAAAATTAATGATTTCCGCTATTTTTCTAGGTGATGAAAGGTCACAAATTTTTCAAACTGAATATATTTTCAAAGATGTGTTAAAACTTTATTAACACTTAAATTCTTACTCTTTTATGTAAGAAAGATTGATGCACTGTTGCTATATTTTTCCTGTAAACTTCCTTTTCTGTCTTTGTGATGAGAAACCAAGTGAAGGTCAAAAGAGAATAAAATAAGAATAGCGCAGCTGAAGGAAAATTTAAAATAAATTGTTACTGCAGGAAGAGCATGAAAGCGACTAATAGATCATTTAAAAAGCAGTTTCGTATCTAGTTTAAGCCCTTAATGGGTTCTTCAACACAAGATAGCTTAGCCACTTAAAGCCCCAGAGAAGACGAAACCTGAAATGCGATATTAACTTTCTGGGGATGGAATTGATATCCTTAATTTTCCATTAAAGAGTAGTTTCTCTTCCAATGAATTATGAAGCATAATGTAGATTAAATCAAAATTTTCGGAACCGCTTTGAAAGTCCGCCTTCATTTAAAGCACAAAGTTATTGTCCCGGGAGTAATTATTCATTCTTTTGGCTACGTTGTGCTAAAAACCCCATTAACGAGCGTAAAACCTAGGTCTCTATCTTTCGATAAGTATACGATAGATGCTCGTCGATTGGATTTAAGGGATCCTGCCCCAAAGGTTTGTTTGATGCATTTTTGTGTGCTATGTGGGTGATGTGTACATAAAAAGTACAATAATGCCTTAAAAAATTTCTAAATTAGAGATACGTGTTGATAGCATATATGAGCTCTTTCCACGACGGACAATTTTATTCGTTTTACGGAAATGTATGGATCTTACATAAAAACTTCACAAACAGCCGGAATTCTTTTTTGTATGAATATTCATTCAAGAGTTGTTTATTTATAGTATTTATGGGTTCAGTGCTTGAGCGCTTATTCGTCGCATTTTTATGTAATACGGAAATAAGTGAAAGCGTCAGTAATAACCGACTAATATGTAAGCGGGCCGGGTGTGTTGCATTTTTGAGCTCTCTCCATCATCATATTTGGCACGACAGCCTAGGGGGCCTTCTGTTGAAGATTCCCCCAGGACAACCTATTTCTAGACCTGATCTTCTAGTTCCTCACTCCAATCACTCTAAAATCTGATTCAACAGAGACAAGCCATCTAAGTTTTGGCTTTCCTCTTTTCCGACTAGTAGAGCTCTCTCCACGAGGGCTTTTTATCGGTATTTATCGATTACGAATAATGAATCTCAGCCTGATTATGCAAGAAATGCCGGTTGTCTATTGTATTTTTGAATTCTTTCCGAGGAAGTTTGTTTTCAGCATATTTCGATAACATTAGAAAGACAAGCATAAAATGTCCCGACTGCCGGTATTGATTTCAAGGCGAGTGATTATGGAGACGCGTTTGTGATCATTACAAACACTCCTTTGGCTTATATTGTGCAGCTTTCGATGACATGCGGATGATAAGCAGAAAATTGTGAGGTATTGAATCAAAATTTATCCTCCTCTGGTTTAAATAAATCGCCGTTTGAAGCAAAAACAAGAGAGTGCAAATCAGCGGTGCCTTTCTACTAGATGGGAATCCTCGTGGATAGCGTACACACGCGAAAGTGAGAGATATTAACGCCACGTGGTGAGGTCGGGCAGAGGTGAGCGGCGAACGAGAAACAATTGAAGAAGTGAAGATCGCTTTGCCGTACAGCAGCCGGACATTAACAAGCTTACCGAAGGCGTTTTGAAGTTAGCTATCGTTGCAGCGACCTGGTGATAAAGTGAAGACAGAAAGGTTAGTGTGGCGTACGTACAAGAAGTGGCGTGGCTGAATTCTGGCAGGGTCTTCGTAATATACCTATCGGAATTAATACGCGTGGCGAATTCTCCGTTGCCTGCTAGCATTAAGTATTGTATTTATGTATTCTCATTTTTGTTGTAATAAATAAAGTTTAGTGTAGGAAAACTCGTCACATCTCGTTAATGGTGAGTTCGTTATTTTAATAAATACAGGGTGGTCATAAAAAACTTTGCCGATATATTGACCTCTAGCGGCCGTTCCGTTCAACCTATCGAGATGAGATTTCAGATATAGTTATTCAGAGGTATGAGCTCGGGATTCCATGAACGGCAACAAAGTGGCGCTCACGGTTACGGTTATAAGTGTAGAAACTCGAAATTACGAATGGCAACGACCACTTTTTCTCATCGCAAAAAGCTCAGCGCAGGTGAAAACCCTAAAGTGCGTTGGAACGGTGCGTGTATCACAAAAAATGGACGCGTTATGCACGCACAAAACACAGCTCTGCTGGCGGCCAACAAAAACAATGATGGCACCCATGTGGAAAATGTGTAATCCAAATAAAAGTTTTCTTTTGTCCGATCGGTGTTGTCATCAGTGATTGGAGTCTTGCCTCTGTCATATGCAAATTTCCACCGTGCGCATCGATAGTGCTTTTGTAGGCTGTTCGCAGAGCTGTTTTTTATGCGTGCATAGCGTGTCCTTTTTTTGCAATGCACGTACCGTTCCAACGCTATTTAGAGTTTTCGCATGCGCTGAGCATTTTGTGACGTGAAAAAGTGGACGTTGCCATTCGAAAATTTCGAGTTTCTGTACCTATAACCGTAACCGTAAGCGCCACTTTGTTGCGTTTACAAAATCCCGAGCTCGTACCTCTGAATAACTATATCTGAAATCTCATCCCCATTGGTTGAACGGAACGTCCGCTAGAGATCCATATATCGGCAACGTTTTTTTTATGACCACCCTGTATTATACCTGTACTAAGGTAAAAGAAAACAGCTGAACTTCACAAAATGCTATACGAAAAGCAAACATTGATTTTAACTTGAGTATGTACGAATATAACATTTTTTAGCTCTATCCATGAGGTTCTGTTTTAAGCAATTGTTTTATAATATTTGGAAGATATATAGGAAATGTCACGAAAAACCCATAAAATAACTCATATTGTGTTATATTGATGAAACTTTCAACTTTCCTATTTCTTATTACAGCTGATAAATGCATCTTCGTGTATTCCAGAGTGACCTCTTGACCCACAGAAGCCGAAAGGAAAACGATAAGCGAAAAATGCGGTCTCCAGGCTTCAGGGCAGCTGTCAATTTCAAGTTCGCTGAACTTCCCCGTTGCGATATGTATCGAGGAAAACGCAAGTATTGCGTCGTCTCATGCAACAGGATCCAAGATGTTAAGATGAGCTTCACCGGAGCCAAGAAATAACGAAAAAGTGTGCCAAGAAATGCAAATTTTTATTTTTGCTTTCAACCCTATATTGTTGAACTAAGAAATTCTGGCGCCTAAAAAAATGTTAGAGACAGATTTATTTTTCTCGTTTCATATATTTCTTAAGAATCTTATTGGTGATATCTTAATACCTAGATAAACTAACCATGTTTTTTTTTAAATGAAATAAGTCGAATAATGAAATGAATAACATAAATGAATTTGTTTGATAAGTATAATAGAACAGGCGCAAGTATTAAAAGTTTATTAAATTTTTGTGCATTTGATTTTTCTCATAAAAATGTATAGTAACTTAATATTCTACCATTAAATTTATGAAATTAATTCTTTTAGGCTACATATCATTAATGAGGGGAATAATGTTTTAACTGTGATTACCTCTAGCATTTTTTATTTTTATTTGATTAAACGACTGATAATTTATTTCTGTACTACATCCATCCTTTTATGCAAAAGATACGTATGTATGTCTTTAATTTTGTTTCCCGTTTAGGTATCACGTTATTAAGAAAGAAGAAAAACTTTTAACTATGATTACCTAGTTTTCTAAGAATTCCACTTCTAAAAAACAAAATTTTATGCAAGAAAAATTTAAGGCTAAATAGATATGTTCTTGTTTAGTTGGTGTCTCTGTTCCAATGTGGCAGGCCCTTTTGTCTTTCGATTTTTCCCATCGCTGCGATAATTATTAGTTTCTTATAATGTGTGCACAATGTTGGTGAACCATAAACCAACATAGTCCCCAGTGCCAATACAATTTTGACCGAGACTTCTCATGGGCTCGTACCCTCCTCCCACCCAAATACCACATGGATGGACTTTTCAGCCTGCGGATTCAATGTGCCCATGTCCGGCTTTGACACAAGGACATTCAGTGGTGTTCGATACGAGCTTGTGATGCGACATCGAAAACAAAACATCGATGTTTTGAAACATCGATATTTAATATTAAAACATCGATGCTAATAAAACATCGCCCAAAAACCATCGATGTTTTTAAACATCGATGTTTTAGATCATCCATGTTTTAAAACTGGTTTAGTAATCTCTAATATTAATGTTACTTCCGTTAGTCGTGGGGGGAGGGGGTGATTTAATTTTTCTCTCTGATTGGTCAGACACAAATGACAAAAACGTGGTTGCTTTGGGCTACATTGATGACTCAAAATTCTCGTTGTAAATACCGCCATGTTTTGCCTTCAAATGTCCAGATAAATTCGTGGTATTGCCAGAAGTTTTGAGGGACTTAAGGCAAATATTGCATTTCGCTAATTTGTCAGAGGTTTTGTAAAAATATTTCGAAACGGTACTTTTGGGAGGCATCTTACTAATAATATTAACGTCAACTTATATAAAACCAGCACAAAACAATGACTTAATTGGATGCACTCGTGTATATATTATTTGTAAAATAAAACCCCATGGAAGGTTCTGGAGTGTCAGGAACATTCCAAGCGCTCTGATTGGTTCATTGGTTGTTAATTGCCATTTGTCTGTTTGCTAAGGAATCGTTCCCCCTTTTGTATTCGTTCTTTTCAGAATTCAGACTTACATTTACTGAGTGTGAAAATTATGCTACGTGGTAAATTTTTTTCATTACGGTACTCTTTCATTAAAAAAAAAAAAACATCGAGACAACGTAAAACATCGAGCACAAAACATCGATGTTAAAAAAACATCGGCTTTAATAAATCGATGTTTAAAACATCTATGTTTTTATCAAAATATCGATGTTTTGAAAACATCGACATCGATGTCGCATCCCTAATACGAGCATGTTCGTGTCTCTTTAGTCCTTTTACAAACTTTCATAAACTTCCTTAAATTATAAGGGCTGTTTTGCCCTGTTGTGTAGCAAGTCAGGCGATCTTAGAATATTGTGATGTAGTGGACATATTTTACCTTAAACCGGATAATTTCGTGTAACTGCAAGACTATTGTGTTTTGGGTGGAACGATTTGATTTTAGTCTCCTTTTTGAAGATAAACTCTGGAATGCATTTTAACGTTTTTTTCCTTTTAGCCGCTAGTTTTAACATCCAGCCGCTAACGGTGCACTTGTCAGAAGGTGTGTCCAGGGGATCGACACCCAAACAATGTGTTACTAATGTGTTTTTTTCCAAGTCGCCAGAAATCTCGTGTGAGCAGACATTACGACGCCAGACGTCAAGAGTGGGCTTCGCTATGGGAGGTCTAAAGAGCGTCCCATTGTTCGAGAGGTGGTTCTGCCGAAAGATATAAAAGGACGAGTCGCATGGCAACAGACAGGGAGACATAGAGCGGACAGAGAGAGTTCATCGAGAGAGGTTCCAGTCAATTGAGTCCAGATGCCAACGGGCCAGTTCTTGGGGATGAAACGTCGAACACAGTACGCCCGGAATTCACCGGGCAACTAACTTTAATCACCTTGTACATATTTAATTTTCTTTTCATCTTAACTTAATAAATGAGTGATCTCGCCATCCTGACTTTTGGCGAAATCTTGTGGAAGACGTCTTGCCCAAGAATCTTTGGCGCCTTCTCTGGGGAAATTATATCGAAGGTGATAAATCCGTGCTGTAACTGTCACGCCATTACAATATCAATTAATTTCCTTTTTGGCATATTTTCATGATATGTATATCCTTTGAGGTTGACCAGCACACAAAGGATTGAATCCCACTGGCTGGCAGTTGCAAAATGAATGTATGAGGAAAATGGATCTATTTTTGGGAGTTTTATTATACGAACACTGAGTTAGCTTCTTTTTCATCCATTATTTTTAACTTCCTGAATCTTCATCATTGCGCCAGTTGTTTCCTTGTACTTATAAGGTATCTGAGATGTATGTCGTATTAGTTCAGTTCATGAAAAATATCACTAGTTTTTATCTTTTTTTTTAATAACTAAAAATTCCCTCACAGGCAAAACGTAAGTTTTATTTGAACTTTTGTGCAATACTGTTGTGATCTTGTTTTAAAAAATATAGATAATTAGGCAACTCATGTACTATACCTCACACACGCACTGAGAATCTATCTCACCAGTTATTGCTGCCCAGTGTTTAAAAATTGCATTACGGGCTCGAGGTGGCCTTTGGTGCTGGCTTTTGGTGCTGAGGGTGCTCGGATCGACTTTTTCGGCGCCGTCAATTACGTCAGTGTCTAGGCCGGATATGGGCACGTTAAATCGGTACACCGGAAAGTCCCTCTATGAAGGTCAGTGAGGGTGGGAGAGGGTACGATCCCTCCAGATGTCGCCTCCTGGGATTGCTCAGTCATAATTGAGGTGGCAACTAGCTGAGACGGACTCCGACCCTTGTGGTGCAAATTTGAAACCGGAGCCACACACTTCAGCCCGTAGCCTATATGGACCTGGTCTGGAACTTCCAACCAGAGGGCATAAGAAACAACAACAACAACAACAACAACAATTCTTTTATATATCTGTCAAAGAAAGCCATCGCAAAATGTTTGTGTGGAGTACAGATAGATGAAATGTAAAGTCCGAAATTCCTCTTATTTACTTAAGATTTTAACTATCGCGATGCGTAAAATTCTTTTATGTGGGGATTGCTACAGACTGGGGCCAAGCTGCTTCAAGCCAGCGACATTTTTTTTCCGCTTTTTCATCCACCTCATGGGTCAATACTATATTTGATTTTCACTAGCCTCCTCTATGTTCTTATAAGCTCTGTATAAGCGTTTAGCTTTTATTTAAATATTATATACTTCAGGAATTTTAAAAATTATTTCAAAATTAAAATTATATTTATTCAGCTGTTATTACAAAAGCAGATATCCGAGGAAACAATATCAACAACAAAGGAAGTAAAGGAAAAATGGATATTAATATATGAATTATTAGCTGTACACTGAAAACAGTCAAAATAATGTGAAAAGGTCAAAAATGATTTAAAGTTAAAGGAAAATAGAGCAGCAAAGTGCTTAAAAACTGAATTACAAATGAATTAATACTATCAACCCAAAAAGTAAAAAGAACCAAAGTAAATCTGAAATATCCCCCCAAAAATCATAATGAAGTTTCATAGATTGCTGAAAACTAAAAAGTGATTAAACGATATATATATATATATATATATATATATATATATATATATATATATATATATATATATATATATATATATATACATATATATATATATATATACATATATATATTTATATATATATATATATATATATATATATATATATATATATATATATATATATATATTTATATATATATATATACATATATATACATATTTATATATATATATATATATATATATATATATATATATATATATATATATATATATATATATATATATATATATATATATATATATATATATATATATATATATATATATATATATATATATATATACAGTGCTACCTCGACTTACGAGTTTAATTCGTTCCATGACTTAGCTCGTAACTCGAAATACTCGTATCTCGAATCAATTTTCCCCATTGAAATGAATGGAAATGCCATTAATTCGTTCCGGGATCCCCCAAAACACCGCAATTTTTTGTTACTTGTGAAAAATGTGCTGATAAACGACGAACATTGTATAAAAATGCAACACAATAGAATGTACTGCAATAAATTTGTTTTATTAGGTGTAATGTACAACATTTACCTTGGAGATCAGACTTGAAGGTGCTGACGAAAGAGGAGGAGAAGGTTGAACTGAAAAATTAAATCTTATTCGTTGATTTTTTATCTTTTCGCCCCGCTTTCCTGACTTTCTCTTTTATTACCAGCTACTCTCTTAATGTGAACGAGTGAGACACGGAAGCTGGACGATTGTTGCGTCGTTCACTGTGGCTGTAATGTCCAGATTCTTTTTTCTGAGAATCCGAAGAACGTTTTCTCGGAATCCAATCTCTCGGTTTAGGACTGGATAGTAGTGCCAGAATAATATTATAGCAAAATTGTATAATAATTGTACATAAAGGTTTTAAATATTATATGCTTTTTCTGTTCTTATTTGATGAGCACGTAACATGGCAGTCGCTGCTCAAACTAGTGGTGGGATATCTGAAGCTTGCTCGTAACCCGAATTTTAGCTCGTAACTCGAAGCAAAAAATCTACCGAGAGAATGCTCGTATCTCGAAAAACTCGTAAGTCGAGACACTCGTAAGTCGAGGTACCACTGTATATATATATATATGCTAGCCAATTTATATTTACATTTTTTTGAAGTTGATAATATTAATAATATTGTTAATAGCAATTACCAACTATTTAGATATATTGATGACATAATTGTAATTAATAACAGTAATAATAAAATAGCCCTAAATTTTTACCCTACTAATCTAGAACTAGTACAAAGTAGAAAAGATAAACTTAATGTAAACTTCTTAGATATAAACATAAAAATAAATTCTCATAGTAATTTTACTTTTGATCTTTATGATAAAAGATCAGAATATGACTTTAATATAGTAAAATATCAAAGTTACTTAACATGTTTACACAAATCTGTATTTAATAATATTATTGTTAATCAACTAGTAAGAATAAATATGCTTTGTTCAAAGGACAATAGGTAAAAGCATATAAAAGAATTGTTAGTAGTGCTAAAACGTAATTATTACCCTGATATTCTTTCCAAGCACATAATTGGTTATTTTAGATTTAATGAATAGTATGTTCTGTTGCTAATAATTAGTAATAGAAATCTAAATGATTAAAGTTAGTAAATGACTACTAAAATAGTAAATAAAAACTAGTGTAATTAAAATAAAAAATAATAACTCTTAGTCATAATAAATGTCTAAGTTAACTTAGGTAATAATGTCCTATAAAGCAGTGTCCTTTGTATGTCTGCTGGTGAATCCATTAGCCCCATCGTTGCAATGTTTGTGACGTCAGTCTTCTTGCGGTCTCCTTAACTTAACGTTCACTTTGTCTGGCGCCGAGTTTGGTGTTCTATGATAAAGCCTCTCATTATTCACTTCTGTTGCTTATGGATTGTACGGTGTCTAAGTATGTTTATTGCTCAGATCATACTTATTAGAAACAATCCATTGGTTTTTAGACAGTGTCGGCACCGCTGATGACAAGATACTGCCTAAAACCTATTTTTCTCTTACCTTTTCATGTTTTTAGTTTCTGGGTCTTGTGGTTCTGAGCATATACTGGTTTTTCACTTTCAACTGTGTCTTTTATATATATATATATATAAAAGCGGTTTAATTATTCGATTCTTCAAAAATATGATATATGAGTTGTATGATACGTGACAGCCCAGTCATTTTGTTACGTAATTATCCTTAAATCTGAAACAAATAGCTATTTTTTCTATGCATGATTTATTTAGGCTTTAGATTCCCAGTTATTTGTAGAAATATTATGTCCTTGATCTTTTTTGTGCTTAGGGGCCGTTAACTACAGGGTGGCTAATAAATACTGTAACACTCCAAAAAATAAGAGTTAATTTTAATCGTTTGGAAAAACAATTTATCTATCTATTTGTGTGATTGGCAACATTTTGTAAACGCAGACGATTTTTGTTTAAAGTAAAACATGTAGAATATTCTTAAAGATGGATGCCAAAAGGTTAATGGTTAAACAGCTTTTTGATCGTGGATTTTCTGCAGGTAAAATATTTAGGCAATTAAAATGCCTTGGTTTTAATAGGACGTTTATATATAGGACTATAAATCGATTATTGGATACCAATAGCTGTAAAGATCGACCAAGGTCCGGTCGTCCACGCACTGTTCGTACAAAAGAACGTATCAAAAGAATTCGTGAAAAGATACGAAGAAATCCACAACGTTCTGCAAATCAAATGGCTGCAGAAGAGAACATCAGTCGCAGAACTATGCAACTTATCATAAATGAAGACCTGGGTTTTCGCCCTTATCGCAAAAGAAAAGTTCAAGGTTTGACTACTGCACAAATAGTAGACAGGTTACAAATATGTAAGAAATTGCTGAACCGGCACGGTAGCAAAAGTGTTGAAAAAATAATTTTCTCTGATGAGAAGCATGTTTTGTACAGAACAAAGTTATAATGCTAAAATTGATGTTGTATATTCAGCAACCTTCGAGGATATACCTGAAAATCTTCGAACTGTTAAACGCTTTCAGAACAAGAATTCTGTTATGGTTTGGGCTGCAGTGTCACACAATGGAAAACTGCCTCTGAAATTCATCGATAGAGGGGTAAAAATAAATGCTGAATATTACAAACAGGAAGTATTGGCTACACGTTTATTACCACATGTTAACAGATTGTATCCCAAAAAGAATTGGATATTTCAGCAAGATTCTGCATCGTCCCACCGATCCAAAACAACACAGGAATGGCTCCATGCCAATTGGCCGAAGTTTATCAAGCAAGAAGATTGGCCACCTTCTTCAGTAGATCTAAATCCTTTAGACTATTGCATTTGGGGGATTTTAGAGTCTAAAGTAAATTCTAAGCAGCACAGAAGTTTGGACTCCCTCAAAGCTTCCATACGGAGTGAATGGGACAAATTACCTCGTAAAATGATTCGTGCCGCAATAGGACAGTGGCGTAACAGATTATCTTTAGTAATCGATAAAGATGACGGTCGATTCGAGTAAAATTATTTCATGGTAAACTTTCATGTATAATGTTCATAATATTGTTGAATTTTCCATTTTCTATTTCATCTGTGTGTAATTAAATGATTCGATATTTGTCACAGTATTTATTAGCCACCCTGTAATTACGTAAGAGCATTTTTAGTCATTTTGACCACCCTGCCCTTGGAAGCAAAAATAAGCAGATGTCCGACGCCCCTCCCCTCTTTTGCTTACGTGAGATTTGGCAAATTTCTCGTCGCTGTTTCGCCACTTTTTCATGATTTTCTTTAATCATTCAATTCATCGTACATTAAGATAAAGTGAACGGGTATAAAATTATTAACAGTAAATTCATTGAGCAATAAATGAAAACAGTCAAAATTACATAAACGCTCTGAAGGTTTCGTTAATTCTTTGAAAGTTTAATACAAATGTCTAAGTAAATATATAACTACAAGGATTGCAGGGGAGTTGGTGGAGTCAGAGCACATCGGAACGTACTTGCGTGAATGTTTTCTGTCTTATGTAAGCATTGCTCTGATCCTTCCTCCTCCCTTGTCCTCAAAAGTAAGCAAAGCTTTAACCCTCCCCCCTTTTAATGCCTACGTAATACTTGAACGGACCCTTATACTCGAGGAAAGATTACTCAGGTGTTTAAGAAAGCGGTTTCCACCTTTGTGTTACTACGCAAAAAAAAAAAAGAGAAAAAAAAACTCCGCGCCTCCCTAAAATTTTTTTTGCGCTTCCCTATCTTTTATTAGATATAATAATATAGACACGTTTTAAATAATAACAACAACTTTATTACAAAAAAATGAAAACTACAATTAACAGAAGAATAACAAGATTTCGCTATAACAATACAGACATACATATTTATTACCATGTTTTTATTAACTTGCTTTCTTGTTTGTTTGTGTGTGTATTTGTTCCTTACAAATCTTGCAATCGATTTTTAACTAACTTCCCGACTAGCTAGACATTTGAAACTGATAGAATAGCTCAGAACACGATGACAATGCATTTTTTAAATACTTTTAGCCGTCTTTAAGCAGAATTAAATTAATTTTCAGTTATTTTCAGTTAATTTTGTTTTGTAGACTGGCGCAGCCATCTATCGACCGGTGACGGGAACGAAAAGTTAAACGCAAGTTAACTTCCAATTAACTTCATTTTATTTCAAGTTGATGGGATAATTCATCAAAAAATTTTTAAAAAAGTATTTATTAATACATAGAATTGTCAAGTTTATATGATTCAACAGAAAATTTAAAAACATGGTATAGAAAATGTTCTTTTTATCTTGTAATTATTTATTTTTTATATTAAATTGCTAATTAAAGTACATCTAACGTATCAAAAATTAATGCGAGGGTTGTTATTGTTTATTGGCACAAAGTTTATTATCAAATCTTGGGGGCAATGCGGAGAGTGCCGCTCGTAACTCTTTTTCGACTATTAACCTGGTTCGATATTTGGTTTTCATTGCAGCCAGTGCCGAAAAGCCCGTTTCGCATAAATAAGACGTTACAAGCGGTGGAAGCACTTGCATTGCTTTTCAATACAAAGATTCATACTCTCCACTGAGATTCATCCAAAATTTAATTATAATTTCAGTTTGAAAGTTTTAGTGAGCTATCGCAAGACAATTCTATCAATTTTTCCTTTTTCGGTGGTTGTCAACTCAAATTTGTCTATATATAGATATTATGGTTTATTCGTTTATTTATAGATATTATGGTATGAACATTGATTTTCTATTAAAAAGTTTGGCGCCTCCCCTGGGAGTCGTGCCTCCCAGGTTGGAAATCACGGCCTTAAGTGGATAAGGGAATCTCAACCTCAATTTTTTAAAAAAATTTTTATAATTTACTTTTTATACCACATGAGTATAATTAGTATCCTTCTTTCTACATTGAAGTCACTTTGAATTCGCAAATAAGTATTTTGTGGATGGAAAAGTCTTCTATCTAAAAAAATTCTTCAAAAATGCGAGAATTTTTCAAACTTCCCCATTCCTTTTCTTCTGATTGCTTCGAAATTTCTCAGAATTGTTAATTGAAGTATTTGTCATAAAACTGTGCATAGTTCTTTGAAATCACAAAAAATTTTCAAATTTATAGACCGTGAAATAAAGTAAAAATATAAAAAATAACAGGCAGAGTTTAAAAAAATGTTCAAGACTTTAGATTCATACTAAAAAAAATCAATGCACGGTTATGTTTAGATATATATGATAACTTTATATTAAAAAATTTAAGTAAAAATATAAAAAACTAGTTGATACCCGTCAAAACATGACGGCTAGATAGCAAATAAATGTATACTGATACACAAATCATACTCAGCACATCATTCCCAAATGTTGAAAATCGTAATAATGCGCAGAAAAAAAATTAATGTGTTTAAGCGGACTCGTGCTTAGTGAGTATCTAAAGCCAGATTTAAAAATGTCACTGAGCATGCGCAGAAAGCAGTTTTTTTATTGTAAATTATCGCTAATTAAACAGCGCGAAATAAATAATTTCCGTAGGGTTTAATCTTATATTTCACAAACATAATTATCATAAAAATAAGAATGGCAGAGAGAGAGAGCTAGAGAGACTCCTCGGAACAAACGTGTTTATCATTAAAACATGTCACTGAGCATGCGCAGAAACAGTGAGTTTCTAAAGACAAAGTTAAACATGCCTTTGAGCATGCGCAGAAATAAATTTTTAATTGTAAATTATCGCTGATTAATAGAAATTGCTGTTACAAAAACCAAATTTGACAAATCTACAGATTACAATTTTTCGTTTAAGACCAATATGAAGTAAATTGATGCAGTAGTTTTCTCTCACGGACAGCCCAAAATGTCGACTTAGCAACTTAAATATATAGATAACAAGCAGAGGTAAAAAAAATATTCAAGACTTTAGATTCATACTAAAATAATTCAATGCACAGTTATGTTTAGATATATATGATAACTTTATATTTAAAAATTTAAAGTTTTTAAATCATATGGAATGCGCATGGAGCATTATGAAAACTGTTAGCGTTTTTGAATTTTTTTTTTTGAAAAACAGGCATTTTCTGCCAAAAATCCTTATTTTGAATTATCGAGGGTCTTCCATGTAGTATTAAAGAACTTTAATTTTTCTCTTTCTGTACATAGAGTTAAAAATTGGAAGTTAAATAATTCGAGGTTCAAGGTCCCTTGCCCCCTTAATTGAAAAAAAAAAAACAGTTGTTTACTTAATTTGTTCCATTTCACTTTTTTTTTTGTCATGTTGCGTCCGATTCTATCTGAGATTAGAACATTAAAATGTCACTCATGCGCTGTGTGCAACTCGACATAATTTATGGCGGGAAAGTGATCATTATCATCCGAGCTGCAACTGAAAGTTTCCAGATCGGGGTCATCTCCTGTCCACTCTTTTACATCGTTCACTTCGCGTCGGATAAAAGCGAAAGATCGCGTTACGGCGTCTCTCTCTGGCACGCATACTCCCAGAATCTCTCGGGCTGTTTGGCTGCCCTCCATGAGGAAAGAATGAAGAGGTTTCTGAAGTATCTGGAAGCACAGAAAGACGGTAAAAGTGGATCATATGGAACCCCGAAGCGAATTCGAGACCCTCAGTTGCAGCTGGTCAAAACAACATTTATTTTCTACTTATATAGAATCACCACAGTGAACGGGAGGGGAGGTGGGGATGAAAACGTAATAAAAAGGTTGCCCGGTTTTCATTTTATTCGATGTAGGGCAGCAAACGGAACTTAACCTTTTGAAGATATGTGCACCTAGATTGCGAGTGTTTTTCTAACCATTTTTGAGCGACTGACGATATCATATCTTTAGAAAATTTTTAAAATCCTTCTTGTGAAATTAAAAGAAATTCAAATGACTGGAACACACACACAAAAAAAATATTTCTCTTTCTCTTTAGCAGAAAAGGCCTTCAGCTGAAATGCCTCTTGTTTTCACATTATTTTCCGTATTCTATATACTATTCTAGGGTTTCTACATAATCTATATATATATAAAACAGTTTCGTAACTGACTGACTGACTGACTGACTGACTGGAAGATAACGCACAGACCAAACCACTGGATCTAAAGGGCTGACATTTTGAATGGCGATTCTTCTTATAGAGTAGGGGTGCACTAAGAAAGATTTTTGAAAAATTCTTCCTAAATTTTTTAAAATTAAATTTTAAAGCTGTGTGTGTAATTTTTTAAAAGTTTGTATTTAAAATAATAATCTGAGTGTTATAACATTTATATCACGAGAAAGATCATACAAATTCTTTTAAGATGAAATCTTTTTCGAATCTTTACCTACATTTTCTGATTTTTGGTGGATTTTTAAAGATTTATTTATAGAATTTAATTTATTAAATGCTGATCACGTGGTTTCTTTTCTTTTTGTGATACTTTATATTAATTTTGCGTCACGTGCATAACAACGAAATAAATTGACGAAATAAATATTGAAATAGGGTAAAAGATAAAATTTAAGCTAGTCTAATTGAGATGAAAGTTTTTAAAGAATTTAATTCAAATTAGTATGTTTTATGAATATTAAACATACAGATTAATTGCATACATTGACCATTGCATTTAATTTGAATGTACTCCTTAGCGAAGCACGGGTATTCAGCAAGTACTCAATATTTAAATGTATAGAATTAACGAATGTATAGAATTAACGACAGCCGACGCTGGCTTGGGGAAAATATTCTTACTGGGCTTCCAGCTCTAAGTAGGTTCCTGTGTCCCTACAGAGTCCAGGACTCGTCAGGCTCGTGAGCTTGCCTTCCCTCCTTTTACGTTGTCTTGGACATGCTTATACCACCATATCTCACGGCGATACCCCCCCCCCCCCCCCGCCATCAAAGTTGCTATGAGATTTGTTTTGAATTATTTTTTCTTCCACACGAAGAGATAACGCCTTCTATTACTCCCACGATTTCTTTTTGGCTAACTGAAACAGATTATTCTCTTTTCGTTTAAATTATATATTAGAAATGTGTATATCGGGGACAGTCCCTCACTGCTACGATAATAATGCAGGCACTTTGCGTAGAGGTTAGATTGCTTGCTGTTGATAGCTATAGGACGTGTTATCAAATGCCTCAAAATAATGCCCTCATATTTTTTTTGCTATAATTTCCGTACATTATAAACATAGTGGTATAATTTATTCTTAGGGAAGTAGAGTATGCTACAGCAAAGTTTTCAATAGTTTCTCTTGCAGTTCATCGCATGATACAGCAGAGCTCAATTTTTTTCGACCACTACCCACTTTCTTTAAATAAAAAATGACTCGACTCCAACGAAAATTTTTTGGTTGAAGGAAAATTTTAAAAATTTGGAAAATTTGAACAAGAATAGAAAACACAAATAAGCAAATTTTTACAAACTGTTTCAACCCTTAGGTGGGGACATGATTCTTTTCCCGCTTAGTGCGAACATCTGCCTGGAAGGCAGATATAGATGTAATATCTCTTTCCCAGGTATTCCTAACTATAAATTCGGAGGGTATTTGTGGTTTATTACATTTCATGGTAGCCACAATCGTCAAAACATTTGTCCTTAATTCTTCACCAGCTCCTATTGAACAGAACCAATTATCACAGGTTATATTATGGTTCGTTTTGTAGAGGCATTTAGTGAGTCGAACGAGTGATTGGGTAGGGATTTTTAATTTTTGCTCTGATTAATCTAATTTTTTCCTGAACCACAGAAGGCTGACGTCACAAAATCCTTCCACACTGAAGTCAAGGTGTTGACTGAAGCCTATGTAGACTCAAAGTACCCAAGGTCGAAGGGTGTGGGGAGAGGGAGCACAGCATTGAATAAATAAACCATAGCTACCTGAGAGGCAGATGTTCCCACAGAAGTGTTTAACATTCCAGATTTGAAAACCCCGTCACAGACACATAAGTAGATGAAAATGGAAACACTGGTATATATACATCAGAATAATTACAAGATAAAAGAACTTTTTATATACCATGTTTTTAAACTTTCTGTTGAATCATATAAACTTGACAATTCTATGTATTAATAAATGCTTTTATAATTATTTTTGAGGAATTATCCCATCAACTTGAAAGAAAATGAAGTTAATTGGAAGTTAACTTGCGTTTAACTTTTCGTTCCCGTTCCGGTCGATAGATGGCCGCACCATTCTACAAAACAAAATTAACTGACAAAGAATTCAAATCTGCTTAAAGATGGCTAAAAGTACAAAAATAATGCATTTTCATCGTGTTCTGAGCTATTCTAAAAGTGTCAAATGTCTAGCTAGTTGGGAAGTTAGTTAAAAATCGATTGCAAGATTTGTACCGGACAAACACACAAACAAACAAGAAAGCGAGTTAATAAAAACATGGTAAAAAGTATTGTATTTTTCTGATGGAATTTCTATTGTAAGACTGTTTTGACACCTTATTTAACAATGCATGAGCACATATTTTTTAACATATAAAAGAATATAAATAAAAATATCAAAAGCATGTAATTATAGAAAATTTAAAGCATATATTTAAACTTAATAATTCAATACGATAAAAATTGACTTTAGACTATCCGTGATCTTCCAATATCTGAGCGACACCCCTGTGGGTCGTGACCTATAGTTTGTGCACCACTGGTACGACAAATAAAGTACAGTAAAACGTCGTTTTGCTAGACCTTTCAGTCTACCAAAATAAAAGTTACATTCGCTTAGAATTTTGAGGCTGTTTTGCAGAATAAAAGCAGGTGGGTCACTTATTATGCAAGAGAGGGGTATTTAGGAAAATGTGAAAGCACAGGAAAGAGTTTGTATGAATGTATAGAATTTTGAAAGTAATATTTTAAGGAAGGTGAATTTCATATATAGACATAAAACCATACAAGGGCAGTTTAATAAAAATAAGTATAGAAGCGGAAAGAGAGAATAACAATTTTACAGTGAAGGAATCGGTGGTACAAAAGCGGCTCTCCCGTAAAGAAAGTGGTGCGAAAACCGCCGTCAGGTAGAGGGTGTTAAAATCATATTTATGAAAACGGTGGGTTAGAAGGAAGGTGTTGTTGTAAACCAGTAGAAAAGGATTTTGTGGTATTGAGCTCACGCAACATTGAAAACAAATTGAAAAACATTATTATATGGCCAGAAGGAGTATTGTAAAGATTTTAGCTTTGGGAATAAAATGTTAGATGTTGGAGGGAAGATATTGTTAGTTCCGTCCAGTCATTTCAGGGTCAGGTGGACCCTGGTCAGGTGATACGGCGGTGGTAGAAATAAATGCATACAGCAGATAGATCCAATTGGAAATGAGAAAATATAATAAAGAAGAATTCTGGACCACTGGGAATCGAAGTTTGAAAAAAGGCGGTCTGATATTAGATTCAGAAGGAGGGGAAAATGATTTTATTGGGAAATAGAAATGTGGTATAGAAAATTAAAAGTTATAAAAAGTTATGCAGGGCAGAAAAACGACGCAGACGATTACGACTTCTGGTAGTTCAGTTCAGTTCTCTTTTTTAGTAGCTTAATATTGAGATGGAAAAACGCTGCACATCAGCCCAGCGGAAATGGGGTAAGTCTGTCTTTTGATTCACGTTGGAGTGATAGAATTTTAAAGGTTAGGGACCCATGTATTTAAATAAGTTAATTTCATGAAAATGTTTTATTATTCATGGTGGTTAAATGCGTTTCAATATGTATCTATAAAGTGTATCAAATATTTATATGTAAATTTTTAGTGAAAACTTATATACAAATAAATTCCATTCATTTAAGCTTAATTCTTTCTCATTATTTAAAATCCTAGTTGTGTCTCTTTCCTACCGAGTAAATATTATTTGCATGCTGGGTAAAGAACCTCGGTAAATTTATTATGGATAGTTAAGGTTATTGCGGATAAGGAAACTTAATACGATCATGATTAAAACTTTTAAACTAAATCTTCTAAATCCAGTAAACGGCGAGATTAGAGCCGAGAACCACCCTGCAGTTTATCCGGACTAACTGGGACCATAGGCAATCCGGACAATCGGAAATCCGGATAATCCGGGTAATATGGATAATTAGCAAAACAAAATCCTTAACTGAGCAGATTTACCGTTTATTACGATAAAAAACTATGTTTTGTAACAAAATGACATAGTATTGTTTACAAGACCTTAAAAAATATATAAATAATTTTTCTGAGTCAATCCACGTCAACGCCCTGTGACAATCTAGTAAAGCTTTCTTAAACTCAACAAAAAGCATTTTATTTACCATAATTTAGTGTACAATCTATGCAGGGACTATACATTGAATCAAACTAAAAAGTGAATATTTGGCGTGTTTATTGTTACGTTCTTGCTATTGTAGTTAAAAATGATTATGTGAACATTAAATAAAAAAAGTCTACAAATCTGATCCGGATTATCCGAAGATCCGCATCAACGAGAGCCGGATAAACGAGGTTTTACTGTACTATCCAAAATGCACGTTAAACCGGTTTACAGATAGATGCATATATTGAATAGTTAACAGCCTACTTTTTTATTAGATGTGTTAGCTGAAATGCGTGGTAATGACCTTCAAAAAAATTATCTCATTTGGAAACTAAACTCCTCTAATCGGAGGAAGATCTGACACATTTACACATTTGAGACTGTTGACAATGCAAGTCGTCGACGTTTGGCGTTAGACAGCTGTCCTTGACCAGTGAAATTGTTTTTGTATCTTTGTGAGGTCGTTAAACTGAGCTTCAAACACGTTATTTTCGAGAATCGGACACTAGTCTGCCGTTCATCTCTTAATTGCGAGGACAATGTAACCAAAGCTCATTCGGGATTATAAACAAGGATAGCTTGAGATGTCTCACATGTTGTTTTGATTCCTGCAGTGACTTTCATTCGCATTAGTTTTGCATAGGCTGTTTAGTTCAGCAAAAACGAACACAAGTTAGAATTTTTTCTTTTTCTAGAGGAGGCACTTGTCGTGTAGACATTCGCCTTTATTTCACCGCAGTTTGCTGGCCATTTTATTAAGGGGGCACAATATAGACTAGGCGTCTTCAACCTTTTCATGTTCGCAGGTCACACCAATAAATTCGAAAAGTTCAGCGGGCCACACATCTGTGACATAAGTAGTTTAGCAGAGGAAAAAGTATATTATTTGCAAACGAGCTTCAGTCTTTGAGATGATTGCTTGATTTGCTTTTTATAGCATAATGATGAAGGATTAATTCCTTCAAAACACGTCACTGAAGTTCTATTGTGTGTATTGTGTGTTTGTGTGTGGTGTATCAGTATTTTGTACTTTATATTGCATTAAACAGAATGAATGCAGGAAAACGAGACGCACGGGAGATTCTGGAAAGAAAGAGCCTTGGCCTTTTTGTGTTTATTTCGTCATAAGATTCTGAATACAATTACCAGTTTATTATTTTGATTAGCCTATGTGCCGTGAGCTACATTTCCCCGTACATTCTTGATCTTTTTTTGTGTGTGAGAGAATTTGCCGTTCTAAGTTGTAGTTTTTAAAAATTTACATCAAACCTTCGTTTTGCATGATCAAAATGTTTCGGCGGGTCACGGGTTGAAGACGGACCAACATTAACCCCTTTGAAGGGACGGCACAAACGGAGATATTTCAATGGCGCGAGGCCAGGATTCGATCCGAGCGCACCCTCAGAGACAGCGCGCTGTACCACAGGGTCACCACAAGCCCAAGTTAGAATATAAAAGCATATAGCATTTTATAAAATGAGTTATAACTAAATGTTTGTTTCATTTTTCAAATTCTCAGTCGTGTTTTAAAGATTCCCGTGTGTGGTGTTTCATGTTTAGTTTTCCTTCCGCACCAAAAGTAGATCTATCATATCACAAACAACGTGGGGAATTAATATTTTTTTACAATCTAAAATTTTTAAGTTGCGTTAAAAATTATCTAATTAAACTCGAATATTTATAGAAATAAAATAAATCGAATCGTGTTTCTTGCTAGAGACATGTCAATTTTACTTTATTTTCCGAGTAAATTTCTCATTTTAGTGACTAAGGGGATTAGAATTATAGTAAATTATATATATATATATATGTATATATATATATATATATATATATATATATATATATATATATATATATATATATATATGGAACACCTCTCTCATGGAGGAATAGACTCGAAATTTTAATACACAGAACGTGGGCCGTAATATTTGGAACATATAAGTAGTAACCTTGCAAGACGACTTTGATAACTGAAACTGACTTTGATAACTAGTTCAAGAAAGGACATAGTAACATCTTAATAAAATAAGAGTTTCAGGAATATATTAATTAAATTCTATGCTGGGAGGAATGGAATTCATAATATAATATTTTCTTCAGTAGCCTGGAATATTTGGTAATTGACACGCTCGCTTTGAAGTCCGTAAGTGCGGTTTCGATGTGGCAGACGATCGTTGTGTTTCGATGTGGCAGACGGATGTCCTAGCAGACGATCGTTACATCAGTGCTTAAGCGCTGTAGAAAGCATTGACAAATCGTAAGGAAACGCAAAGCGAATATTCAAAAACGACAAAAAAAAAATGTTCCGAAAAATAAAATAAAAGATAAATATTCGCGCTGCCAAATGCAGGTGCCAATGGAGTAAAAAGTCAACATCTTCGGCACTGACTTCTAAAGAAGGGGGCAGGGAATGTGAGGAAAAAGTATTCTATAATAAGATACGTGGTCAGGAGGATCAAGTGGTCAGTGCGGTGGTATTGAAATTCTGAAATCGAACGTGTAGAAAAACATAAAATCTAAAGTTAAAAACACAGTAATTTTCTACTGAGGTTTAGCATATTTCATATTATTTTCCTTTACTCTATACACTATTCTGGGGTTCCGACGAAGTATTTGATGATAATGAATATGAGCGTCAATGGCCTTTGATGGCTGGAGGAAAATATTCTTGCTGGGCTCCCAGCTGTTACGTAGGCTCCTGTGTTCTCACGAAGTCCTGGAGCCGTGAAGCTCGTGACGTTGCCATCAACAATTTTCTCATTAGATCTCTCACGGATCCTTGCAATGCGGATTATAAAATGTCTCATTTATGCGTTTCATTTGTATTTGAAATTGCTTTAAAAAAGAGTTAAAGCAGTAGACACATTCATAATAAGAAAGTATTTACCTCTGTGTTGAGAATGCTTTGCACTCCTTTGTACCTTTAAATTACTTTTGATGTATAAAAGATAGAATCACGCTAACTTCTGTCTGATATATATATATATATATATATATATATATATATATATATATATATATATATATATATATATATATATATATATATATATTATTTGAACTGATTAATTGAGAAGGAGAATTTTCATAAGAGGCACTATTAATTTACAGTGTCACCCCACCCCACAAAAAGAAAAATTTGTTATTCTTATTAACAACCACCACCACCTGGTATGATATGAGCATACCTTCATTACAAAAAGATAAATTTTCACGTGAAAAGGAATCAGCTAGCTAGTTTAGCCAATATTCCTGCAATACAAAAATGTTTGAATTAAAAGTATGAAAAATAGAAAAATAATTGAAAATTAGACACACCATGAAACATTTCTTTTCAGTGATTCATTTTTTAGTGAGAACATGCTGTGAATGAATCACGCTGTGTTTACATCGTCAAAGAGGAATGATCTCACAGGAGACGCCTCATTAGAATCCAAATAACTCTAAAACTATTGAAGTAACAGATTAAGTGTACGCAGAAAAAAATATCAGCTTTTAAAACTCTTTCTAAATATGTAAAATTTATGTACTTTCATAAAAAAAAATCATCGATTTTTAACTTTTAAAACATGGCGGATTACGTTTTGTACAGTCAATTATGATCGGTTGAGTATGAATTTACAATTGAAATATCTCTAAAACTATTAAAGTAATAGAATAACTGTACGCAGAAAAAACTATCAGTTTTTAAAGCTATTTCCAAATATGTAACATTTATGTACTTCCATGAAAAAATACGTTGATTTCGAAATTTTCAAACATGGTCGAATTTCATAACGGATGCCATACCGAAAATTACGTACCGGAAGGGGTTGCCCCGGAATTGTTCCACCTACCGACCGATAAAGTCTCTCTTATATATATATATATGTGTGTGTGTGTGTGTGTGTGTGTGTGTGTGTGTGTGTCTGTCTTTTTAACGAAATGAAAATGATATTGTATTCCGATGAAATCCACTTTTATAGAGAAACATTGTATGCGTGTAAACTCATGATGGGTTACATTGCAAATAATTGTGTTACAGATAAATTAGAAAATATTAATATTTTAATTCCAGACTAAAGAGGGATTTTTCCTTAACCCATTCTCTGTGCCATCACCGGTTCTTAAATTTTTTTAGTTGTATCCAGTGTTCGTTACAAAAAATCTTAAGTGTGCTCATTATAAAAGAAATACCAGAACAACAAGATGCAAAGTAAAATTTTTAATTCCTTAACAATTTACTGAGGGAATTTTCAATTTGTGAAAATGAAATACGTATATCCGTAATAAAAATGTTTCTAATGGCACAGAGATAGTTAAAATATTCTCTTTTGATCCGGTTTCAGGATTATCTGCTCTACTGAATCGTTATGGTAAGATGAAATGAAAATAAAATCAGTTTTATTGTTTAAAATAAAAAACTATAGTAAAATTTTCATTAGAAATTCGTTTAAAAACGTTAAACTTAAATTAAATCGGAACTGAATGTTAACAATAATTTTAGTGTTATTCTTTCGGCTAATTCTTGAAATAAATTCTTTGATTTTTTTAGGAAGTAAGGTTTGACTTTTCATGTCTTAACATACTCTTATTTATCGTTCTGTTGACACTTACAAATAGACTTTCTATACAAAGGTTAGCCTATTTGTTCCTCTATTTTTAAATACACATCAAAGATCAGAACACATTTAGGAAATATAACTATAAAACTTTTAAAAGCTATACTGCTTGTCCAGATTTTCACACAGTGGAAGGAAAATGTTTCCAACCACGTTTGGCTCTCTTAGGCCGTCTGCACACGGAGCAACTCAAAAGAAACTGATAACTGACTCAAATCACAAACCAGTCCGTGATGAGTCGCAACCTATGTAATTGAATGGAGCCACGCACACGGCGCAACTGGTTACAAACCCGTCGGACGGGTTTACATAGGTTGCGACACATCACGGACTGGTTTGTGATTTGAGTCAGTTATCAGTTTCTTTTGAGTTGCTCCGTGTGCAGACGGCCTTATCATTTTGTCCATTTTCACTTAACATCTATCTATGCTCGCCTACCCCTAAGCTTTCTGATATGGCATTTTTAGAGCATCAGATCTATTCTTTTGCGGCAACCAATTGTATTCCTATTTCACTGAAAAAGGGACATTTCCCTAACAAGACTATGAACCAGGAAATATCTTAGAAACGAAATTTAGAGCCACTGGCAAAATTCTAGGAAAGTTACAAACCACAACTGATCTTCCGGTTTGTAAATATAGGATTCGTGTCAAATATGTTATATTATACGAACCGTATATCATCTATAATGATCACGGCCAATTTACATTGATGACGAAGTAAAGCACTTTACAACTATGAACTTAGTGTTTCATTGTTTAGATGCTACTTTTCCCTCTTTCTATAATTATTCACAGTAGTTTTTTTTTCATCTGAAAACAAAGCTTAATTGAGACTTCGCGTTTCTAGTCTGTAATCAGAAATATATTTCATCCTTTCTTTAACGACGCCAACGTTTAGAATCTATGATCTCCAAACTGCGTTAATAATAAAACTACTTGCAGGTTATTGGCCTCTCATGTTTATGAACATAAAACAATCTAAAACAATCTTATTTAAAAACCTTTCGATAATGATTTACAATTTAAAAGGGTTTCGATTTAGTATTCCCAAATGCTAAAATAATTTCTATTCTTTCATACGTTAGGGAAAATTATGTCTGATATAAATGTCTCTAGGTTAATTAGAATGCTGATAATTAGAAAAAAGTCGAGAAAATATTTCAAGTAACCTCTGAGCATTTGAACTTATTCAAAGCCTTGTAAGTAAATCATTGTTAGTATGGCGGAAGGCGTTTTTAGAAATTCAAAATTCTAACTTCAAAGGAACTGACATGAAATGAACGAAACTCATGAATTTGTAAATGAGACCTTTTTAAAATCAACTTCTTTTAATATCATATAATATGTAATGCAATAAATATTAATATGCAATGATACATGTTTAATAAGATGAATAAATATTTAAATGAATATAAAATCAGTTTATAATAACCAATTATATATAATATTTCATTAAATTAATTGCTTTAATAATTAATGTTTTAATCATTATCACAATAAAACAGGAACACAGTTTCTTAACAGCCACAATAAAAATTGTCGATAATAAGATGCTGTGTGTTCTCCACAAATTTCCAGATGGCTATCATTATAATAATTATTTGATTTTTTCTTATGTAATATTTTACATATTTTATAACGCATTTTTAAATTAAATAAATGTGTAATCATATTGTCGCCTCGATCTCTCTCTGATCGACGACTTTATCAGGAACCAATTCGACACCGCTTAAGCGAATATTCAAAATATTTGTTGTTGTTGCTTATTCCACTTGACCTACAGCGACATCAGATCAAGTCCCGAAGGCTATGGGCGAGAAAGGTGGTGCTCCTGTTTTGACTGGCACAACAAGGCTCGGAGTCCGACTTGGCCAAAGGACCAGCACCGTAATTTCGAACCGAGTCAAGTGACGAAACCAGAACACTTGACCCCGCACCTCAAGAGGTGATTTTTGAGAACTTGGAGGACATTGCAGCCACGACAGATTTTACGTGCACCAGCCGTCAATAGTGTACACGGCAGTGGATTTGTTAGCCACGAGCATCGAACCAGTGACAAAATATTTTATTTGCGCGAATCACAGGCAAAACACAATACTCAAAGAAGACTATTTTCATTGGTTAATATTTGACTCTCTTGTCTAGCACTGACCGAGAGCCAAACCCGTTGGTCTTCGGGCTCACACTCCCCCGAACTTTCTCTTAACTCCCAAACAAACTGAAGCCCGTTGGTTCTCCCCTCACAGAACCTCCCCCGGCGTCGTCCACTTCTCTGATAGAGGGCACCAGGCACGTCACATATAAATGTAAACTAGCTGAAAACCCGCACTTCGCGACGGAGTACTTTCAAATTAAATACAACGGTTGATGTATGCAATTAATGCCAAAACAAAAACAAAAAAATATATTTATAATAAATACTACGATAAATGTATGTAATTGATGTAAATATATATATATATATATATATATATATATATATATATATATTTATAAAAAAGTCGTAAGGGATATTTTTATAGACAAAATAATGTAGAAGAAAATATTCGAATTAAATCTAATTGGACATACTAAAGAATATAGTACAGTTAATATAGTACAGTTTGGGGAACAGTTCTTTTACTGTATTTTAATATTTTTTTGAATAATGTCCAATCGTCTGCCGCATTAGAAAGAAAAAAATTTTTTTTTGTCTATTTCGTTGTTACGCACATTACGATAAATTTATTGAAAGTACCAGAAAGAGAAAGCACGTAATCAGAATTTTTTTTTTCCCAATGCGGGGGCACATGTAATGAAACATTCGCCCTTACTACGCCGCAGTTTTACTGTCCAATTTATTGTGAGGGCACCATATAGGCGGACAGCATTACCCCCTATGAAGGGACGACACGAACGGAGGCATTTTTCGTGGCGCAACGCTGGGATTCGATCTGAGCACCCTCAGCACCGCAAACCAGCGCGCTGTACCACAGGGCCGCCACAAGCCCATGATCAGAATTTAATAAATTAAATTCTAAATTTAATCTTAAAAAATTCACCAAAAATCAGAAAATGGAGGTAAAGATTCGAAAACAGATATAAACAGAGGAATCACTGGCATTTTTCAAAAGACCCTCGTGTGCGTAGATGAGGGTGGGATAGAAAAATTGTATTTAAATTTTTCAAAAATTTCTCACTTTTGTAGTCGTATTGTCATGCAAAACCGCACTTATTCACATGTTGGAATGATGCATAAATATGATTTTGCACGCGCAACACACCTGTGGTGATATAGCAAAATAGATAAATAATCATTCTAAATATTGTTTTAATCCTGTACTTACATTCCGTGAGTTAATAAATATCATTTTACCATTTTTCAGAGGTGGAATCAATTCCTCCTCTGTAGATGGTAAGACGATTTTTATATACCGTAAAATCTTGAGTATAATACTCACTTTTTTCACATTTTAGTCAGAAAAAATGAGTGTGCTTATTATACTCGTGTACAAAAAAAGTAGTTTTAAACATTGAATGAACGACAAGCAATGTATGAGCTGTATTCTAGTGAAAGTGATTAAGACTGATAATATGACAGTATTGTTCGTTTTCTCTCTATTCTAAAAAAGTAACTCCCAATGCCGCTGTCAAAAGCTTGTCACGCTATCTCCTCCGAAACCGCTGGGGGTATGGGGTCGAGAGCGATACCAATGGATGCAGAAAATGAGGGGACCAAAGTAAGACATGTCTTATCTTCGTCGGACTTTTTTATATTTATTTTATGTTTTGTGGGAAAATATTGACTTTTTCATCTTCAGATTACGATAACTCGCCAAAAAATTATCGTAGAATTTTATATTTTTACAATCTAAGGCTACAGATATTTCTCTTTCAAACTAGACCTCATTTATGTAAAAATATTTTAAAACAGACTAATATTTTCATCAAAAAATAAAACATAGTTTTTCAGGAAATATTGTCCCCTATGTGGATGTAATATCGATGCTCCTCGAATTTTTATCTTACAAAGAAAATATTTACATCATCTGGAAGCTAAAAGCTTTCTTATTCATATAAACCTCATTTCAAGTCTATCTGAAAATTTCGATTTTTAATTGAATTTTAAAGCTCATAATTCAACAGTGATGAAACGCCCTTCGCATTAAGGACGACAACAGTATATGGATGGAAGCTGTTACATTTCCCGAGAATCACCCCTATGTATCTCGCTATTAGCCATAACAGAGGAGGGAGCGTAGCGAGCCTAGGGGCGAAGCCCCTAGTGAATTAAAAATTTCAGTTTTTTTTCTACCGAATTTGACGTTTTTGTTTATTTTTATTACAAATTTCATTTATGTTAATAGATATTTGTGCAATTTTTAAATAAAATATTGAAAAGTTATGGAAGCGTATTATAGTCGAATTTAATTTTTTTCCCCGAAAATTTCGCGCAGAATCAAGCATGCGTATTATACACGCGTGCATATTATAGTCAAGATTTTACGGTATATTAACAAAGTTGAATCATTGCAGTGAATAATAATAATTGCAACTGATTGATGCAAGGATGAAACTTGTCATCCTAGCATCTTAATGTTAAAACTAGAACCAAAATCATACCGTTAAGATTTATTCAGTCAGTGCGATTGTACAATACATTGTGAAATAATTGCGAAATACATTGATTTTTAAGCAATAATTTGTAGAATACTCGCTTATGGAAATTTTTTGGGGAAAGGAGTAACATCCTTTTGTGGGGCTCCGATGGAAAAATATGGAATAAACATAATACGAAAGGAAGTGAATTGCTACTCCGAGAATTATGTTTTTATTAAACTTATTTTATGACTTTTCGAAAAACAAAATTCTGTACCACAATATGTAATAAACATATTTAGTACGGTCTTGCTAACTTTTCTATCATTAGATAAGTTAGACCTTTCAAAAACAAAGACAGTGAAAATCAAGCCATAGAACCACGATAAATACGAATACAAAAATTTTTCGACAGTTCTAAATGCGTTAATTTTCTTTGAATTTTCTGCACAACACGGCATTAATGCCCTGGCAATTAACCGTTAAACCAATAATCCTGTTCAGTCCTAGAAACTTATTTCATACGGAGTATTTTTCAGTAAATTAATACACTTACAATCCGCTCTCGGAGTACCGACCAATGGATTCTCTGTTATGAACATTACAACTACATTTATGTGCTAAATCAGTGATTCTCAACTTTTAACGTAAGATTACGTTACTCCATAACGGTCCTCCGGAAAGCAAAATTTCAGACTCTGAAACCGTCCGTCGTGGCGAGTTATAATTTTGGTAGCGCGCTAAGCCCAGCCTGTATCGCTTGGGCAAGCAGTAAACAGTTATACAGAAAAGTACCAAAATGCGTCAAAATTTTGACATCCATATATATATATATATATATATATATATATATATATATATATATATATATATATATATATATATATATATATATACAAAAGAGGTAAGCAACGATAAGTAATCTTACGTTAATAACCCGCGGTAGTTTTGTTAGAAGAGAGTACCTGAAAATTTATTTTTTTTATGTCTAGTCCCATCCACCCCCGCCTAAACAACATAACCCTAGTAAAATATATCCTACATATATTTATTTTTTTGCTAACTATCCGCCATCCTGAATATTTCGACCCCTCTAGGTTGTGAACCTAGTTAAAAGCAAGTAATCTAAAATTTTCAGGAAAATAGTTGAGACCATCCGATTAAAAATGACCATTTATCAGCTAGCACAAGAACATTTAATCAAAGTTCATAAAAGTGTATGATAATGAGAGCACGATTTGACCCTTTGAAGTATTCCAGATTGTGTCCTTACGATCGCAGCTAATGCACTTTAGCATAGACCACCATTGGCGGAGAGGTATGTAGTTCAGTCCGAAAAAAAAATGAATATTTCCTGAATATGATGAACATTTCGTGATGAATATTTCATGAAAGTTTCAATTCCCGTGATACGATGCTTCTTATATTTGACCTAATTTTTATCAAAACACGAATTAATTTTCATTAGACGCATGCCACATCATACCTGAAAGTGATGTTTTTGTAACATATTTCCAGGGGGTTTTACAGTAGTTTTTTTCCCCGCTTATTTGTCTATGTGAACGATAGCTACCTATTTCATGGAGCAGATCTCCCCGCTGGTGTGTACTATCCAGTCTTAAATCTAGTGAGCATAAAATAAAAATTTACAGTCTTTCACTCACCTTATACTTCGAATCATACAGAAAATGCTAGACACGTAAAGATAACACAGCTCGCTACTCTCTCTGCACTGCAAAATTCAAAAGCATTTTACAAGAAAATCAAAACCTGTCAATGCGCAGGAAGTGCAACAAAAAGTCCTAAATAATAAAATTCCCGATCAGCTATTCATACTACTATGACGAACTACGGGTAAAAATAAGATCTTGGAAATAATTTATCCCCATTAAATTGTCAAAGAGGAATGTTAGACGCTCGTATTAGTCATAGAGCTGAGTGAGAAAGTAAATTTGTTTTCATCTATCGAGCACCAAACGGGTGTGTAGAATAGACCTAGTTACTCAGAAGGCAACTCAAAATCATTTTAATCACTTCTCTAGCGACATTATAATGGGAGATTGGCACAAGAGAAACTGACGAGCGGGAGAGTGAATGATTAGCGCCGGGAGTTAGCGGTGTGGATAGACGAGGAGCACGTTAGTTAGTGACAAGGAAACGACGCCAGGGAAAGTAGGCTACGTATATAAGGCATGGGTTCTTGAACTTGGGCTTGGAGATCTAATTTCGGAATACGTCCAAATAGGAAAGCATTCTGCATCTTCAAGAGCATTCTTCTCTGACGGTCACTAACGTCTGTCCCTGGTAAATATACTTTTATAGTAAGTTTTATAGTAAGCTTCCTTTCATTTTTAATTCCCCTTTATTTCAATTGAGTTTTAATAAAAAATGTGGTATAAAGTTTCTCTAAGTTCTCGAAATCTTTTATTGATTGAATATTCAAATAAATTGCCCGTCAATGAAGCTAGTTATGTAACACATAGAGTTATACAGTAATCCCCCCTCCAACGCGGTTTCCATATAACGCGGAGCAAAATTTACGACGGCCTTCCTATAATGTGGTAAGCGCATAACGTTATTTCTCTATATAACAAGTCAATTAGCTTAAGCAGTCTCCCTATAGTGGGAAATTTTCTATTATACTTTTACGATTGAAATTAATTGGGAATTCCCCTTTTTTATTCATGTACGTAAATCACCATACGTTAAGCACACCGAAGAACGAATCAGTGAGATTTATTTGTACATATGGTCTTTTCTGAGTTTCACTTAAGGGGTGTCATCACCTTTACACAAGTTGAAAATACATAAATTTTGCTGTTTGTTCGAACTTCTATAATTTTTTTTCGTTATTGTCAATTATATATGAAATTTTCAGTATTAGTTCTCTAAACTTTGTATATTATGTTCCTTGATTAATTTTATTACAAGTAATTAAGACTTTTATTTATGGAGTAAGAAGTGAGTGTATTTTCTGAAAATTTCAAATTTATGCTGATACACTGCGCGCAGACTTAACAACAACACTTACTAAGTTTCAATAATAATTTTTGCATTTTTGTGATGTTAAAACATTAAGCATTTTTCTACCCCTATTTAATTTTTAAAACACCCAAAACTATTTACTCCAGCACAATCAGATTTTTAAAAAACTGAAAAAGCCCATTAAAACTACAAATTAAATGATATGAATTCGTAGTAAAATAATTTTTTACGACAAAAAATCATTTGCATATTTTTGGTATCATCATTATACATCGATCCTGAAAATTTGAAAGCAATATCTGCAGATGTTTCCTTTATTCAGTGCGAGCAAGCATGAAAAGGATCATTACGAGAAAAAGGCTTTTAAAGTTCCCACAGTGGTAATATTTCCATTGGAACTGCTTTCTTCATGTCATACTTTTTAATGTTAAAGTTGGAATATTTTAACGCGATTAAAATGATTCAGAAATGTTCATATATTCTAAAAATGCAAAAAAGTAAAATTCGTTTTTTTGAAGGTTTAAAGGCGATGACTCCTCTTAACGCATCTTTCATATAAAGTAGTACGAATCAATCTGATTTACACTAATTCTGAGTTTTGTTATAGAGTGGTTTCCTTATACCGCGGTATGAATTAATCGCATTATGGGAGAGTTGACTGTATAATAATATGATAAATACTCTAGTTAAGCTATAATAGCGACTGCTAATTCTTTGCTTAATATCCCTATTTGACAAATGACTTTCCTTCAAAAGTGTATTTCAAAATCTACATTAATATTTTTAAAACTAACTGCTGTTGAATGAGGCATGCACCCTAAAATTATCAAATATTTATAACATTAAAAAGTAGAGAAATTTGGCTAAAAAATAAAGTGGTCTAAAGAGGTACTAAAATTCTTAAAACTTGTTGTATTCAGGTGAAGGATTAACTCCCTTTAAAAATATATTTTTAATATTGAAAATTAGGGAAGCTGGGTGAACAAGAACGCTTCAGAGCAAGTGTCAGTATGAATAATTTCAAAATTTGCTACAATTTGTCTAGTGAACAGTATAAAAAGTCGAATAATATCGTCAAAAACTATGTATCTGGCCTAGTTAAAAGTGCTGAATAACGAAGCCTAAGAATGCAATGAGTAACCATACGGAAAGTTCTATTGCATACCATACTACAAGGCTATCAATAATTTCAATGAAAATATAGATTGATTTTTTGAAACCTGGTAATTTTACGAATTTTATAAACCCAGAGTTCTCTTCCCTGTGGTTTAATATATTTGTTCCTGTTAAGTAATTAGAAGCTAACAGAATCAAATTTTTGTTTGAGAAAACTGGTGCACTACGAAAAGAGATACAGTGAAACTTCTGTAAGGTGGCCAGTCATAGACCCGAAAAAAGTGGCCGTTTTGAGAGGTGGCCGTCGAAATGAGTTTTCTTCTATAACATTGGCTCTATGGAATATTTAATCGGTTCTGAACAAAATATGGCCGTTTGAGAGGTGGCCGTCGAATAGGTGTGGCTCTCTAGAGAAGTTCGACTGTACTTTAATTGTTATTAACATACTCTTTTGATTCATTCTTTATTTTAAAGGGGTCCAGGACACATTTTTAAAAAAAAATTTGTTTATTGAGTTAAAATTTTGAATTTTTTTGTGATGGTTAACCATATAATTTGTAAACAAAATCACTTCATAAAACTTCTCAAAATGTTTTTAAAAGATTTTAAAATTTAAAAATTTTAAAAAAAGTGGGGTAATTTAAAATTGTTATAACTCGAAATATTATTTGTCGAGTTTCAAGTCTTTTTCCTTTAATTAAACAGAAATATATAAGTTTTAATTTTGAATCAGCATTTTTTAAAATATTAATTTTTAAAAAAATTAAAAATATTTATATTAAAAATTACAAAGAAAATGATGTAACATATTTTTAAAAAATCCTATTTTCAAAAGTAAATATTTTTTTCAAATTTGCTGAATCAAAATTAAAGTAATATAGTTGAAAAAGATGTGTTTCAAGTTTGAACCATTTATCTTTAATGGTTCTTGACTTATAACAATTTAAAAACGAGAAATGGGGGAAAAACCCATCATGCAGTAAAACGCATTTACAGGTTTAAACAACGCTTGGCTACTATTAGAATGTTGAAAAAAAAATTTCTCCTGTTCTAATTAAGATAGAAACATGATTTAAACGTCATTTTAAGCGTAAAAGAACACAAAATATTTTAATGCAGTAAAAGTTTTCCCTAAAATTCGAACAAATTTGTGTCCAGGACCCCCTTAATTCTACAAAATAATATGAATAAATGACATCACTAACTAATATAATTAAAGGATTTTTGGTCAACGCATACTCGTACATACCTAACGAATTTAATGGATATCCAAAGTATTGAAATTTATAGCTCAGAAGCATAAGTTCCCATCAGGAGAGTTAGAAAACGTTCTAATATCTGCAGTGAATGTTTTTTTTTATCTATTCCTTTAACAGACTGCAACAATAACACAAAATTTTAAATCCCAGTTTTGTGTTTTAAGATATGTAATAATTATTGCTTAACGGTAAAATTTTAAACTTTGTTAAAATTTCTGTGTTCAGGAAAATTTTTACTTGTCAGAGGCTCTGCATTTACCATATCTTATTATCAGTACTGACAACTAGTGTGTAATTTGTGATTTGACCTTTATGAAATTTGAAAAAAATATTGGTTAATCTAGAAGATTCTAGAAACGAATTCAATTATCTTTCTAACCAAAGGATACTTCTTAAATCCTCAATATTCAGTGGGTTAGAACATAAGTAAAATTACTGGATTGGAATTTAATTTTCAGTTTATGAAAGAGATATCTTAAACTATTCTAGATGATTGGTTTCAAGTGTCTCATAAAAGTATACTTAGATTGTGTTTCAGGCACATAAATTTTTCTTAGAAATTTTAAATCATAACGCTGACTTGAGGTATCGAAATTTAAAAAAGTTTTTTTCACTTTAATCTCTAACGAAGTCTTAACTGTTTATGTTGTTATTGAAGAACTTGCACTAGAATTGTACAACAAAACACATTAATATAGGATTTATAAGAGTTTAAGTTATTCATATAAATATGCCACTCTCGAAACTTCTTGCATGCCCGGATAAGATCATTTTTACCATGTTTTATTAACTCGCTTTCTTGTTTGTGTGTGTGTTTGTCCAGTACAAATCTTGCAATCGATTTTTAACTAACTTCCCGACTAGCTCGACATTTGAAACTTTTAGAATAGCTCAGAACACGATGACAATGCATTTTTAAAATACTTTTAGCCATCTTTGAGCAGCATTGAATTCTTTTTCAGTTAATTATGTTTTGCAGAATGGTGCAGCCATCTGTCGGCCGGGACGGGAACGAAAAGTTAAACGCAAGTTAACTTCCAATTAAATTCATTTTCTTTCAAGTTGATGGGATAATTCCTCAAAAAAAAGTTATAAAAGTATTTATTAATACATAGAACTGTCAAGTTTATATGATTCAACAGAAAATTTAAAAACATGGTATATAAAAATTTCTCTTTTTATCTTGTAATTATTTTTGTATTACAAACATGGATAAGTAATTTCCGAGAAATGGTCCATCACATTTATAATTTCATCTCGGAAAGGATATGAAGTTAATTGCTTGGTCGGGTTTTATATATAGCTGGAATAATCAAAATATTCTTCAAAGTGGATACATTTACGTTTATATGGATGTAGAGGCTGCTACAGTTACACCTGGATGTATCACAATTTAGGCAGGGGTTCCAGCGCATCCAACGCGTGTAGCAAGAGTCCTTTAGACCCACCTCCCCTGTGTCCACTGCTATGCACTTTCGTACTTTTCACTGGTTTTGCACTTGAACTAATTTTGCATTGGGGGGGGGGGGAGCTTCTGTGATAGAGTTGAAAATTTCAGTAAAGGATGGGGTTAGTTTGTTGTATGTTGAATAGTGCAAATGCAACATCCATAGAAGAGGGGTGTCATTGCCTCAAGAGAGGTTGGACTTCTATCTGATCCGCGAATTTTGAACCGAGTCAAGTGACGAGACCGGACCCCCGGACTGCCACCGGACCGCCCTCGCCGACCGGACCACCGCACACTAGAATGGGGTTAGTCATTTCAAGGCGTAAAAAAATTATATTAAGTCTATTGTCTGAGAATATAATTAATACAAATATTTGTCATTGAAAACTTACACAATTTTGTTAATCCTGAACTGTATTGTGTACAGAATTGTAATACTGACGAGCATAATCTTTCATGAAGACGAATAAAATTATTACATATATAAATAGACTAGCTGAAAACACGCACTTCGCTATGGAGTACATTCAAATTAAATACAATGGTCAATGTATGCAATTAATGCCAAAAAAAATAAATATATTTATTTATAATAAATACGACGATCAATGTATACAATTGATGTAATATATATATATATATATATATATATATATATATATATATATATATATATATATATATATATATATACAGTCGAACCTCCATATATCGAAGTAGCAAAGTGCCGGAAAAAAATTCGATATATAGAAATTTCGATATATAGAATTGATCTTAATTTTATCATAATTCTCCTAAAACATTAAAATTAAAGCTAATTTTCGTATACGAAACTCCATTTCCAATTTATATGTGAATCACATTAAATGAAAGTTAATAACTAAAAAAATTATCTTAGTTTTATCATAATTCTCCTAAAACTCATAATGGAGTTTCGTATATGAACCTCCATTTCCAATTTATATGCGAATCACATTAAATGAAAGTTAATAACAAAAAAAATGAATTAATATGAAAGATTTATTGAGTACTACATACCCTTTAAAAAACAATAATCCAGACAGTGGTTACAATGATCACAGTTACATTCTTTAAAAAAAACTACGAATATCTTGCTGAACAGCCAGTTTTGCAGAAAATTCATCAAGGAAATGTTCGCATTTATTCAGTCCACTAAAAACATCATCAGGGACATTTTCCGCGAATTGAAGTCTACGACGTATTGTTTCAAACGCAAAAAATTGGGAGATTTTATTCTAAACTAGAATGAAATCTCCCAATATGTCTTGAAAAAAAATTTCGATATATAGAGATTTTTTCGATATACCTAAACAGTTTTTCTATGTAATGAACATGGAGATTCGCTAAGAGTTCGATATATAGAAAATTTCGATATAGGGAAGTTCGATATATGGAGGTTCGACTGTGTATATATATATATATATATATATATATATATATATATATATATATATAAATCAAATAGGATATATTAAAGAATATAATACAGTTACTATAGTACAGTTTGAGGAACATATCTTTTACTGTATTTTAATATTTTTTTGGATAATGTCCAATCGTCTGCCGCATTAGAAAGAAAAATTTTTTTTTGTCTATTTCGTTATTATCACTTGACGAGAAATTTATTTAAAGTAGCAGAAAAAGAAATCACGTGATCAGCATTTAATAAATTAAATTCTAAAAATAAATCTTTGAAAATTCACCAAAAATCAGAAAATGGAGGTAAAGATTCGAAAAAGATTTCATTTTAAAGGACTTTTTATGATCTTTTTCGTGATATAAATTTTATAACCCTCAAATTATTATTTTAAATGCAAACTTTAAAAAAGTCATTAAAACAGTTTAAAAATTTAATATAAAAAAAATCTAAGAAGGATTTTTCAAAAATCTTTCTTAGTGCACCCCTACACCATAAGAAGAATCGCCATGCAAAATTTCAGCCCTTTAGGTCCAGCGGTTTGGTCTGTGCGTTTTATGTCAGTGAGTCAGTCAGTTACGGAACTGTTTTATATATATAGATCATTTATACGTATATATAGAAGTTTGGGACTGAAATCAACTAATGAAGGTAAATTAAAATATTTCGGAAATTAGTTTACCTAATTTTGTGTTCGATATTTCAATTTAAATATTTTTCTTCTTAAGCAGGGAAATGGTGCTGTTGTGCCTTAATATGAAATTAATTATATTAAAGTTCCCATCCTTAAGATTTTTTTTGCTTTAATGAATGAAAATATAGTATTTTCCTTAGTTTCGATTTTAGTTCATTATATATGTTCTAGTTTATTAGCGATTGCTATTGAAATGACAACAAACAACATTGTAAAGTTTCAAGCAGTTTCGTTCGTTATTTTTTAACTATGTGGTTCAAACAAGGCTGCCTGGTCAATATACAGGGTGTCCATAATTAAAGTCCCACTTTCAAAAGGCTGCAAAAAAAGTACCACTGGTCAGAATGACTTCAAATTTGAATTGAATATATTGGAAGAAGGGGGAAACGATTTGGCATAATAAAAAACAGTTTCAAAACGTTACAGCGCCATCTATTTATACTTTTTGGAACTATTTTTTATTATGCCAAATCGTTTCCCCATTTTTCCAGTATATTCAGTTCAAATTTGAAGTCATTCTGACCAGTGGTTCATTTTTTTGCAGCCTTTTGAAAGTGGGACTTTAATTATGGACACCCTGTAGTTTAACTTTATTAGGAAGTATACTTTGGTCCAGAAATATCATTAAATTTAAGAACTGACATTTTCCAATGAACTTCCAAGTTTTTCTAGTCTTCATACAAAGTACGGTTTACATAAGTATTAAACCATAGCTAATGAGTCCCTCATATATACTCTATGTGGTCTTGCAGTTATTTGTATAACTTTGGATAAATGAAAAAAATCGTCTATCTTTGCATACGTATTATTTCATAGTGCAGTATCCCTCTTTTACTTACCAATGACCAAAGAAAGGAATGTTTTCAGAGTTTCTCAGTTTTTTCCAACTTTTTAAATCTATCTGTTGTAGGAAAAGGAAAAAATATCCTTTTTGCTGGGAATGTAATCATATTTTTGTTTCAATAAAATATTTTGCGACATGAATATAAATTGTAAAATTTCGTTGCACACGATGTCAGTGCAGGGGTATATGGAATACAAATGTTTTGCAACTGGTCACTTAATTAAGTTTGCTACAAATGGTACTATATACTGTCTTTCATCCCTTTGTTGTAAAATTGAAAACCTATAATATTTCTAAACAATGTCGAAAGTTCTACGCGGGTTTGAAATTAATTGAAAGCGTTCTTTGAGTCGCTTCAGAGAGATTTTATGCCTTTAAATTCTTTTGTTTGTACGAGTAGACAAGAGGTATTAAACAAACTTTATGATAATATTTAACCGAAAGAGCCTCTTGCTCAGAAAACACTTAACTTACTTCATATTATTTAAAAAATCCCGCATAACGCTTAATTTATGACCAACCAGCTACAAGCCTACAATATCATTAGCCACATCCTTTCAATATGTCTGGAATGACGCAAAACCGAAGATTCCTCATAGCATGCTCCAGAGCAAAAACTTAAGAAGAACCTTCTTGCATCTCATTTGCACTCAGTTACATAGTTATCATAAACTTGTGAGGTCTACCTAAAAATCGATTAACAATAACCGATTTCCATTTGCATAAATCCAAAGAAGCTACAAAAAAATTGCTAAATTCAGCATAAACCATTACTATAAATACCGCGTAGCCAGATTGCGGGAGAGACTGATTTGTTTGGAGCTGTTTATGCGAGTTACTTTCAGTGGCTCATAGCTAGATCGTTTCTATGCTTAAGCGAGTTTTTGCCACTCTGGCAAGGGGCTTGGGGTGCCTTGAGTGGATGACAGATCTGTACTGTTTGTCCGGCATCCTCGAGCCCCACAGCAATGAAAAATGCCACCGAACTTGAGAAATTAACCCTCGACTGCGTATTCAGGCATTGCTACGTAGTGACTGGTCTTCAGGTGTATCATGGACGATGGACTGTAATGGTCTGGGGGTCCGAGGTGTCAATCGAAGGTTGCCTCTCTGGCATACTGAATTTGTTGTGTTAGTAATAGTGAATTACCGTGCAGCATCACTGGTCTGACTTTATATATATTGTGAGTACTTCAACTTCATTTCCTTGTATAGTGTTTAGAACATTTGGTACCAGTCTTTACTCAGTATTGTTTTTACACTGCACGTTATATGTGTCAAGGGGATAATAAACTTTGTTATTTATCTATTGCAAAAAGTGTCATTTCTACTTTATTAGAGGGTGACTTCGATATACATATATCCTAGAAAGGGTAGAAGTCAGATATCTCTATAAACTATGAACCTGTTATCAATACTTGTTTTCTTTTTCTTTCTATCAGATTCCGACCATGTATCGTCGTATATTAGTCGTGTCTATCTTCATGATCACTATGGTGTCTTGCAAGAGCCTTCGCCGAGAGGAGCGAGATGTATCGTCTGCAGTACCCCATCAGATGGTACAGATGGCAGCGGAAAACAGGCAACTCGGAGGTGGAATAACCGCCCTAGGGACCCTCGTCTCTCCCTTGCTATTCCTGATGGGCATGGGCTCTTTCATGTCCATGCTTCCCCAGATGTTTCAGAGCGTCATGCGGGGGGTCGGCCCCAATCTGCTCCAGATGTTCAGACCTACTCTTGCCGGTACGGGAGGAGGTTCATCGAGAATGAAGAGGAGTGCTGAGTTCTTGCCTCAGCTAAAAGACGACCTTCTGAATGAGATCGAGAGAAGGCTCAAGTTGGCCATGGTGCAAAACGAAAGTGACACTATCGACTAGAAACCTCCAGGTTTTGAGAGCAGATCTGGCGGGCTTGATCTGTGAAAACTGCGATGCTGATCTTTCCAGTTCCCACATACCATTCAAAAATAACCAAAGAATTTGAATTTACGAGACTTTTACAATGGGCTTTACAATAAAACCTAATAGTTACTTCTAGGCTCTAAAAGATATCTTAATTTGAATTATTTCCGGTATTTTGTAATTACCATTTGCCCTGATAAATAGAATGTTTTTGAAAAAGGTTACAATTGCTGTCAGAGACTGTTTATTAAAGAAGTTTTATTATCTCGTTGATATATATACCTTGAACGTCAATTAAACGTTGTTGTTGAAGTCTATAAATATACATATAACAGTGAATAATGGAATAAGAAAACTAAAGTTGGACCAACAAAAACAATCACTCTCAATATCATTTCTATGTAAAAGTGAAGCGAAAATAAACACGTAAAGAGCTCCTTATCTACTATGATGCCTATTATATCTTAAATTGTTTTCTTTTCAAATTTTATGATTTTCTCGGCTGCAATTCGTGAATCTATTTCCCTCTGCAACTGTAATCTAAATTTTGATATTTATCAGGAGTAAAAGAAATCTAAAATATTTTTAATTACTTGGTTAAAAAATTAAATATTTTCTTATTTTAATACTCTTTTTAGTTTGTTGTCATGGTAAAACAGGATATTTTTGAGTTCCAGCTGAAATTAACACATTTTAGAATTTTATTCACATTTTTATGTTCTCGATGCGATTCTACTGTTCTAATTCGATTTTACGATATTTAAATTTACAAGCCCATTCCTTGAGATAGTGCTCTGTTCACAATATCAAGTCATTAAGTAAAGTTAGACCCAAAAATAATTACACTGTTTCCATGACGATGTACACAATATACAATGTTTGCAATGCACATTGATGCTAACGCTCTTTAAAATAACAGTTCTGACTTTTTTAATGTATAACATGAATTTCTTTCAAATGGAATTTAAAATTAGGAGTACTAAATTTTGAAATTATCTAAGGAATTCTCCTAATGATATACATTTTTCATACCTTGAAAATTCTTCATGTACTTCACCCTATTTCTAAAAATAATTTTTACAAAGCACAGGAAACTGTGGGCAGATTAATGTTATTCTACGCATTTTAAAGTCAAAATGAATTGTGAATTCTTGAGTCACTTTTCATTAAAATAGACTGTTTAATATATTTTTCAGCCTAAAAATACTTGAACTGACTTTTTTCTGCTTGATTTCAGTACTAAAGAATTTTGCGGGGTTTAAGTAAAAGGCATTTTAGCATTTTTTAAAATTTAATTTTATTAAGATGGAGCATTTCATAATTATGCATTACGAAAAAAATACGCAGGAATTTTAGATGAGGAAAATGAATTTTAAAAAAAACCTTTTGGGAAAATTGAATTGTTATAATTTCATTAAAAACTTTTGCATTATGAAATATTTCTTATAGTAGTATTCTTTGAATATTTTTTTACTATAAATATATATTTATACAAACGTCCTCAGCGATAAAACATATTTTGCTTTCAGATACTTTTCCTATGAATTAAGTATTTTTTATATTCTTTTTAACTAACATTTATTTTTTGATATGTGGACATTTTCTGTATTACGTTAATTCATTTTGTGAGCCTAGATTCTAAAATTATTTAATTTTTAACATCTGTGAAGATCATTTATGTAAATATGAAATAAACTATTTTAAATATTGATGTGTTTTTGATTTTTTAAATTTATTATTCACGTTTTCGTGAAAGCGAAAATACTCCACATCTATTATTTTAAAAATAAATTGAAAAAAATTTGCTCTGTAGTAACGAGCATTGTGTATCGATTAAAATTTACAATACATCACAAAACTCCTACTAAGTTCTCAATAAAATATAAATTACAGACTTCCCTTATCCATATAATTAAATAAAGGGAACTGTCAATGGGTTAAAGTAATTGTTTTCTATTACAGATGGTGGCAATAAGATTTGCATGCCTGAAGTTTTAATCATCCGTAACCAAAAAAACCAGTTTTCTAGATTATCCGTGCATCACTAAGGATAAGTCAAAAGTATAAAAAAAAGACTATCCAAATAATTTCTCTTTGTCACGTTTGTGGAGAAATTGAATCGATAATTTCTTATGAAAAAGGAAAATCTGCAAAAGTTTGATAGTTATTTTAATTAATTTATTTTAAATTGTTTGTGCATTTCATTCCGATTTAATTAGAAAGGAAAAAGAGACGATTAACTGAAAAATATTGTCAAAAGTTCGGAACATTCGTGGTGCAACTAATAAAGTATTATTCATTGTAGAAATGTATTTACATCATCTGAAGAAGTTTTGATGAATGTCTAAATCGCTTTGCACCAGCTTAGGCGTTCCGGGTTTTACCCCCACCGGTGGTTGCAGACGATTTTAACGAATGTCTGAGAATGGAAAAGGGAATTACGTCTGAAGACTTCAGGGTTGTGACCCTAATCTCATACCGTGAGGGACTGATTGCATCAAAATGTTTAATTCAGAAGAAATAAAGGCCATGAAAGAGTAAGAGAAAACTTTAAATCCTTGATTTTGCTTCATTTAAGCCTATAATTATATTAACATAGGAGTAGCCGATCCGTTCGTGACGACACAGAGAGCGTAGCTTGTCAATTCAACAAAAGGGTAAAATACCTGTTAAACCTTTTAGTGTCCGTCTGCCTGGCAACGTATGCGAAAATCGTTGAGAACAATTTTCAAGGCTCGTCAAAACAACTTTTCAAGGATAAACGTTGACTTCAAAGTTTTTGATTTGGATTTTTTTTTTATTGAAAAATTTCGTTTGGGAAAATCTGTAAGCCACATCTTTTAAGAGTGCTTGCCAATAACAGAAGAAACATTACTTAAATAAATTAACTTAAAGGTTGTATAAAAAGTAAATGTGCGTGATAAAAATCAATTACTTGGGTTATTAATCTTAAATAAATAAACGAAAATTATGACCATAATATTTTCAAATGATGTTATGTAAGAAATAGATAATCGCCAAATTATCAAAGTCGGTCCAAATCGTGAAGTAGATTTTCTACAAAACATGAAATTACACAGTCAACACACTTTGTGAAATGGTACTGATCACGCACTTTTTAGATACGTTTAAGCAATTCAAAAAACAAAAGAGAGAGATCTGAAACTATATGAAGTATTATCGCTTAAAATTTGCTTAATTTTTTGCACTTAATATTGCACTCTCGATGTCTGATCTAAACTATGCATACTTTTGTTTTCTCTCGTCAGTAATACACATGTAGGCTTTGGAAAACCCCTGTATTTTAATCATTGCAAGAACTGGTAAATTTGGTGGGAGTATATTTTGTCTGCCTTAACACTTTTTTTCTTTAATATTACTATTTTTTTTATAGCTAGAGGGAATAAAATGTAGCTGTTTGATGAACGTCAACTATTTTTTTTCTAAAATTGTGACACGAAGTATTTTGTGATTAAAAATCCGCCTCAGCATGACCTTATATATCAGCCTAAATAAAAAAGAATTTGACCCGGCGTGACTTTAAAAAATGTTCCATTTTCTTATCTAAATACCTTATAATGTAATTTTAAATTCCGTTCATTGCTTTTTAGCGAGAATACAGGTCAGGGAAAAGTATTGATCAGTACGAATATTTCGCGACTTCTCTTGCAATGATGTCTGTAATGAGTAACCAGCATTCACCCACATCGATAAAGGAATGCATTATCACTGGACAAAAATGTCTTTCTGTATGTAAACGATGTTATTGCTGTCGTGTGTAGGAATAGTGCAGAAGAAAAAGTCTTAAATTGGACCAAAAGCCTGGAGAGCAGCAGCAAAACGATATTTTAACAGACGATATTCAATAAATTAACGTACCTCCTATGTAAACGATATTTTAATAAATTAACGTGCCTGAAAACGGAAGCCATTTATTTTTTAAGGCACAATGTATCCTTAACTTTTTGATTTGCCTTGAACTCTTTTACCCTTATTGTCATTTAGCCTGTAAAAAAGTAGATATTACTAGCTTCAAATGGACTGCCTTTGGGAAATATAACCTTACTAGCTGAATATCCGTGCTTCGCTACGTAATACATTCAAATTAAATACAACGGTCAATGTATGCAATTAATGCCAATATATATATATATATATATATATATATATATATATATATATATATATATATATATATATATATATATATATATATATATATATATATATATTTGTAAAAAAATCGTAACGGACATTTTTATAGACAAAATAATGTAGAAGAAAATATTCAAATTAACTCTAATAGAACATACTAAAGAATATATTACAGTTAATATAGTACAGTTTGAGGAACATATGTTTTACTGTATTTTAATATTTTTTTGGATAATTTGGATCGTCTGCCACATTAGCAAGAAAAAAATTTTTTTTTTCAATTTATTTCGTTGTTATGCAAGTGACGCAAAATTAGTTTAAAGTATCACAAAAAGAAAAGAAACCACGTGATCAGCATTTAATAAATTAAATTCTAAAAATTAATCTTTAAAAATTCACCAAAAATCAGAAATGAAGGTAAAGGTTCGAAAAAGATTTCATTTTAAAGGAATTTTTATGATCTTTCTCTCGATATAAATTTTATAACCCTCCGATTATTATTTTAATTGCAAACTTTAAAGAATGTTACAAAAACAGCTTAACAATTTAATTCAAAAAAATCCAAGAAGAATTTTTCAAAAATCTTTCTTAGTGCACCCCTACACTATAAGAAGAATCGCCGTGCAAAATTTGAGCCCTTTAGGTCCAGCGGTTTGGTCTGTTCAGCGGTTTGGCGTTATCTGTCAGTCAGTCAGTTACGGAACTGTTTTATATAAATAGATTACGTTGTCTTCTCTATGTATTAACATTTGACTGAGAAGTCGAAACCTGCCATTGCGTCAAAGTCCTCAATTTACTACCGACTTGCGATGACGATCTGAAAATTAGGCCGAAAAATAATTATACTTCATTAAATCGCTACGGTATGGGATGAAAGTTAGACGCGTTTAGTCTCTGATCTGACAGAGAAAGTAAATTTTATTTTCGTCCTCTCAGATGTCTAACAGCATGTATGACACGGTTTAACGGCTCATATCCCCACTCAGCGGGAGGAATGCGAGAATATTTTAACCACACGGGCGCTGACGTTTAAAGGGAAGAAGTGAGGTACTTTGAGAAAGTAATGAGCAAGATAGGGGACTCGGCTCTGAGAGTTTGTGGTGTGGGACAGACAAGGAGTTCGCTAGCTGATGACCCAGAAACGGATCCGGCGAAAGTAGGCTACGTATATAAAGCATGGGTTCTTGAACTTGAGCTTGGAGATCTAAATTCGGAATACTTGCAGGTAGATCAAACACAGGTGAAATCTTCTCTTTCGAACCCAACTTCTGGTGCTAGGTAAGGAAGTTTTTATTTGAAAATATATACGCGCATGTGCTCCCACTTTTTTTAGTTTTCGTTTACTTGTCTTTTTATTGTTGTAAATTGATATGTACAATGTACATTTATATTTGTACAATAATTTGATGATCGGATAACTATATAATGCATTATAATAAAATGAATATAAAATTATTAGATAATGTAAGATTAAAATGCTGTATAAAGTACAACTAAAAATGATTAAATATAATAATTTAATACTACACTAAATATACAAGGAGCAATTATAAAATGTCTATGAAATAACATGTGCTATAAAATTATAATGTGAGTATAAAATTATAATATATTATAAAGCACCATCATAAAAAATATAAAACATTATTACATAATGTACAATAATGAATTGATTATAAAATTATAAATATTATATAATTTAAATTTATAATATGATTTTAAAATAATAATATTACTTAAGGTACAGTTACGAAGTGATTAGAAATGATAATTTAATGTACTGTACACCTAAAAAATAATCATTATAATGCTATATAATTTGCAATTACAATCTTATTTTTCTGTTACTGTATTATATAATGTACAATTATGGATTTTCATTTTTTTAAATTTACGACCCTAAAAAATTAAAGACTGGTTCTAATCCTCGAAATTTTTAATGTTACTGTTCTCCCGAGTTGAATATGTAACAGTTTTTGAGATTCGTTAGAATACCTATAGGCGGGCGATGGCCGAATGGCTTGGTTACTGGCATTCGGTCTACAGCCTTTTGGTTCGAGTCCCACTGTTGTCATGGATGTTTGTAGTCATTCGAAATCGGCTTAGTACTGTAGATCCCTGTCTAATTAACCCTTGGGTAGCTAATATTCACTATAGCGCTCTCAATCAACCAACTTGAATAAACTAAGAATACCGCAAATATTTAATATGTCTAAGGGAACTCACGACCCTTAAGTCGAGGAAATAATGCATATTTTCATACTTTTTGACTCCGTGTAACTATTTCAATTTACTCCCAATTTTTCCAAATTTTATGTATATGATAAATTGATATATTTATTTTAATAAGCAAATTTTCAACTCTCAAAATAATTTTAAATAATTTTTTTAAATGCTTTAGATATAACTTGTTTTTTAAGTATTTTTATTGTATACTGGCTTGCGAGCAGAACTATGAAATTAATTTTACACTTAAATGCATAATTCCTGTTTTATATTTAAAATAAATAATTCAAAATACAATTGAACATAAAACATTCAAGATTAAAATATTTTTAAATTTTTAAAAATTGCTCAAAATTTACTTAAAATTTCCTGAAATTTTTGCATTAATTTATCCCTGAAAAAATAACGAAATTTCCAGTGATTGCAATAATTCTAGTTCAGACGCAATAAAATAACATGATTATGCAGTGATAAAAATTTCATGGAAATATGTTTCATAGTTTTTGAGATATCAGTTGCTGAATGATGCAAAATTATATTTTGAGAAAAATGAGTTTAAAATTTTTCTTACCATAAACTTGATCAGTAATTAAATATTTAGAATATCAATATCTCCGGAACTAAGCGGAATATTTTCATGCGGTTTGCTTTATTTTGTTAAGAAATGATGAGACTTTAACATATATTTAATTAAAAAAAATCGAATGTTTTAAAGATTTAAGGGTAGTGAGACCCCTTAAAAGATATATCGATCTGAATAATGAATGATTGTCAAAATCTCAATGATAGTAAAACCTGTGTGTGGCGCAAGTGCCCATTAAACATATTCTTTTATTATTAACTAAATACTTCCTAAGATTACCAAAAGGGTAAACGTGTTAGCTTTTAAAAGGGGGGGGAAGAAGAATTTTCTGCTATAAAAGAAAGTATTATTTTCTTTATCATTCTACAGAGATGAGACATAGATTTATTAAGAAAGAAAAGCTACCTAAAATTCCTCCTTTCAGAAACTGGTGGTACGAGGTAACGTAATATTTCAAAATTTAGAAAACACTGCTCTTATGATTCTTTAATGTTTTTCCTTCACCAATAACTTTAAAATTATACGGATAATTAATATAAATAATAATTACAAGATAAAAAGAACTTTTTATATACCAGGTTTTTTAATTTTCTGTTGAATCATATAAACTTGACAATTCTATGTATAAATAAATACTTTAAAAAATGTTTTGATGAATTATTATATCAACTTGAAAGAAAATGAAGTTAATTGGAAGTTAACTTGCATTTAAATTTTCGTTCCCGTCCCGGTCGATAGATGGCTGCACCAGTCTACAAAACAAAATTAACTGAAAATGAATTCAATACTGCTTAAAGATGGCTAAAAGTATTAAAATAATGCATTGTCATCATGTTCTGAGCTATTCTAAAATTTTTAAATGTCTAGTTAGTCGGGAAGTTAGTTAAAAATCTATTGCAGGATTTGTACCTGACACACACACAAAAGCAAACAAGAAAGCGAGTTAATAAGAACATGGTAATATTAATATTACCCACACAATTTTTAACTTTCAGACTAGTGAATACGTGTCAATAATGGGCACAATAATATCAATTTTAGTAAAATTTGCTGCTGTAAAGAAGGAATTCTCATCAAAAACGTTTCTTAGCTTGGAAGAAAATGATGAACCTAGATTTCAGAATTCTAACTTTCCAAATTTGAGTTATTTTTATATAAACCTCGATTTCTATGTCATAACTATTGCTCATTCCTACTCACCAATAAATGAGTAACATTTGTAAAACCAAAGAATGTTTTAGACGTCAAAAGCTCTGAGATTTCCAAAAGTTTCGGATGTACATTATCTTAAAGTCTAATAGAAATTATTCTCCTTTTATGTACGAATATACTTGACAGTGTTTAATGCAATTAAAAAGTTGTAAAATATTAGATTAATTTAGGACATGTACAACACTAATTAATGCATTTGTCCTAAATATTTGGTACGCCAAAAACAACATTTTTAATTTTCTTTTTCTTTTATGTTTTAAAAGATCAACATGTTTCTATACATTTTACTACCACGTTTCTATATATATATATATATATATATATATATATATATATATATATATATATATATATATATAGGTTCAGAAATGTTCGTCAGTTTAAAAACTGATGTTTAAACATTAAAAATGTTACAGATTTTGAAAATTTAATCGTTTTTTCCTTTTGGAAAAATCTAAGGATATTGCGTTTTCCGTATCTTAAAATGGGTTCATTTGGCATCATGGGTTCATAAACGCATATTATAAAATTATGCATATTATAATATTTTCGAAGGTACTGTAGTTTATATATATTTAACAGTTTATGTTATATTTAATGTTCGTTTGTTAATTAAATTATCCCTTTTACCGTACCAAAAGAATTACAAAAACATTTCGTATGCTGAAAAAGCTTGCTTGTAATTTTTAAAAGGTTTTGAAACGTGTCTCAAGGTGGTTTATGGTATTCCAAACTTTAACATCTTTACATCAGACAGAAAATTAGTTGTGATGCTTATAATCCCAATGATTATGACTCTACAGTTTTTGGTTCAAAAACGTTTTGTTTATTCCGTACTAATGATTTATTACAAGTTTGAATATACGCCCATCTTACATGAATGACGATTAGGAACCGTTTTGTCCACGTGCCCGGATGAAACAACTCAAAATTTGTAATCAAAAGCGGCCTCTCTCATGTTTCGTTGAAAGTCTTTAAATCAACAAATTAAACTACCAAATCGAGGTATGAAAACATTTCAAAATTAACTTATTTCATTGTTTGAATTTCTCATATCCTGGTTCTTTTGTTGATTTATAAAACTGCTTCACGAGAAAATAGGTCGTATACCAAGTTAAGGTGTTCAGTAAAATGTGGTTTGGGAGATAATTATCTTTTACAAATAAACTGATTCGGGCAGGATATATTTGTAGGTAGGATGTTCATATTATGCAGCAGATCACGTGTTTGTCAAGCCTGGTTTTATAAACTAAATAAGACAAAACACTCTTCTTGTTTGGAAAACAATTAGTGAAACAAAAACGTGCTCCAATTAGTTTGCTAAACTTGATAATAGTTAAACATTAGAAAAATATTTTTTATCGGATAAAAGTATGTTTTCTGAAGAATAAAACCTGGGATAAATATAACTCTTTTTTTTTACACAATTAACATCTATGACGTTGTTTAAAAATTCTTGACTAAATTAAACTTTTGCCGTAGCAAAGTGAGTTTTTATACATAGTGTGATATGAATTAAAATTGAAATCATTATAACATCCAAGTAGCTTTCGAAAGTTATTTTACGAAAACCCGATTCGTGTTTTCCCTTTTATTTTGGTATTGAAACTAATTTATGGTAAAAAGGTAAGTATAATTAGACAAAAAATTTACTTAGGTTCTGACAGTTTTTGTGTTACCTGTGATTGCTTTTCAGTATACTTTAGTTAGTATGTAGGGCACATTTTCACGCCGATAAAGTTTTCATAGAAATTAGCTCATTTATTTTCACCCTGATGTCCCTCTAGAATATAACTAAAATAAGAAATGTATAAGTTATGTGTTATTTCAATAGAAAATAAAAGATAAAAAGATTAAAAGTAAGGGGCACTGCACTTCATAGATACTTATAATGGGATCTTTTTTATTTAAGGGAATTTAGAAATTTTTCCTTTCGAAAATAAAAAATGAATTTTTTTTTAGTTAGAGCTGTAGTTTTATTGAATCTTGCTAATAATAATTGTGTAAAGAGCACTTCTTCAACACCACAATAAAATTTAAAAGTGGTGGCTACATGTTTCGATCTAATCAATAATTCATCATCAGGCCGAGGTGCATTAGTGTCATTGTCGCAATTCCCAATTCCCAAATGCCCTTTTTAATTCTATTGTGATAAAGAAGATACGTTCTTTACGCAATTTAAATTGTAGCTTATACGTGTATGGTGTTAGAGGTCAGCATTTTTTCTAGATTATTTTTTAAAATTAAAATTGGGGCAAAAGTAAAGCAAACATTTTTGTTATTATTATGAGTTTCTTGCTGGTTTTCTTTCTCTGATATTATCTTCCTTCATTCCTGTCTAGATACAGGACACTTCTAAAGTGCGTGTAACAAAGACTCGTCACAAAGAATATGAAAAAAAGATGGCTAGAGAATAAAGGGGGATATATCAAGGTTACGCCCAAATGATATACTATTTCCCGTCAGCAACTTAGAGGAAACAGGGTTACAGGTTTTATACAGAAAATTATGTATTTCTTACATAAAGGAGCAATTTCATGTCACTATGCTTAGTTCATCATAAAATCCATAAACCATTCTTTATATTTCCGTATTTCCATATTTATTTATTCGCATATGTTAACAATTCATGATAATTCACAATTTTCAGTTTCTTCCTCGAGTTAATATTTTATAACTTCCGTTGCTGGGTATCAGAGGATTTTAGGTGAAGGTTAATTAAAATCTATAACTAAAAGATAATGATAACTAGAAGGACAACTAAATTCAAAGGTTTATCTATCGGTGATGGATAAAACTTTGATTTTAGTTATATTGGAGCTGTCAATACCTCCACCCCGGTTGTAAAATTTACAAATATAGCTTTTCAGATCTTCTCGTAAAATTTCTGTGAAATTTCAGACTTAAAAAAGTTTTGTTAAGAAGATGCAATATTTTTTACAAATATGGGAAATTTCTGGTAAGCAAATTCTGATTTTTTAAAAATGTCATTTATGTTAAACAAAATCCATCCAATTTAGATTTAAAAATTGATAAGCGAAACTTTTTAAATTTGGCTGAGAATTACACATACATAAATACAAAAAATGATCATAAAAGCCTTAACTATGTCATAACATATTCATTTATTTATTCTAAGGATGCATTTACTTTAATATGGAGAGTAAAGAAAACAGAGGAAGTTTAAAGCAATCAGATTTATCCTCCAGGAAATCTTATTGTGAAAAAAAGAGTTTTGATAGTTTCATAAGGGAATTTCCTCGTTAACTTCTAATGGTTTTCTATACTTGAGATGTCTTTTTGGAGGTTAACACGGAAACATTAAATTCTTCCTTCCCTTGCGCAAAATTTCGGCCGTTTTTGTTTTCTCGTCAACCCCATTTACCAAAATATCGATCTAGGCGACCTCAGCTCTTGAACCCGGTGGTCAGGTTTATTTATGTCACTCAGGTGCTTTCCCAAATTTTCTTCAAAACCTTAGGTCATCTAAATCGGGTTGAAAAAAAAATTCAGGCCTTGACCCATTTGTATACCTCGTTTTTCTCTCTTATTCTCCACACCTACGTTTAGTATAACAAAAACTCATTATAAGAATGCATTTCAAATTTTAATTAAACGTATTAACATGAAAAGGAAGTCTGCTAAAATATGCTTTAACCCAGAGTTCAAAACAGGAGTGCATAATTTTAAACCCCCTTTTTTTTGTCTGTTAGGGAAGACAAACATACGAATTTGTATCTTTTTCTTCTTTCAAAGTACTAGTATCATGTACTTGTACGAACCCAGTCTTGTACGAAGAATCCACTGCAGTTTTGATTATTTTTCAAAAATATAAAAAAAATCAAAGTATATTTAAAAGGAATTAGTTAATTTTTAAATACTCTCAGAATTGGTAAAACTGGTATCCAGGCAGTATGAAGTACATTCTTTAAAAACGTTACTTAGGGGTCATACGACTGTTAAACCGTCAAAAAAAGAAATTTTTTGAAAAAAATATATATGAAAGATTAACTTTTTCTGAGTATTTTAAGACAATCCGCTTGAAAAAATTCCCATAATTACGGAAGTTATGAATAAAAACGTGTCAGATGTTTAATGTAAACAGATTTAAAGGGCAATACTTCAAACGAATTTATCTCAAAATGTGTTTTTTTCACATAACGCACTTGTTATCTCTAGAACTATTTTGTATTTTTGTTAAAAGCAGAAATTTTGTCTTAAACTCAATTTTTTTTGGAGTATTTATGTGCGTTAGCTTTGATATCACTTTTGTCCAAAGCAAAATGCTTATTATTTATGACTATCTAACAAAAATTATTTTTAACTATCAAAAAAGAAACGGATATATATATTCTCAAATAAAAACATTGTTCTATTAACACAAAAAAATTATGATTTTAAATATTATATATTTCAAGATATAGAATGTCGAATGTGACACAATTTTTATACTTTATCGACTTTTAACAGTCGTATGACCCCTTAAGTTATTGTAGAGGATTTATTCTCAAAAATAATCTTTTATAAATGAAGGCATATTAACTAGGATTAGCAAAGAAAACGCCTATAATCTATCCTCTTTCAATGAATATACAGTGTGACAGTTATTGAGCTATATAAAAAAAAAAAACTTGATAACTTTTGAACCTTCAGAATTTTGCTGTTCGTCTGCACCACATCATAGCCATTGATGGCAAGCATATCGAACATGTCATAAACTAAATCCGATTATCTGTAGTTACTTTTCAAATTTGAATTAAATTTTTGAACTCAGTAGTTTTTTAAAATTTAATTTTTAATTTCACATAGCTCAATAATTCCCACCCTGTATATGCAAAATACCTTATAAATTTTGGGATCTATATCTACATTAAGAAAATTTTGTATTCATCTCTAATTTTCTGATTAAAGTTAAAAGCATTGAAAAGGGGGAATCGAACTATAACTGAATCGAAAATGTATTCTGTTATACTCGTACTAACAGAAATTAGATTTCAAACCCAAATCCTCTAAAATAATACCCCCATTTAAAAACATTTTTCCAGTTTTACAAACGATAGGCTGTCTTTATTTAGTTAACCTACAATTGCTTGAGAAAAATGATCTCTAGACAGGCATATTTTGTCTGAAATTTTACTGTGTCGTTTTATATCTGATAGAAATCGATTGTGAATTTCTTGTCTGACCTTCTTGTCTGACTATTGTTGAATATATTAGTGATTATTATTCAAATTCCCCTACACACTGTAAAAAATTTACCAGTTATTATTTTGAAACAAAAATATATATTTGTAAGAGATTTTGGGGGATTTTCAATCAAATGTTTGCTTAATTTCAGGTATAGAGCAAGATTATTATTTTTTAAAAACAGATAATCTCCTTTCTAAAATGCGCATTAAGGTTACTTGACATATTGGGGAAAATTGGCATATCGAGATATGATTCGATATCCAACGCATAGTTATTAAATGAATTTTGAATTAATTGGTGATATTCCAAATATCACTTGCATGTTACGTAGCCCAAAAAGGGCAAAGGAAAGGGTGGAGCCGTAAAGGAGAACATGCTCATGAGCTCGAGCCAAAAATACCTGAATAGCTTATTGTGGAAGGATATACAAAGATTTTGTCTGGGAAAGAACAAAAGTTTAAATGCTCCAGGGAAGAAAACTTTACAAACTATTTTAAGGTTTAACAACTTTTAATTCTTTAAATATCTTGTTAATGCAGCCGTTCTGAGTTACTTTCGTCTGCAACTCGTGATTAAGTTTCGTTTGGAGTAAGATAGATTGATACGCGCCCGCAAGTAACGTAACCAGAAAACAAAATCGTGGGAAGGAAAGGGGAAAACGGTTCATTTATGGGGAAAAAATTATGATGATATTTACACGACCTGTTTTGGGGGAGTGGGGGGAGCTTAACCCTCTCAGCATATGCACCTGAAGTGTGCATCTGAAGCTTTTCTTTACAATAAATCCATTTAAATCTTTCATTGTTTGCTTAGATTTGGGAAACTGTACCTACTTATGCTACTTTTAAGCTAGTTGGTTTGGAGCGTTACGCGGTCAGCTTTTGCAACATGACGTCTAAACAGATTAGGATTCCGTAGATCTTCAGTCCCAAATTTAAGTTATGTGATATATTCCTTTCTAATGGCATTAATAATGAATGTTGTTAAATTATGCTCGCGTATAAAAGTAGACCTTAAAATTAAGAGTGCTTAGCATTTTGAAAATTTTTATTTTGCAGTAGTTAACTCTTTATAGGACGTTCGATTACTGATGTTTATCTCAATAAAATTAAATTTTCTTTGAAAATATTTAAATTAATAAAAGAAGAGTCTTGAAAGACATACGTAACTAACTTTAAGACTACTTTCAAATACAGAAAACATAATTAAAAATGTAGATTTGCTGGCATGTAGTGATTAGAAAAATATGGGAGGAAATTTCTCCAAACCTTAGCACAGGGATTAAAAATCTACGTTATCAACCGATGTGCCGCCTTAAAGTCGATTACAAACTGCTGCGAGCACTCATGCCCACCACTGTTTTTGAACCCCTAGACTAGATTCTGGAGACTAGTGCCCCAAGCATTTGACCATCTGCATTAGTCTGGTCTTCAGGCAAACTTATTGTAATGCTTCCTTATTAATCTTTTCAGATTCCGACAATGTACAGTCACATAGTATTTGCTGCCATCTTTCTAATGATTAGCACGGTATCCTGCAAGAGCCTTATCCGTGAACAGCGAGACGTGTCTTCGTCCGCACCGCAGGTGGTGCAGATAGCGGCTGAAAACAGGCAGCTCGGGGGCGGCCTCTTCACGTTAGGAACCCTCATCTCACCTTTGCTTTTCATGATGGGCATGGGCTCTTTCGTCTCTATGCTGCCCCAGATGTTTCAGACGGTCATGCAAGGCGTCGGTCCAAACCTGGCTCAGATCTTCAACCCCAATGTTGCCGCCGCAGCTGGTGGAAGCTCGACGAGGTTGAGGAGGAGCGCAGAGGAGTCCCTGCTCAGCGACGACCTTCTGGACGAGATCGAAAGAAGGCTGAACTTGGCAGTGCTGATGAACGAGAGGCCGATGAACTAGCCGTTCGCTTTGTACGTAGATCTGGCGGGCTTGATCTATGAGAACATTAATGGTGTACGTTCCGGTTCCCACATATCTTTAAAAGCCATGTAAACACCCTAGGTAAATTTATATAAGCCTCTAAATAAGGCATTTTTTCTTCTATGATCTTATTTAAGATTCTAATTTTATCTAGCGGTTGTTTTCATCATAAATGCATTGTTCCCTGTATTTTTCATAAAAATTTACAACGAATGCTTTTGGTGGAACAACAGAATTTTTCCCGTTTTATTAATAACAGTTTAATAAAATAAATAGCTTTTACCACTTTTTCATACACGCAAGATGTTGAAGATAGTATTTAAGCTCTAAACCCTTTAAACTTTTCGATTTACAGTTTAAGTTTTTTATGACTGAAGCAAAAGAGTTGAATATCTGAATATATTTGTTTAATGTGTAACCCAGGAAGATAATTCTGCCTTATTGATACATCAATATTGCTCTTTTAGATAATGAAATAGTAGTATATCCTGCCGTTATTAATGAGCTTAAAATGCTATAATTCTTCATTATCTAAGCTTATAAAAATATATAAATTGCGTTAATTAGTAATGATACTTTTAGCCATGAAGTCGACAAAGTTTTAAAAATATCGTAAAAATGCTTTATAAAGGCTTTTAGAGTCTGGTACAAGGAATATGTGGGAACGTTGTCCTTAACAAAATATTACTGAAACATATCTAAATGCAGAATTTGATATGTGAGTTCAGAGTAAGGAAATTTTCTTTAATTACGAGTATTTATAAATCAACTGGACTTGATTTTGTTCAAACAAGGGTTTGAAAAGTATTTTCTACCAATACGTAGGTAATATTATACTAAACATGGAAATTTCATCAGTTTCCGAGTAATGGGATGTATGAAGCTAGTTTTATTTAATAAGTTTAAAATCCCGGATATTTTTAAGCCATAATATCACCAACTTCGCTTCGTATTTTTCTCTGCAGATTGTTTGTTGCAACGACCGTTATGTATGATTTGTACAATACACAATTACATAATTAAATTATTTACACAATTAAACTAGATAAAAATTAGGTTGCTTCTACATCAATATATATGTTTATAGTAATTAAATTAATCTGTAGTGTGGGAAAAAAAATTTAAGTCACTTTACTGCGTCGTTAAATTGCAGTTTATTTCTTTTTCAGTTAATCTCTACCCTCACCAGATAACTAAAATGAAGTTTTTATTTTTTGTTTTTTAATATACTTTTAAGAGAATGAATTTTAACAAGAATAAAAAACAGACTTTTAAAACATACTAAAAAAATTATCACCTAATCTAGGTATCAAGTGAACTAAGACACGCATAAATGTTTTATTGTTAAGTATTTTCGTAATGTTTTTTCACGTAAATGCTCTGAAAAATAATGCCTTAACTGAGCTATTGCAAAGAAGTGCTAAGCCAGTTTGTCTTGGATTCAAAATGACTGTTTAAAATAGTGAAGTTAACTTCAAAATTTGAATAAATTTTATTTTTCCATAAATGTATATATTTTGTAACATTTAACTATGACTGTTGACTTTGTATAGTGTTTTATTTCTGTGCAATACTTTCATAATGTGCAATAAATACCTAATCTTCCCGATATGTCTATAATAGGGGTAGTCTTGTTTACTACTGCAAAAAACTTTCCGGTTATGAAATAACTCTGCGATTAGTAAAAAGTGTATTTGTTTATGTTTGCCTGATAACAGATTTGATTTGAATTATACACTTTAGATATAATTTTCTTGAAAATCCTTCCTGAGTTACATTTTTTGTTTCATTTTTTATGAATGATTCAAATATTTTTGCCATGAAGAAAATTTTTTTCATGTTATAATTCCAATTTCCAAATAGAGTATTGTGATTACTTTTCTTCTTTTGGAACGAAATTGGTTTTGATAGAAAATCGCAGTAATTCAGCATTTACAGAGCTATAAATTCTAAGTCTAATAATTTTATTTCTATACTTTGAATTTGCTGTTATTCATTGTAATGGTCCAATGGCGATATTCATTGCAACGGTAAAAAAGCAGTCAAAATGAGCAAAAATTGTTTATAAAACGAAAAATTACTGATAACCCAGAACAAAAAAATTTGAAGTAATCTCGTTATATAAACAGAGTTCAGTATCACTTAAATGACAAAATCCTACGGAATGTTTTTTTTCTTTATTAAAAGATATTTATATAATATATTTAAGAACTATGTATTATTTAAAAAGAATTCACGGAATTTTAACATAATGAAAATTTATATGAAAAAATAAAACGATTTAAAAAGCATATTATTTTTTTTTTCAAAATTTATTTTTAATTACATTTAAATAAATTTTATGTAATTTAAAAATAATATTAAACACAGCTCAAATTTATAATTTTAAGATGACTTTTGATCATAAATATTTTCAAATAAAAAGTCATCTTTAAAAAAAGATCAGTGCATTTATAGATTACTATTGAACTTAATTACAGTTATTTGTACTGCCTACTTTGCTTTATTCTGTATGTACTTTCATTTTCTATACAACACAAACGTTCATTTGAGTGCCATGAGGATTGTAGAGTTGTACAACTTAGTTTTTATCTGTTTTATGTGCTTATGTAAATATGCGATTAAATATTTTTATTTAAACATCAGCGCCTCTCCTTGTTTTCACACATTTCTGAAGCATCTTTCATTTACTTAATAAACAGAAAGCAATGGTTTGGAAAGAATTGGTCTCTTAGGTATTCCGTTATTTTTTGTTTGCTAAACAGTATTTAAATAAGTTTCCTTTACTATGATCAATTTTCGTGGTGAAAATCTTCCCGTAAACTTAGCACTCAACTATAATTATGTAACTATAAAAAAAATTAGGTTAAAGTGATAAATAACTCCTACCCAAACTTACATTATTTAAATTCTTTTTCGTTAATTGTGTTGAAATTAGATAAAAATTCTGAAATGCAAATTTGTATAGTAGACGTCTGTAGGCGATCTTAAAATAGACTAATTGGTACCCGTTAAAACATGATGGCTGGATAGTAAATAAATGTACTAATACACAAATTATACTCAACACAACATTGCCAAATGTTGAAAATTATAATATTAAGAATAGAGAAATATACTTTAAAAAATTACTATTCAATCCAAAAGAAATATGGTTACTCAACAGCGCGAAATAAACAATTTCCGTCAGGTTTAATACTATATCTTACAAACATCATTAAAAATAAAAATGGAAGAGAGAGAGCTAGAGAGATTCCCCGGAATAAACAAATGAACGTGTTTATGCGGCCTCGTGCTTAGTAAGTATCTAAAGCCAGATTTAAACATGTCATTGATCATGCGCAGAAAGCAATTTTTTAATTGTAAATTATCGCTCATTAATAGAAATTGCGGTTACAAAAACCAAATTTGACACATCTATAGATTAAAATCTTTCGATTAAGACCCAAATGAAGTAAACTGATGCAGTAGTTTTCTCTCACGGACTGCCCAAAGAATAGCTTAGCAACTTAAATATATAGATATCCAAATGGGTAGATTGATACACCACTAAAGATCCCGCTCCATTTAAATTCGTTATAAAAAAGGGAGCTTCTGAATAAAAAGTCAAAAGCTTTAATCATGTTATACCAGACGCCATTCAAGAAAAATAAATAAAAATAAGGAAAATACGATACTTCTGAACATCACGCCAATTATATAATTTATAAAATCCCATGCTTTCAGTTTAAAATTTATTAATTCAGACCAATTTTCAACACCTGTAAGTTGTCTTTCCATGTAAAAGAAAATTTAACCCTAAGGTTACACGTGTTAGTGGTATGCTCCCCCTGTTTCTTACTCTCTGAATTAAAATGAGTCTCATTTATATCACAAGCAACACTTACCGAAGTCTAGCTTACGCGTCCTCTTGGAGTTCAGGGCTATCGAGAATCAACGCTGGGGCAAGGGTAATGCTTATAAGGACATCTTTTTTCTTAGATAGAGTTCTTATGGTGCATCAGTTGACCATGCAAATCTTCATGTCCCCCGTTAAGCTACGGGGAATTTTACTCTGCATTTCTAAATCTATGTTTTTCATTTTTTCCGTCTTAAAATAGACGTTCAAAAGGAGTAGTTTTTAGAATTTCGGAATTATTTCTTTAAACAATAATTAAAGATTTTACAGGATATTAAACAATTGTTATTTTCCAATAGAAGAGAAAAGCATTTTTTGAAAAATTTAATTTAAAATTGGGATTTTAAAAAAATCTTACTACATTTTAAAATAAGGTTTCAGATTCAAAAATCAGATTGGTGTGTTTAAGGGAAGAAATCCATTGAGAAAATTTATCAAAAGACGTGATGTAATTAATATATGATAATCAGTATACAGTCAAAATATTGACATTTCTCAAGCACTTGACTATGCCCTGAATTCCCAGTATGTTGATTTTGATACGTCATAATCACCAGACTCAAACGCAAACAGACTTTAAAACGTAATAGTAAATTCAAAACCCTTTCAAATAGTAAAAGAATTTTGAAAGAAATCATCAACAGAAGTCACACAAGCGTTGAAGATAATTGAAAGATCGCTCGGATCAAAAGAAGCCGGTGAAGGAAGATTGATATTGTACTTTAAATTAAAGTTTAAACCACCAACCGGTCGTTTCTAAAGACCATAATTTGGTTTCTTTCACGACAAGGTATTTTCCAGTAGATAGATTTAACAATGTAGACTGCAAAATGTTTCAATAAATTTACAAATAAATAATAGACATTTCAGCGCTATTAAGTCAAAGAGCAGTTATTCCCATCAAAGAAAGTGGGCATTGCGATTTTAAAAGGAATATTGAAAAATAAATTTTAATAAGGTATTATTCTAAATTAATCATTTTAAATGAGATAAGCAGATGCTTATATCAATCTTATTAGCACACGTTAAGCAGAAGTTACAATAATGTGAATACCTGAGATGAACGGTTAATGCTGAACTATTAATTACTAGTATATATCTAAAAAACAGGCTTTTCCTTATTTCTGGTTTGGAAAGAGCCAGAAATATATTAAAAATTTGTGACAGGTATAAGAATGAAAAAGTTGTGAAGGTCGTCACTGTTGTAACTGATTAACACGTATTGCCACGATTTTCGTCCGGATTTCCATTCATGGGAAAGTGCGAGGTTAGTTTCAAGGGCAAGAAGAAATTTTCAAGTTCAAGTACAGAATTATAGATTCCCGAAAACAATTAGTCATGTGTTTTCAAAAGTCCCAATTAAATCGAAAAAGTTTTCATAATCATAGTTAAAAGGGCGTCTTATCGGAACGCCAATGGATAGGTTCGAACTGCATTCTCGAAGTAAATACAGAGGCTGTTCACACATTTTTTAGACGATGTATATTGTATTCACAAAACTAAATTACGTAAAATTCTTGTGTTTTATATGTTCTATTTGACATCCCTTATTCTGAACTATCTTTCGACACCGCAATTTCCAGGATAATAATGCCTTTTGAAGTGTCAGAAGAGGTATTCTATCCCATTCCTCCTGAACAGCTTTCCAGAGTCCTGTAAGGGTTTTGGGACGACGTTTGGATAATGCAGATTTTAAAAGTCCGAAAGCACAAAAATCCATAGGTGATACATCGGGAGATTTAGTAGGGATATCAGTGAAGGGTATGGCCTTGATACCAGTTTTATGTTCCATTTCTTTTAGGAAATTTACAATGGATTTTGATGTGTGACTGCTAGCTTTGTCGTGATGGAGTCTCACAGAATGATGGCACTGTGGGTAAAGCGATGGTATTTCATTCAGAAAAATTGGCGATAAAATATGTTCCTGATAATATTTGGAGTTAATCTTGACATTTTTTTCCACTCTCTTTATTTTTAACTTGCCATTATAAGAAAAAACAGCAACAATCATGAATCCCTTAGAAAAACTTTCTTTCGATTCTTTGAACCATGTACTTAAATTTTTTTCTCACCTTTTAAGATAATAAATGGCTTTTTTTTGTTGCAATCATTTAAATACACCCATGATTCATCTATTGTGACAATTGTTTTCCATTTTTCTTTGGATAAGTGTTTCTCATATAGAATTCTGCAGCGTGTCCTGCGTTCAGCGATATGATTTGGAAGAAGACGATGCACATTGCGTTTTTTCGCTTTCTTAAGATTTAAATCAACGTTTATCATTTTATTTACAGTGGACACCGAGCATTGTAATGATTTTGCAACTGTCCTTTGACTAGGGGGATTTTATTTTAACATTAAACAACGTACCTTTGCAATAGTCGAAGATGTCCGTTTTTTCCTTGGATACTTTTTTGGAATTTTTGTCCCACTTGAGGCTCCAATTTGACGTATTTTTCCTTTCTTGTTGACGATGTTACCTATCGACGCTTTAGATATCACAAAACCATGACTCTCACATCGTTTTTGGATAACGGAGTATGCATATTTCTCTTCGGAAAGAGCATAAATGTAGCCTTCGAACCACTGTTTTGTTAAAAACGCCATTTTGAATAATAACAAAACTTTCAAGCCGCAGACGATAATTTTGACTTTTAAAAACATAGTACAATTGCAATTATTTCTTTTGCAGCAAACGATTTTTTATTACCGCTTACCAAAATCGTCTAAAAAATGTACGAACAGCCTCTGTATAGGTAAAAAATTCATGTTTAGTACAATGAAACGAAAAGAAACTTGGAGCAAATTAGAACACCATCGGAAAAGCAATTTTCAGAGAAAAAAATTAAGGTAATTTCTCACTAATATAATTCTAAAAAATTCTGTAAAATAACAAAATATTTTCAGAGACGAAAAAATTCAAAAATTAAATCTTTGAATTTTTGAATTTCATTCTTTGAATTTCAATGCAACAGTAATATTAAAAAAAAAATGAGGATATTTTAAGATCAAGGGTTTCTGAGTTGTAAATCAATATTTAAGAATGCTTCTCTTTAAACATATAAATGTATTCCATTCATTAAGAGAGAAAAGCATCAGTCGTTTGATTCAGACGTAATCCGAGGAGGGGAAAATATATTTCAGCGAAGATTAGACAACCGATATGCGGAGGTACATTACATACATTAATAACGCGAGATACATAAATTAGCAGCTATACTGAAAATTTCCGTTGCGGGAAGGTAAAAAATAATGGTAAATACTCGTACAATTAAACTTCGAATCCACAGAGATTAAAAAAATTAGCCATCTACGCATTTCGAACCGGCAAACATATTTCAAGCCTCCTTACCCTAATCACTTAGCCATTTTGTTCCCTGCTATGTGCTAGGATTCAGCCGGTTCGCACTGGTTCTGTTGAACCGATACCTAATGTAGGTATCGGTTCTGCGGAACGTTTGCTAATGAGCGCCAGCTGCATTGTTCACAGGACAAACATTTTTTAATAATTACAAGATAAAAAGAACTTTTATATACCATGTTTTTAAATTTTCTGTTGAATCATATAAACTTGACAATTCTATGTATTAATAAATACTTAAAAAATTTTTTTTGATGAATTATCCCATCAACTTGAAAGAAAATGAAGTTAATTGGAAGTTAACTTGCATATAACTTTTCGTTCCCGTTCCGGCCTATAGATGGCTGCACCAGTCTACAAAACAAAATTAACTGAAAATGAATGCAAAGATGCTTAAAGATGGCCAAAAGTATCAAAATAATGCATTGTCATCGTGTTCTGATCTATTCTAAAAGTTTCAAATGTCTAGCTAGTCGGGAAGTTAGTTAAAAATCGATTGCAAGATTTGTACTAGACAAACACACACACAAACACACAAACAAGAAAGCAAGTTAATAAAAATATGGTAAAAAATGTCTTGTCGGAATATCCCGTACTGACACTATGAAAAGATAATATACTTAAGTGAACATATCGATAAACATGTAGGGGGTTGTTACTGAATTATTTTATATTATTTAAATATTGTAATTTGTATTTAGTTTGAATACCTCATTATACACCCCTCAATTATGACCTCATAAATTTTTTCATAAATTTTATTTTATCAGATGTATTCAAACTTAATTTTTTTTAATTTAATTTTTTTTGTTCCCCCATTTTTGAAAGTTTATTATTACATATTTATTTATTCTTCATATCCGGTAGAAAAAATATATCTCCTCCTGAGCAGTTTAAAAATATTAACGTTTTTAAGAAATATTAAATTTTAAATGAAAAGCAATAACTAAATAGAAATTTCTGTAAATAAAACTCCGCGTTTGCGCGATAGATGGCAGCACTGCACAAACCTTGTGCTCAATTTCAGCTATCCGATCTGTGTTGTGAGAAAATTTTAAAATTATTAATTTATTGTAATAATTATTTACAAGAAATGAAATGAAAAATGTATAACAGCAGTCGGTCTCAAGAGGACACAAGATCTCACATTAAGGAGAAAAATCCGTTAATATCCTAGCCACTAAAAAATAGTTCCTCCGCTTCCCTCTCCCACATACCCCACAATAAATAAATAAACAAATAAAATAATAATAATAATAATAATAGAAATAACCTTTGACTATATTTAATACACAAAAAAGGTGAAACAACCGAACGTAAAGTGCAGTGCGTTTTATACATTAAAATTGTCTACAATATAAACAATGTTATCTAAAACACACATCCACGTAATATTGAGTTAGAAGCAATAAATAGAGTTCCTGGACAATAATGAACTCAATGCCTGTACAACATTCCAATTCGAGGGAAATTTTTAAAATTTATAAAATACCGTTACATATAATACTGTATAAAAAACATTGATGGTACAGTATAAATCCCGAGTCCTAGTGGACTCGTGTTCGAATTTTTTAATTTATTGTTTTAAAATTTTGAATTTTTTGTGATGGTTAACCATATAATTTGTAAACAAGATCACATCATAAAACTTCTAAAGTAGTTTTTAAAAAATTTTTAAATTTAAAATTTTTAATAAAAGGGGGGTAATTTAAAATCGTTATAACTCGAAATATTATTTGTCGAATTTCAAATTTTTTCATTTAATTAAACAGAAATATATAAATTTTAATTCTGATCCACCATTTTTTTAAATATTAATTTTTAAAAAAATTAAAAATATTTAGTGAAAAATTACAAAAAAAAAATTATGTAACTTATTTAAAAAAAAACATATTTTCAAAAGTAAATATTTTTTTAAAATTTGCTGAATCAAAATTAAAGTAAAATATTTGAAAAAGACATGTTAGAAGTTTCAACCGTTTATCTTTAACGATTCTTGACTTATAACAATTTAAAGTTGAGAAATGAGTAAAAAACCCATCATTCAGAAAAACGCACTTACAGGTTTAAACAACGATTAGCTACTATTAGAAAGTTGCAGAAAAAAAAATAAAATAATAATTTCTCCTGTTCTAATTAAGATAGAAACATTATTTAAACATCATTTTAAATTTAAAAGAACAAAGAAATTTTTAATGCAACAAAATTTTTTCGAAAATTTGAACAATTTTGTGTCCTGGACCCCCTTAAAGCATGGACGCTCTTGTGCTGCCCCTTCATAGGGAGGTGTTGATTCGCCTATAGGGTGACCCAATATTAAAAGCGCGTACCGATGTGAACTGGGCAAATGCTGAAGAGACAAGTGCCTGGCGCGTTAGAAACAAACACACAAACACACACACACGCGCACGCACATAAAAAAAAGAAACAAACAAACAAACCAAAAAAAAAAACATAGGTAGCTATGTTTTTGCGTTTTAGAATTTTTTGCATTTATACAATCAACAGTTTCAATCAAATGTTTACAAGCACAAATTTCAAAATGCTTCGAATATCTATTGAACGATTTAAATTTATCGTTATTAAATTCATATTTGATACTGAAGTACATGATGATCTACAGGTTATGTTTGAATGACATCACATGGCGTTACATCAATGCCACTGGGAAATTTCAAGTCAAAACATTGTCTCTAAAACAGTTCTTTAAAATAAACTGAAACGAAGGTAATCTACAATAGAAATAACGATCTTTGAACGCGGAAGTAATTCGAAAGTCCTCTAACTAGGGTTTCAGTTTCGGTTAAAAGCGAAACCGGAAATCGCGGTTTTGAACTCCAATAACCAAAACCGAAAACCGTAGAAAATTGGTTTGGTTACTTGGTTTATTAGGATAACTTTTTTTCAGAGCAAGTCTCTAAAAGTTTATAAAAAAAAGCATTAAAGCTCAAACTAAAGCTCGTGCTTGGCGTTTTGTTTATGCAAATTTTTCGATTGAATCGATGACTGAGAGACCTTTACTATTGATAAACAGCATTCGTCTTGAAGGAGTAAGGTTCATATGATTTGTTAACAGAAATTAATTTCGATAGTTTAGAAAATTTGTTGAATGTACTTAAACCAATAAAATGAATTGTTGACGCATTCAGGAGATCAGATGGCACTATTATAACCTCTGGGGGGGGGGGGGGGATTTCTTTTCTATTCAAGAAATTGGTACAACTATATAATGACATAGGTACAAAATGTCTGTCAACGATTAAACAAGAATAGAAATACGTAAAAATGCCAATCTAATAACTTTATCAAAACATCTTCATACACCAAATTAACAGCTTTCAAAATCCATGTTGAATTATGCTACAGATATGCTTAAAAGATTGCATCCTGTCCGTAGGCGTAGCTTGCTTCTAACTTTGAGGGGAGGGGGGGCACGAACTGAATTCAGTTAGGGCCCTCCTCAACGCATAGACTGCCGGATGGTCCTTAAAATATGAAATATTATACTTTTTTAAAATTGAATAACAAAATAATTGATGTTTGAGTAGCGTTCAAAAGTTTTACAATGAGAAAAATAAATATTAATAAATGAAAGGAGAAAAAATAAATATAACATCGAATTATTGTTATGGATCATATCATTGTTTAAAACTATGTTAAGGCTAAAGATATAGTCGGAATCTTCAGTTTCACAGTTGGAAAAAGCGGGGGAAAACCAACTTATTCAAAAGTTTTCTACAATTTTCCTATTTTAACTGAACTTCTATTAAGTTTTAATTTATTTCAAGTTATGTTTGGGGGGGGGAGGTACGTGCCCCCACCCCCCGACGCTACGCCTATGATCATGTTCATGTGTCTATCTTCAGTGAAATAGCTAATAATCTGCCACATGAGGGGCATGGCTCTAGCAATGCAGAATATTTCAATCTTAAGGCTAGGAGAAGAATTAAATTTGCACAAGCAGTAATGGAGCCGGACACTGAATATAATTTTGGTGTTAAATCAAGAGTTTGCATTATACAAAAGGAGAAACAATAAAACAAAAATATTTTATTATTAACTAATGCGATTAAAAGTATAAAGCCGACAGAAAGTGAATGAGCGTTTTCCATCGCATCCAATTTCTGTTCAAGAATACGATCACGACTATCAGACGATTAATTACATGCATTCGTATTCTTCCAGTTCCATTATTTGAAGAAAAACTGAAAACATTAATTTTTGCCCTCTTTTATTTTTTTAAATAAATTGAATTCAAAACATGTAATATAACTTTATATCAACAACCTATTTTATTTTTTTATTTTACCTGGAAAACACAAATAACCGTAAAAACCGCGAGTTTTAAAAAAGTTAGGTATTTCAGAAACCCTATCTCTAGCATTTCTTTTTATCTTTCGCTTAAGGAGGCACAGGACCTTGAAGCTCGAAAAATGACTATAAATATGGTCTAATTCTAACCACAAAAACTCAAATAATATTAGAAAAAGAAATTTTCTTTCTTTATACATATAAAGTACATATCTTTAAATATGTCATATATAAAAATGGAAATTATAAGTCTATAAATAATTTTCAAATTAGTAGTTTAGAATTTTATATAATTAACTGCTGATTAAAAATCATAAAGTGTTGCGCGCACCATAAAATTGAAATGTAAGCTTACAGAAAATAATTAATGGTCAGAATACACTTTTCATATATTTACCTATAATGTAAAACCAGAAAATTGTAATAAATATTATTTAAATTTAAAATTGAGCAAGAAATTTGAAAATTTCCAAAAATTTCCCAATTTTTTGCATAATTTTCCCCTATAGAAAAAAAATTATTCCAAAATTATGCAATTTTCTGGTTTTAAAATGTAGAGTACCGTGAAATATACATATGAGTGCAGTTTTATCAGTTTCCTATAGATAGTTTAAAAGAGATACTGCGCACAAACTCAAAATTCAGCAATTTGAGAAAATTGAAATTAAAGTTTCATTACCACTTTCCTCCAATGTATATATTCCTGACAGTAACTAAAATGTCCCAGAAGCATAAATTAATCCTTCTTTTGTTTTATTAGATTCATCGATTTTCTTTTTTTCTCTTCTCTTAGAAATCCGGGCCTCTAAACTGTTACTTAGAGCTCACTTTTCTGCAAATTTAACGCGAGCTTTATCAGCTTCTTTCGCAAATGTTTTGCTATGAACACCCACAACGAGGTCTAATTTTTCCATTATGAATAATATTGTCTGCTTCCCATCATTATAGTTCGCAATGGCTGAATTAACTGCAATTTCTACAATTTTTCTTGCAGAATTCGTTGTTTTAGGGCAAAACGTCCAAATGAGTGCATTCAACGACTCATTCGTATTCTGCGTTAGACCACCAATGCATTTGTTTAGTAAATCAGGATGAGACAGGTCTTTGAAGACAGGCTTTATGGTATCCATAACTGCTTCAGTTATTGATTTGCTGTACTTAAAATCCATATCTATACCAAATAGCCACAGCTTTTTTGTATGGGCACCAAGATTCACTCCCATCCAGGAAAAAATTATGCGTTCTTGAAGATGCAGAAAAATTCATATCTGCATCAACACACTCACTGTTCGTATGCTGATTGCCATAAAACTTATTTCTTTTCCTTTTTTCAGTCTTTGACCAGATGCTCTCTTACTAGTATTCATTTTTATCTATTAAAACGAAATTACACAAAATAATTCAGTGAAATCACAGTATAAAGTTTGTAATACGAAGAGAATAATGCGTATATCAACTTTCAAAAGCATGAGGCAAATTAACAACAAATAGCTGCAACTTTGAAAGATGAATTGTTGCATTCCTTATCCCCAAACGTGAAATAAAAATAAAAGCCATAGAGAATAGAAAAGTAGAGTTACGGAAATGAAAATCCAAAGTGATGAAACTCTGGACTCAAAATGTAAACAAACAGTTACGATGACGCAGTTGTCCTTTTAAATCGGCGCATCTGCACGTGAAGTGTTACGTAATCGGTCATAACTCGAGAAATAATGCGAATTTTTGAATGCGGTTTTTTTTCTCATATTCAGAAATGTTCAAGGATTAAGTCATCAAAAACCGAAAATCGAATTTTTGAGGGTTTCAAGGTCGCTTAAACAATTTAGAAAATTTGAAGTTTTATATTCCTTTTACCTCCTTAAAACTGATTTAATGTAGCAGTGATTTATAGAGCTTTGATTAAACATGTCATGATTTCTTTTAGTTCTGGAACTGTTTCATGGTACTGCATTATGCATTTTGTAATCATTGTTTTATACGTTTGTGAACTTACCGTAGTTCCTGCATTTCAACCAGACACCATTGTAGGAATTTCGTTCGACTTTATTAAATATTGGGATTTGTTCCGGATATTTGACATGTCCGACCTGGATTATAAGTTGAATATTAGCAAATCATCAGGGGTGTATGAAACTTCTTTTGTATTTAAACATAATTTAGTAAGACGTGTTATATATGTCGGTTTATTGGTATCAGACAGCATTATGGAGCAGTTCTGATTGATTATGAGTACTTTTGTGATTTTAATGATGATTACTGATGAGAATTTTAGTTGCCCAACACCTATGATGTCTGATGAACTGGCGTATTCAACTTAAAAAGAACTATATCAGTTTGCAGAAGGATAATACTGATGTTCAAACTGGCGCAGTTTCAACTGAAGCCTACTGAAACTATTATTTTGGGGTAATAATTAATTATTAGTATTTTGTTAATCTGTTAATGAAGTCTCACATCCATGTAAGTGTTCTTTTCAAATTTTGAGCCCATGTATAGCTTTTAAATTTTTATTGAATTCAATCGTGACACATTATGACCTGAATTAAATTACTTCAGTATTTTAGCTGATTGTTTATGTATGCTGAGAGCAACATTGCATGGATTGGGCATAGCATTAACAGCTGATCATAGAAATTGAATTTGTGTGAGCTAGTTTAAAAACGTTTTCGAAATCCGTTTGCAGTTGTGGCAGGGTATTCTGTGATACTTTATTTGTGCATTTATTTATTTTGAGTAGCTTTGTATAACTCGAATTCAGTTTATATTTTTTCGCTTTCATTGCGTTTAGATTGTTTACCAAGTATTTAACGATCAAATACTGTGTACAGCTTTAGTAGTTTCTGAAACGCTTCCACATGTTAACATAATGTTCTCTTGAACAGTGTCTGTAGTGAGGTGACTGTATAATATAATTCATGGTTTCTGACTAAATACTAAAACTATAACGATTCCTTCGCATTAAGGGGAGTGGTCACTTTTAAGTACCTTTAAAAGTATCTTTTTTTAGACCTATGTTCGATTGTTTGTACTACTCATGATTTTTGCTTGATTTATATGAAAATTTTTGAGTAACTGCCTAACATACTGTTTATTATATATATACAATATTTCAAGGTAATTAAAACAAAATAAAATTAATTTTTATGCATAAAATTGAATAATTCTTTTTTAAATCGAGCATTTTGCAGTCAACTGCTGTGCGCATTCTGTCAAAATAATTTATTAAGGTAGAGTAAAAATTGTTTACTATATGTAATTACAATACTTCAGGCAACAAAATCCACCAACATTTTTTAACCTTAACATATTTTAATTTTTTTAAAGAATTTTTTATAAGCTTTTACTCAGTCATTTTTGAAATTTCTAATTAAAAATAGCACGTACTAAAATGTTTTAATATATTTTAGAAAAATGTTTTAATATATTTAGAATAATGTCGGTGGATCTTGTCGCCTGAAGTATTGTCATCACATATAGAAAACAATTATTACTGTACCTTAATAATTTATTTTGACAGAATGCGCACAGCAATTGACTGTAAAATGCTCGATTTAAAAAAATATTCACTTTTTATGCATAAAAAATAATTTTATTTTTTTAATTTCCTTGAAATATTGTGTATATATATATATATATATATATATATATATATATATATATATATATATATATAATAAACAGTATGTTAGGCAGTTACTCAAAAAATTTCATGTAAATCAAGCAAAAATCATGAGTAGTACATACAATCGAACATAGCTCTAAAGAAGATACTTTTAAAGGTACCTAAAAGTGACCACTCCCCTTAAAAGTAATATATATTTATATTTATCTATTTAAAGTGAAACATTCTTCAACACTGATTTATAATTCAGATACAGATGACCTTAAAATATCACCCTTTTTTTAATATTAAGGGCAGAGTGAAATAATATTTAATTTATTTTTTTCTGCCCTAAGTATATTATTTCGTTTCCGTAAAATTTCTGAAAAATAGGTAATTTTAAAAATGACCTCCATTCTCTCGAAGAATTCCTTCAATATTATATTTTTGCGATGGCAATATACAATAACATAGGTCTGCAAAAAAAAAAAATTAAAAAGTTGTTTGTAGTTTGATAACTGATTTCTATGCATTTTTTCAGCGCTGATTTCAAAAATGAAATTCAATTTTTTTTCTATCACTTCAGGTTTTTTCTCAAAAGGATGTGTATTTTGGGTGAAAAACTCCAATTCAAAGCAATTTTGTACATTTTTTCTAAAGGTTATAAATTTTTAGAAACAGATAACAGATGCCATGGTTTACATTTACACAACAAAATATTGAAAAATGTGCATAGCTATAGAGTCAAAAGTCCTTGTAGAAGCGCTTTCGCTTCACATCAAAACTTCTTTTAGTTCTGTTCCTACTGTGGAAGCTTGAGGATCGTCCTTTTTTAATATCTAGTAGTAATCCGCTATCATGTTAACGTTCCATCTTCCTTGGTACCTTTTTCCCATATTCTTGATGTCTTGATGAAACCTTTCTCCCTGCTCGTCACTGACATCACCAAGATTTTCAGGGAAGAAGTCAAGGTGTGAGTGGAGAAAATGAACTTTTATGCTCATACTAGCTGAAAACGCGCACTTCGCTACTGAGTACATTCAAATTAAATACTCCTACAACGGTCAATGTATGCAACTAATGCCAAAAAAAAAAAATATATATATTTATAATAAATACCACGATCAATGTATACAATTCATGTAAGAAAAACAAAAAAAATATATTTATAAAAAAATCGGAACGGATATTTTTATAGACAAAATAATGTAGAAGAAAATATTCAAATTAAATCTAATATGCCATACTAAAGAATATAGTACAGTTTGAGGAATATATCTTTTACTGTATTTTAATATGTCCAATCGTCTGCCGCATTAGCAAGAAGAAATTTTTTTTTGTCTATTTAGCTGTTATGCACGTGACGATAAATTTATTTAAAGTACCAGAAAAAGAAATCATGTTATCAGAATTTAATAAATTAAATTCTAAAAATTAATCTTTAAAAATTCACCAAAAATCAGAAAATAGAGGTAAAGATTCGAAAAAATTTCATTTTAAAGGAATTTTTATGATCTTTCTCGTGATATAAATTTTATAACCCTCAAAGTATTATTTTAAATGCAAACGTAAAAAAAGTTAAAAAAACAGCTTAAAAATTTAATTTAAAAAAATCTAAGAAGAATTTTTGAAAAATATTTCTTAGTGCACCCCTACACTATAAGAAGAATCGCCATGCAAAATTTCAGCCCTTTAGGTCCAGCAGTTTGGTCTGTGCGTTGTATGTCAGTCAGTGAATGAGTCAGTTACGGAACTGTTTTATATATATAGATAACAACCCAACAAGACAACTTCATGAAGTTGTCTAGCATGTCAGCGACGATTGACTTGTAGTTTGGGTCCTTTTCGTTTCCCAGAAAACTGATTACAACTAGTTTGAAAGATACCCATGCTGCTTTTCTCTTGTTTTCATTTTTTTCTCTCAAAGCTGGCATCCCTCATTAGTTTTCTGATGTCAGGTCCGACAAACACTCCTTCTTTTATCTTTGCCTCGGATAATCCAGGAAACTGCTCACAAAGGTATCTAAAACATTCTCCTTCTTTTGGCAATGCCTTGACAAATTGTTTCATCAAACCCAATTTAATGTGTAGTGGTAGATGTAACACCTCTTTTGGATCCACAAGACACTATAAGAAGAATACTCCTCTCAACATTTTCAACTCCAAACCGCAAGGTTTTTCTCAGCGGCCATTCTTTCTTTATATAGTGTTGCTTCCTGTCACGACTGTCCCATTCGCAGGGAAAGCAAGGGAACTTTGCCTAGCCACTCTGTTGATCAAGCAACATTGAAATCACTTTTAAATCGCCCACTTATGATCTGAATAACAAATTTTGCTTAAGGCTGCTATGTACTAAGAAAAAAATCGTATTTCCCTTTTCCTCTTCTTGCAGACTCTTGTGGTGGGAGGAGTCCAGTTGACGGTTCGAGAATTCCACCCCCCTTAGGATTGACATTTTGAGGAATTGTAATGGCTCTCTCTCTATAGGGGGGTTAAGCGCTGCCCCCAAATTTTTTATTTAAAATATATTTTTGTCAACTATTTACGGGTACAGAAATGCTGATGATCAAATAAAATTGGTATTGTCAGATAGCCTGAACTTTTGTGCAAAGCGCTACAGGATTCATTTTATAAATTTCTTCCACCGGAGGAATTTATGAGCGTTTAAAACAGATTATACCAGATTTTCCCCCCGAATAATTTAAATTTTAAAATATTAATTGCATTATTTTTTAAAACGTAAAATGTACACAAATGTAAAATTTCTTTCTCTATGATGGAGTAAAATTTTTTTTTAAAATCTTTGAATCCAAGTCGGCAATCCGTGGACAAATTTTCTCCATAGGGTAACATTGAGGTGAGCGAATCCAATGGGGTTAGTACATAGCAGCCTTAAGACCAACTCAAGATTTTAAAAACATTCTTTTAGATGTGGTACAGTGGAAAGTGGTGGAAAGGAGGATGACGGGGACAGACAGGCACTGACACGAAAGGTGTCAATGGAGGGAGATAGTAAGGGATGGGAGGAAAGGTCGACAGACAGACACTAGTAGGAAAGTGATGCAGTTTTAACTGTATTACACTAGTTTTAGTACGACTGTCCAGTATATATAAGAATGTCTATTTCACTGCAAACGCCTTAAAACTTTCTCACAATACTTTTTGAAAATATCTGTAAGCGAAATATAACAGTTTCTTTGGAAATTGTGTCTAAACTCATAGTGGTACCTTACTTTAAAAAATGCACAAATTCGACAAAACTAGAAATGCTAATTGTAACAAAACTGTACGAGATGGAACTTTTTCAATAATTTTCCCATAATCAGCACCAAAAATACTATAAAAATCACTGATTACATTTGAGACAATTTTTTTTTTGTCGCAGACCTTTGAAATTAAAGTTGTTTTCCTTTTTTTGAAGTATGTTCTGTTTGACCTCTTAACTTACATCCAATTTCCATAGAAACCACCTCAAAATGAATAGAGAGCAAAACATTGAATTTTCACCGTTAAGGATCAGATTATTGTCTCTCTTTGAGCACTTAAAACCAGGAAAATAGTGTCTCAGATATGTTTAGATTATGGAACCATTTGCTCCGTAGATGATGAAATGATGCGCAAGTGTTGAATAACTACATTATTTGCAAAGAATGGATCAAATGTACTATTAAGCATAATTTTAAGAAATATAAATTTATTTAGATTTTTATGGAAACGTGTTACAAATGTAATTAATCACTTACAACCTTTTCTAATAGTAACAGAAAATTAATTTTTTTGCTTCACCCCAATAAGACTATTTAAAATAGAACTGAACTTAATTCACATTCATGGGTATAAATATGAATTTTTAAGAGGTAAATACAGTAGTATCCATATGAGGGAATATCTACAATTACTGTAGAATCTTATGGGGTGAATTAATAAAGTGTCAGATAGAGATCGCCCTGAGAGTCAAAGACGATAAATATAAAAGTTTTAACATTCTCCTCAGTAATGTATATATATTAGACATGTTATTTAAATTCAGTTTTATCCAAGAAAAATTGAAAAGGACGAAATGCTTTTTTTTTAAATTTTCTAAAGTGTTTCTTCTTTAACTTTTGATAAAATATCTAGGTGTCATACTCTCGACTGTGGTTGAATTTGAGCACGCATTTAATTTTACAATTGATCTACTTACAGAAGTTGAATTACTCACAGACAAGCAAAGCAACCAGTACCTATCTCTAGTAATCCATTTTCCTGCCTCGATAACTCAAATAAGGCAAACCTATCCTAAACTTTGTGTAAAATGTCTTCGTGAATTCCGAAAGTTATCCTACATTGTTAAGCAATAATCAGTATGATTATATTCGCTTAATATTATCGTATTATAGTAAAACCTCGTTTATCCGGCCTTCTTTTATCCGTATCAGATTTGTAGACATTATTTTTATTTAATGTTCACATTAGATAATTTTTAACTATAATAGCAAGAACAATAGCAAAGTATAGTGTCCCAAGGCAAGTACAAGTACGCCAAATATTCGCCTTTTAGTTTGATTCAGTGTACAGTTCCTGCATATATTGTATACAATAAATTAAGGTAATAAAATGTTTTTGTTGAGTTTAAAAAATCTTTACTAGACTTACCAATTCTTTGTTAAGAAATGATGTGAAAAGTTGTTTTTATATATTTCAATGTCTTGTAAATAATACTATGTAATTTTGTTACAAAACATCCTTTTTGGTACTTTTCCGTTATAAGCACCACACTTGGCGCATTTTTAATCTTGGTGACGCTTAGATACAACACATAGTATTGGTGAATGAAATAACTCAAAATAACTCCGGATGTTACTCAAACGTTGCCTGGTCATCTTTAAGCAAATTCCATATTTTAAAATCCATTACGTAAAAATACGGTCCGATTTCCTGACGGATTCTGAATTCCTTACAAACTAAAGAAGGCGTATTTAATTACGGCATTCCATGAAGTCTCTTTATCTCCATGACCACGATAATAATCGTCCTTATATTGTCTCGTGATCCGTGAATCTCACGATTTGTATATTTTAATATTGTAATTTGACAATTATTAGTGTGATTATATCGCGTTACTTTTCTCTCGTTGCGGCGATTTTTAAAAACGCGCCAAATTGGTGTCAAAACGATTGTAGTGCTTATAACGGAAAAGTACCTAATTTTTTATCGTAATAAACGGTAAGTCTGCTTAGTTAAGGATTTTGTTTTGCTTTTTACCCATATTACCCAGGATTATCCGGATTCCTTATGGCGCCAGTTAGTCCGCATAAACGAGGTTTTTATTGTATTTACTTCTGTATTTTTCTATTTATTCTTTTCATGAACACGATGACATCAAATGAATTGCAATGGATTAAAGAATTTTTAGGTAATGGTTTTCAGAACGTTTTCAATTCGCTGCTTAGTAAAAAAAAATTGAAACTATACCTTTCCAAACTTATGTGCAGTCCAAAAGTTTTCGCTTTCACAAGATGTAAAAGAAAATTTTTCGAACAAGATATTTATAAATAGAAAATTTTTTTATTTTTTCCATATTACAAAAAAAAACGCACGTTAATTTTCGATATACAATTCACATTTGGCTAAACATCATCACATTCAAAATGAAGACACACTTGAGAACAATCACAAACGAAGACAAATAAATAGGTAAGGTTTTTTTCAGTCCCCGGAGCTCAAGAGCTTAAAAAAAATTAAAAAAAAAAAAGAACAAAAATAGATGAAACGAAAAAAAAATTACAGACCATTCAAAGTACATTCATTAAATAAATACGTTGAACAATACACATATGGACGGCATAATACGAAGCTGTAGAAAGCGACCATTGAAAGACAATATGCAGCTGTAAGCGGTGCTAAAAGCAAAACAATAAATAAAGTGCTACGACACAGAAGGCTACCAAACTGCTTGCGTGGATGCTGGAAAGCTTGAAGTACCTTTAGCAGGCGGTGAAAAGCTGAAATAGCGCTGTGCATCCCCCCAAAAACTCAAGAAGCTGCGTGGACGATACATTGCTGAAGCTGGCGAAAGAAATTCCAGCGAAGAGCTAAGCGAAATCCGTGCAAAATTGAGAGAAAGGAACATTCACGACGTTATTGCACAGTGCCACGATGCACACTGATTCTTGTCAAGCTGCATTTTTAACTATTGCCGAAGTCATAGGGATTAGCATTTTAATACTTCTTTTAGTGAGGAGTTGAAAGACTCCAAACGTTGACGCTTTCTTTAATATTAATACTGCAACACGAACACACATGTAGACATGATGGACGGAGCAAGACCCGCTTGGTCCGAATTTAAAACACATTGAAAATTCCCTGCCGTTAGCCTGCAGAGACCTAGTCTCTTTTATAAAAAAAAACACGCTCTTGAACATAGAACATTCAACAATCAACTGTGACCGCAGATCAGACCAATGTGGCATCCCACGGTGTTACACCTGAAAAGAGGAAAGAAAATAACGGTAAGTATGTTTATCAAAATGAACACTCCTGCATTTACAGTTTTTTATAAGCCTCTCTACAGAGGAATGAACTAATAAAAATTTGAAAATAAAGAAAAGTAAATCTAAACTATTTTTCTCATTAAGTTAATATGTTTTAATTCATAAACACTTCCATATAAATATACTTCAAGGTTTTTTTCCAGATAATTTCAAGGACACTAAACAAATCTAGCTACAATAATTTTTTCGAAGAATTTGTAAAGTCATTATATATATATATAGTATATATATATATATATATATATATATATATATATATATATATTATATATATGAATGTGTATATATATATACATATATATATAGATATATATATATATTATATATATATATATATATATATATATATATATAATATATATATATACATACATATATATATATATATATATATACATACATATATATATATATATATATATATACATACATATATATATATATAATATATATACATACATATATATATATATATATATACATACATATATATATATATATATATAACATATATATACATATATATATATATACATATATATATATATATATATATATACATACATATATATATATACATATATATTATATTATATATATATACATACTATATATATATATATATATATATATATATATATATATATATATATATATATATATATATATATATATATATATATATATGATTAAAGCACGGAATTAAATTTACACTCCTTTGCGTTCTTTAAATGGTTCCCTTTGTAACTTTTAAGCTTATATTTTCCCATCTATTATACTTAGAAATCTAGCCAATCTAAATTCGTATCATTCCTAAGCTTAATCTAAGTTCTTGCATTGTATACTCGCCATTTTCCTTTATCTTATGTAACCTTATGCATTATCGTATGTAACCTCAGTCGCGTTAAGATTTTATCCATCAAGTCGAATTTCTTTTCGTAACAGACATCTTCGAAAAATACCTCAGTGATTAGTCATAAAGGCCACATATCGCGCAATGTCATATCAAGAGCTTAACTGTCCTCAACCGCAGGAACGATCAAAGATTTCTCACAGATTTGTAAACACATTTCCGACGTGTTCTACGACGGTTTCACGCATCCTCGTGGATCGTAATCGTTTTGCCTGTCAGATCCATCTCCACCGCATCAAACCATTCACCTGTAGAAACTGGATTATCGACTACCGCCTCGGGCCGCGCCGATTTCATTAACCCACAACATCCTCATCTTCCTGCTTTCTTGGTTCGCTGCCGGTTCAAGTTCGAGGTCAACACGTATCGGATTTATCCAAAAAAAGACTCATCTTGCTACCATTATTGTGGAACGTGCCCAAAATCTTAAATGTCTTCCGGTTAAGCCAGACAAATTATTTGGAGCAGGCGAATATGCGATTAATACGACGATCGATAAAGTATTGAGATAGCTTGCAAGTTTGGTGTCTGGTAAAAAAAAAAAAAAAGAAAACCCGTAAAATGGTTTTAGAATTTAGATTAAATTCTATAGTATGCTTCAAAGTCTGAGTTAGCGAACCTCTTTCAACCGTGACTTTAATATGAGATTTTTAAGATTTTTACTTTTAGAAACGAAGTTGAAGTAAGTTTCTTCCTTAACGTGTTTTAAATGTCACGTGCTTTATATTCAGGTGAGGGGAGCCCTGTTGATAGGTATTACCTTTTTTTCACTGGACAATACGTATTACTGTCTGGCTTTTAGATTACGGATTAACTGTATTGGTTCGGCGTGACTCTTTACTTACTGAATGCATGAAAAAATGTCCTCGGTATCAGACCTTTCATCTGAAGAATCGGAAAAAAAATTATATCACGTTACGGTGGTGACTGAAACAAGGGAATTTTCAGTTAAATTTTACAACGCCCAGTTTCAAATCAATAGCTTTTCCATTCTATTTTGAAATGCAAATGATTTGGACCAGTCATCTACACTAAACAAACAAAAATAGGGTGGGTGTCCCAAATATTGCCCCTGTGCCTAATATCGCCTACTCGTGTTTCGAAAGTACGATTCGCGCTATGTATGAGAAAATGCAGTAACTTCTTAGTTCTGGGTTTGTACTAACAGAGGCACTAGCATCAAAGCTCTTATCACTGACAACAGAAACTATATGGCGTCTGAAGTTGTTTTGGATGTTGTCTTCGTAAATTTTGTCTCCAAAGAAACCAGTGAATGACCAGGTAGGTGCATCCAAATTCTAATTTTGCTTATACCATTTGAAAGCGCATTAAACAGAGAATACAGAGGTGCTATTATTTTGCTAGCAACGCCTTTTAACGGGTTCTCTTGATTTCGATCGGTAGGCGATAATATTTACAGAGGTAGGTGATATTAGGAACCGCTCTGAGTTTCACTGGAATTTCCAATTTTTCCAATTCAGCTATATAACTGAAAATGGCACTGGTGTTGGAGCTGGTTGATCTCAGGATACCAAAGGAAATAGTTCTTAGTGATGTTCTTTGAGTTTCCAGCCTAATCAGACACTAAAAAAGGGATGAAATGTCAAAAAAATGTTAGAGTAGGCGATATTTTGCGACACCTACCCTAATAAGAATTTAAAGATTTACCTACTTTATTTTAAGTGAATACGTAATTATGTAATTATTTTCATAGACTTACGAGGAGCTTATTCATGAATGCTGTTACGGAAGAAAACCAAAGAAAATATATTGCTTGGAGTTAACCCTTTCCTTACGGGTTGGGATAGCATGTATCCCAAGAATACGGGCCCAAGAGTGAATGAATATATATATATATATAACCCCCTCAATGGCCGTTCTAACAAAGCGGGTTAGAACGACCATTGAGAACGGAGAGAATCATAAAAATGGGTCCCGAAAGCTAAAGGTTAATTACTATAATAGCTTCATTTGAATTAGTAATGTCTACAGTTTCATCTGCTAGGATATTGTTGTTCGAGTGGAGAGAAAGCACCTGAGCTCTAACTGAAAATAAGTCCAATTGCTACCCACCTTTTCATTCTTGTCTAAGTGTTTCTAATATTTCTTCTCCACGGAGTCAAGAGCCTTGACGAACTTCTCCAGGATGTCTGTCACTCCTTCGAGGAAAGCTGGGCTGATGCTGGGGAGTCCTCGCTTCTGGCTCTCCCTGAAGAAGGCCCCACCGAGGAGGGGGACCAACATAGCTCCGAGGCCGACCACCATGAGAAGGGGGAGAGCTGTGGACAGCATAGAAGATCCACCCAGACCTCCGAGGCCGCTTAGGATTCCGCTCAGGCCACCGCCGCTGCCTCCTAATCGGAACAATAAATCTCGATTACACCTCATTCATCAATGGTCACATTTGACAATCACGTGAACAGATTTTGAATAATTACAAGATAAAAAGAACTTTTTATATACCATATTTTTTAATTTTTTGTTGAATCATATAAACTCGACAATTCTATGTATTAATAAATACTTTTTAAAAATTTTTTTCATGAATTATCCCATCAACTTGAGAGAAAAGGAAGTTAATTGGAAGTTAACTTGCATTTAACTTTTCGTTCCCGTCTCGGTCGATAGATGGCTGCACCAGTCTACAAAACAAAATTAACTGAAAATGAATTCAATTCCGCTTAAAGATGGCTAAAAGTATTAAAATTATGCATTTTCATCGTGTTCTGAGGTATTCTAAAAGTTTCAAATGTCTAGCTAGTCGGGAAGTTAGTTAAAAATCGATTGCAAGATTTGTACTGGACAAACACACACACAAAGAAGAAAGCTAGTTAATAAAAACATGATAAAAATGTATGAAATCCTTTATAACTAACATGGTATATCTGAAGGTTTCAATTGCTCTTGTAACTAAACTTCAGTTGCTCCTGTTACTTCCCTAAACTTTTTTATTTGTAATGCGGAAGCACTTATCCCGAGACATTAATAAGATTCAACGTAGCAGAAGAAAAATTTCTTTACGCTAGATAAAGTTAAATAATCGTTTATTACTCTTACGTTACAATACAGAGGTCAACCAACTAGAATTCATTTAATACCTTACTTTTTCGGAGACTAACTTAAAATGAAATGTTAGAAAGAAACATTCATATTGCATGAGAACATGAAGACTGTTTCACTGTGGTTCCTCCCCAATGAAAAATAAATACTTGTCATTACGTTAAGAAAAATATAAACATTCATGTCTTCATACAGTGGATAAAAATATTATTATTTTATTAGTAGAGATACGTGAGAGACAATCGTTCTAAAATTTGGCATTAAATTAGGTAACATGATGCCACAAATCCATAAATCTCTTCCTTTATTGCTTAAGAATTTCATTTTTGATAATGCGTAGAAAATTCTTCGATGACACCATTTCGGATGTCCGAAAGAGCAAATCAGGTCAACGCCTTATCACGAAGCGGGATTGAATTTCGAAGGTCATGCTTAGATATACGAAACCAGAATGGACAGGGCAAGGCGATGCCCAGCGATATGGATTTGAAACAGGAAGCGGACAGAGATCTAGGCCAAGTGAACTTGACCCTTAACTGTGTTAAACTGTCCTTGGGAGCGGAAAAAAGATCAAATTTGTTCCAGAAATAGAATCAGTTCATGCAATATCCGGTTTAAAACGGGAAACAAATTTAAATATTTTTTCAATTAAAATCTTTATTATGCGGAAGAAAGGAATAAAGTGTCAGGCGTATTATTTATCCGGGTCACTCAGCAATTTAATAAAACCTACACTTATATATTTTTCAAGAAAATATTTTGAATTACTTTAGAGACACACATTAATGTAAATACTCAAGCGGATCCTATCTACGAATACTAACCTTTCACAATTAGCAGCTAATGCAGGAAAGTTTATTATAATATATATATTTTTAGATTTTTAATTCAGTTGCAGCGGGGAATGAAATACTTATGCGAATTTCCTTCAATCGCACGATTCTTTTGTAACAAATGTTTTTATTTCTACAGTTCGTTTATTTTTCTATTTATGACAATAATTACTACAGCTTCAGGCTATTTATCTTAAACTTCACAAAGGAGGTTCCAAAATGTATATAATGATCTGTCATCTGTCAAAAGAGTATCATTATGTGCATTTCTATTTCATCTCTATCTAACACCTATAGGTATTCTTTTAACGTATTAATCATCCTAATAGCCATGAAGATCATTCCATCGTTTGTGAACCCAGGAATAAGCAAACCTACAACTGAATATTATTTTTTGTTGACACGAAGCTTTGACCAGAGTTCACTCTATACTACTCTTTTCTTGACAAAAGCATGACAGGCTTTGGAAATTTAGGATAATGAAGGGTGCATTAAAAGTTACCACTGGAAGCATTTTCATTTATTATGAAACTTGTTGTCTCATCACCATATTGCAGTCAAAATAGAATAGACTTGCCTCAGTTTTAATACCCAACAAAGGCCGCAAAATCAACCTTTATTTATTTATTTTTTACATGGTGGTTGTAAAAAGTTAAATAAATACCATCAAAGGTATTTTTATCACAAGTAAGTCATTTTTTCAAAATTTATTACAGTTTATTTAGGATTTATTCCCAAGCAAGTCGAGAACAATTTTACTAAAATTTTTTACCTATGCAGACCCATAAACCGTAATGTAACTTGTTTAATTTTCAACTTTTTTCAGAATTCTAATTTATATATATATATATATATATATATATATATATATATATATATATATATATATATATATATATATATATATGTGTGTGTGTGTGTGTGTGTGTGTTAGTTAGTTAGTTATAATCTTTCGAGGAACACTTTAATTCGAGAACATCATGTTTTCTTTCTTAATTGCCATTTTTTAATAAAATCACTTCTCATTCTTTTGCTGTAACAATGCTAAGAAACAAATAAAATATTTTAAGTAGTTCAGCAAAAACTTGCGTATTCGGAAAATAAGTTAGGTTTAAAATTAGGTTTAAAATTAATTAATATTCTACAAATTATTTACAAATATCGAAATAATTATGAATTATTTCGTGAGGTCAGCAAGCGTATTGTGTAACATATTAGGGTTCTTTTAACAATAGAGAAGATCAAAGTTTTTGGCACGGGAGAAATTTTCAACTATATTACAGAATTGCAATGACAATTAGTCTAATATTTACGACGTAAAAAATAAGTTAATTATACTTTGAATACTTTAAATGGAAGCCATTCCATTTTAGATATAAAATATTGGGCACTGGAATGCTAGCTTAAGAGAAATCGTTGTGGAAATGACTGAGTCCTGTCAGCTACGTACTTGGTTCGACTTCCATCATTGAGTCTTTCAAAAATGTTCTTATTGATGCGAATTAAGGATATGTAAAGTGAGTAGGCACATTTTTAATATAGTTTACACAGGTCTGGTGAAGAAATTACGGAGGATTTTAAGGAAAATGGTGCGAAATTTAGCTCTCCGCTCTATACTGTATTCGAGAAATTTTAATAAACCAAATCCACAATTAAAGTTTACCAAAACAACAAAAATTCTAATAAATATACCATATTCACCAGCAGGGATAAATTAACTAAACCAACAAGAAATTTTACCAAACCAATGGTAAACACAATAAATAAACCAAAACAGCACAAAAAGTCATTTAATCAATATTTAACTAAACAAATTAATCATAGGGAAATTTACCAATAGCAAACTTAATAAAAGAACCAAAGCGATCAGTGACAATTTTTAAACTAATGACAAACCAAATAAACTGACCAGTGAAATGTTCCAAATCAATAGTTAGCACTTTAAGTAAACCAAAAGAAACAGCAAAATTTCCCTCACAAAATGTCTATGCAGACTTTCAAAACTTGAGTTTTGAAAACCTCGAAAGCTGAAAGCATCGAAAAACAGACCACATAATTGCTTTTTAAGTTGTTCCCTAGCTACTTTATATCCTCCAGACGTTGAAAGCCTTTTATGGAGCCTTCAAAACTGAAATTAAATTTAAAAAGAGGAAATCTCCCCCCCTTTTTTTTACTTTATCACCCTTGCTTCCAAAACAAAGAGCTATTGAACTCTAGAAGCTTCCATTCCTGCTCCCGACGCAGCGATATTGGACTGAACGTGAGATGTGTTGAGTGAGTGGGAAGAGTGTGTAGTATTGAGAGGAAACTTACCGAATCCTCCTCCCAAGCCACTAAGTCCACTGAGGGCTCCTCCCAAGCCTCCTTGCCTGGTGACCGGGCTGGGGATTAAGTAGGCTGGAGAATGATGCTGCTGCTGCGATTGGCTATTGGAGGCGTGATTCTGTCCCGATCCGTGCTGCTGCCCAGCCACAATCTGGAACAGAACCAGACAGGCGAAGGCAGCAATTCTTCCTGAGTAACCCATCGTAGATACTAAAAAATAACTGAAAGAGAGAAACAGTCTCAGTGTCAGATCTGAAAACGAGAAATTGTGCAAGAAGCAAGTATTACTCATTCAATGGTTAAGCAGTGTATAAAAATTTAGGCTGCAATCATTAGCGATATTAGTGAAATTGTTTCATAAGTTAGAGAGAAAAATAGAAATGACCTCTAATTCTTCTAATTTTAAATTCTTGATGCTCAAAATCAAAATCAGGAAATCTATTAACCAATTATATTTGCATGTATATAATGAGAATTCCACTGTAGAAATTCATATGATACGACTATCCCTGTTCCGTTTGTTAAACGGTCTCGTATTCGAGATTAGAACTACAACGTTTTACGTATAACAGATACTTTACTATTTAATCAAAAACATTATGAGAGAATTAATCATCAATGAATTAAATTTTTTAATTACAAATTCAGTCTATAAGGATTCCAATTAATTCAACCAAGTTTGTAAGCTTTTATATGCAGAAAATAATTAAAAATAAAATTATAACTTATTGATATCAGAATCTATTAACATTAAAAACTGCCTTATAAATATAGCCAAGATTCATTGCGATTTAAATTTTTTATTAAATTATTTCGCAACTCTTTTCTAAATCAGTTTACACAATTTAATCCATTAGTCACGCTTCCGACAGAAAAGCAAAATTAACATTCAGGTATATTAAAAGAGTAGTTGAAAGTAGCTTTAGAATAGCACTAAAAAGAAAATTTTAAATACATTATTTTTGGAAAGGTGAAACTAAAAGCACAAAAATGTTTAAAAGATTTTGTTAGACAAGAAAGCAAAAATTATGTAAAAATATTTTTAATTCACTTCTTTTAGAAGTAAAACCTGTTTACAATTTGTAAAATTTTGACACAATTCTCCACACACGCAACTTAAATAATTTGAAAACGTTTTTTTTCACCTAGCCAAAAATTGAATTTTATGTTAAAATGTAGATTTTTGAAATACTGTTATGTTTCGACCACGATTCTACTTTATTCATTAAAGTTTACTTTCGTGCAAAGCAATGCTTTCTGCCGTGAAAAGGCATTACGGTTATTTAAACATGCTTCTCTGGAAATTTATTTTAAATTGATTGAAAGTAAATAAATACAACAAAATATAACAGCTCCAAGAATAATGAATCAGCATGAAAGCTTGTGTATTATCTTCAGCTAAACAGATTTCGCATCTGCATAATACATATTTCAACTGCTTCGTTGAATCATTTTTGGATAATCTATTTTTCGTTATTTCGATTGTTTTTTTTTAATAACTTAAAATCAACCCGAAGAAGCAGCAACATTTATTTATTTCTCCAAGATTTAAGTTGCTGAACGTTGTAAGATTAAAAAAATATATTTATACATTATTTAGTGGGTAACATTCTGTATTTGACAGTTAATATAACCCATTTCAGACTACAAAATAAACATACTATTGAATAGAACATATCCGTAAAGAAAATAATAATCCACAAGATTGCGTAAACTTAAAACATTCAAGGCGAAATCACTATGGTAAAAGAAAAGCAAATTTTTATCACAATTGTTACGAAAGTTATTATTTTAAAAAATCGGACGTTACTCCGCTTCACAAAAATATTTCTTTCTAAACACACGATAAACTTGGTTCTCTTTTCCGTCTTATTGTTAAAAATCGATAAGTCCAGAAGACTAAAGAAATTAATTCCCTTCTCACATTCTTTTTCTTCTTCAAAAAAGCTGAAGTACATCCTCGTATGAGCTCGCTAAAGATTTCTTTTCGTATAAAGCACTTCACTTACCTTATCGAAAAAGAAGAGGAGACAAAACTGAGCTACAGCTTCTGCCGAAGACGCTCTTAAAATGGCTGAAGGCGGGTTAGGCGTCCCGTTTTATAGCGGCCTAGCTAGGGCTGACCTTTTAGCGAGGTCATGGAATAGGATAAATAACTCGGCATGTCACCAAGCATCCAGCCAGGCTGTTCCCCAGTTTACGCATCATAACAGGTAACGGAAGAAGAGATCCCTCGGAGGCGATTGGGTGGCGAGCGTGACGTTATGCGTTACGTCATGGTCCCGAAACCTGCTCTACCGATTTTGATGGGGCATGTTTACAAGCAGCCAGGGCTCCCGAGAATGTTTCGGTTTGTGTTAGTTTTCGGGAATTATTTCATCAATGAATAGATATAACGGAACTGACCGACATTCGGGACTTCCCAAAGCGGTGGGGGAATCCGCCTGAATCGGAACTGAGCCTTACTTTTGATTTTTGATAGTAAAAATCGAAGATACTGATAGGTCAAACTTTTTTGCTGCCATCGACTGATCGAAAGGGCGGATTCGCTTTTGAACACTTGACTTCCGCTAGCAGACCTACGCACGAAGTGATTTCGCTTCTTTATTGCACTCGTTGATTCAATTTCTTAATTTAAGAAGAAAATAAACAGAAGAGGATAATTGAGATGCTAGATAAGAAGTTGAATGACATGTAACTAAAGGCCATGTTAGAGCTTCGGATTTGTGTAATTTACAATAAATCTTTAAATTCAACAAAGAAGACGCAGGCGTAATTTAATTAATACTGTTATTCTGAGTTAATTCTTTTATCCCGCACTTTTAATGCATGTATTTATAAACCCTTTTCCCTTTAATGGAAAGAAAATGTAATTTTGTAATAAAAGGGATTAATATTGCGACACGATGCTCCCTTTATAGAAGCAGTCCTTTTTTTTAATCATAGAATTTTTCATTCGTTGTTTATAAATCTGAATTCTATGAAAATAACGAGGGAAAAATTAGGAATTGTGCGAGTATGTTTATTAACAGTCAGGTTATGACTTATGAATGATAAATGATTCATTTGTTTCACTTCTGAAGCCCACATTTAGGGCAAATATTTGGTGAAACAAATGTACCGGAATAAATAAAATAATATTTTCTTAGAGAAAAAGAATATTTATATTTTTTGATAAGTAGAAAATAATCTAGTCACGTATAAGATTGAAGATTACAAGCAAGGAAATAGTCCAGGGAAAACTGTTTCACTTCCATTTTTTTAGGATTTTAATTTTTACTTCTATTTTTTATATTTTTTTTAATCTCTTTCAGAGACGACCAAACATGTTAAAATTTGATTTTGCTCTGTCCACTTTTGTAAAAGAAATTTAGGTAACATAATTCAACCGAAAAATATTATATATATATATATATATATATATAGATATATATATATATATATATATATATATATATATATATATATATATATATATATATATATATATCTATATATATACATAATTTAAATAGAAATTTGTAGTATGAAAGTGATTTGATGTTTCGTCTTTCATTGCAATCTTCAAAGATGTTTCATTCACGGAGAAAAGCTGTGGTTCCGGCCTCAATAGAAGTACGGTTGGTCCACACCATTAGCAGGAGTAAAAGTTGCAAGGTTCTCGTGAAAGTAGAAAATTCACAAGCATCTCCAAGTTTTCCACTATCTTCTGACCATATTAAACGATCACTGTGAATTATAACAATTTATTTATTGTTCGGCATCAGTGTCTTATAACCTAAAATTTTTTGTATTAACAATAAAAGCCAACACACTCAAAGAGTTAGCGAGAGATAATACATATAATACAGTATTTAAATCGATTAAATTATTCCAGTAACTTATTTAAAACACATCTACATAGAGTTTATTACTGTATTTTATAAACTTTGATGAGGCAAAACTGAAAAATTAATGAAATAATTCATTATTATAGGGAAAACTTGCGGATACTCAAATATACGAAAGTTAGATTCGTGAATTTGGAAAAATCAATTTCATTTACATAACTGTCTATTATTGCCTAGTTTTTAATCTTTTTGTCGTCATTTTCTATTTAACATTCTCCTTTTTGTTGCCATTTGCATATCATTTGGGGGGAAAAAATCAGGAAAATAATGCTGACATACGTAGTATTAAAATTGATAAGGAAGTATTTTTTATCGCTCGGTTGATAACTTGCCTCAGGATGATATAAAATGTACGCCCGAGTTTTTTCAATTTAGAAATTGTGTTTGAAAAATTTTCTTTATCAGATGCTTTGTTATTCTTGCTTTAAGGCACAAGACTAATTAATTGAATGCCATTAATTATATGCCTGAATTAAAATTCAACCTTAAACTGAATAATGAAGGGAAAATGCAAGTTTAGTCTCAGCTACAACAGCTCTTTTCCGTTTAAATTCATACGCAAATCGTGGTTTTGAAACAGTAATTAAGAGACCTTATAAGGAAATCGAAAAAGTAATTTCCCCTCTGCGGAAATTGTTTTTTCCTTTGCTGTCTCGAGTGGATTCTCGGACGGATAACCAAGACAGATCATGCTAAAACATATATATATAGAGAGAGACTGTTGTGTTCTGATTCTTTATAGAAAGATTGGTGTTTATAGCAATGAAATTTTATTTGAATTTTCCGTTAGCAACCGCTTTTAGGAAAATTTTGCTTTTTTGACGGTTAAATAAAATATTTTTTCTCATTACTCTGATGAATTTTATTTGATCTCTTTGATGAATTATCAAACCCAAGGGATCAAACCCAGTTTGATTAGAACCCAAGGGAGAAAGAGGGAAATTATGCCTAAACCTAATGATAGTACATTTCTTGATTCTAGAAAGGATTTACATTCGTGATATTTTTATCGGTTGAAACTCCGAACATAATAAAAGAAGTATAGTCAATCATAATTTACAATGAAACATTTTTTATGCTCGATCACTAAATATAAAGTTCCCAGAATATCGAAACCCTTGTAAACGAAAAGAACACGAGATCGATCGTTATAACTTTTCATTTGCAAAAAAAAAAAATTAATTGGGCATTCGTTACTTGCTTGGTACAACACAAATAACCACGCATTCGAATTGCTGTCTGGTCGAGTTGAGATTAGGAAGTTATAGTGAACACATAAAAGAGTCGCTCTCAGGTTGTAGGTTCGACTGCAGCAGATCATGAACCCCACGATATTCGGAGTTTTTCTAGTAGTACTTGACATAAGCACTGCACTTCACCTTCGGATGCCTACAATAAAATGCCTTTTCTTTTCTCTGACCCTATTG